>WETZ01000031.1:0-480661 GCA_011034095.1 Fusarium cf. aywerte
AATCAGAATCCGGTAAACAAAGACCCTCGGCAGTAAGTGAGAGAAGAGTAATGCGCTTGAAAAACCAGGAAGTGAAAAAAATAAAATAAAATGAAAAATGAGATTCTACAGTACAACAAGCTTGGCCAGGTCCGAAGACAGGTCGAAAAAAAAAGTGGCTTGCTCACTAGCTTAGAAGCCGTTGTCATGACCCAACGTCAGTTGTTGTAACAGTATTCCGCAGATGGGCTGTCCATTCATTGTCTTCTCAGTTGATTCTGTTGCTGTACTTAAACCTCCATTGAACCGAAGAATGTTATCGTCAATGATATACTCGACAGGCAGTCCAAAGACGCTGCTGTCGACAAGATATCATCGCTTTGGAGTACTGTAATGTAGGCGGCATGCACACAAGACAAGGTTGTGTACAAGGTATACCCCAACCCATTACACAAAGGACTGAAAAGCGAGGGAGACGAAATGTCACTTGCAGCGATGCCCGGCCTTCCTCTGATACACCACACCGTTGGTAGTTGCAGGCTCAAGAGGAAGTGAAGCGAAGCGAAGCCAGGGAGCGCATTCGGAATCAAGCTGCAGTCGTGGCTGCACACGTACAGTACAAAGGTGATCACGATGTCTCACTGGTGGGTTAAGGAAGGTTGCGTCGCCCTGTAAAAAGCAAAGAGGCTCAACCCCGTCCTTGATCCTCCATGACAATGGCTAATCTTGCAGGGAGAAAAGAGAAAACAACGAGAGAGAGAAATAGTACTCTTACAGTGCAGATTATCTTGCTTGGCAACTCAATGGAGGAAACATGTGAGAGAAAATGACTATTCACGGCACACTTTGTGGTTAGTCAAAGTCTCAAGAACTGCTAGTCCCAATTGACCTCGGTCGGTTCGCTGACGAGGTAAAATGATAAGGTAGGTGATACAGTGGACATTCCTGTAGGTACCTAGGTATTCTGGTACTGCAGGTATCTGCCGTATGTGTGTACTAAGCTAATGGTGAGGAATGACGTTGAACAGAATGACGACAGGGGCATTACTTCACAAAGGAGGAATGATTGATTGTGGCTGATAGTGGGGTGGGTCGCTCTAACATTAAACTAAGAGCCGCCCCGATGCAACGGAAGGATAGCTGGAACAAGGATCGAGGATATTGGTTTATCAATCGAAGAAACACGCAAATAACACTCTCAAATACACGGTAATAACTAATTAGCAAGCACACATCTATTGTCGGGTTGAAACGTTATGTCGTCGTTGCATGATGAATAGTGGCAAGGAATCGATTCCACATCCAAGTTCAATGCAGTCGAACCTTGAGACGTTTGAGTAACACAATCCATTGTTGCTTCATCTATCCAACCTCTCGTAAGTATTGTTACCTCAGATCAAGGACCAGGTGCATCCGTGACTTTCACAACATTCTCCCTGTCGACGATTTGAACACATCCATATAGCACAGCTTCTGCCTACCGGCCAAGAGCCTTGGAAAATTCGCCTTGTGAATCGTAGTACAGTACTGTATATGTCATGTCATGCCATGCCAATATCCGGTTCAATATTCTGAACAGTCTGCTCCGAAAGCAACGACGCCACCGGTAGCCAGCCGTTAGCTTTGTGGACACACATCAATAAGTTGCAGCATTAAGCCATAGCATACCCACCTATATGCACTCAAACACACGAGAAGCAAGTGAGTTGTGGCATCACAAGACCCTTGTTTCAGTAGGTAGAGTGTCAGACAGCAACGCCTTTGTGTTGCAGTGCTACTTGAACTACAGCACTATTCCGTACCGTACCGCAGTAGGGACCGAATCCCTTTCCATGAGCGCGGGATCTGAATGCCCTCGGCTCCTCGCCTTAAGCGTCGCACAAGCACAATTCCATGGCGTTCCGCCCTTCTCCAAGCCACAAAGGACCAACGGACGGATGCCTCTGATCCCGGCCCACCCCATCGTTTGCAAGGTAAACCTTGGCTTTGCGTGCCTGACCCATTCTAACAGCATTTATTGGGAAGTCGTTGCGAGGACCCTTGATGATGAGCGACCCTACATACAGTAGTCCGGCGGCACTAAACGTTAACGCCCGCATTGGTGACTGAAAATCATGGCTAACTAACTTACCGTAGAACAATAGTCCTGACAGTCATGATCGACGGCTAGTGCCATGACGAGACTAGAAGATGCTGCATTGCGCCGTTCCACCACGAAGGCTTCAATTACAATTTTCGCTGTGAAGTAACTCTGGCTGTCGTCACTAGGACATGAACCAGCAGATCAATTGCAGCAGCTTGAAGACTCGAAATAATAAAAATAAAACCTGAACCACAACACTGAGCTGTAGTGCTTTCACACTTTGATAATTCAGCTGAAGTCGGGTCGGGCTCACAAACGTCCACCTCATCTCACCTGCATGAATATGTACGAAAGACAAGAACAGAGTCAGGTCTTACACCGTGTTCATTCAATCACTGCGCTCTCTCGTCCTATCACCTCTTCATCTGTATAACGCACAGAATCGAGGGGTTTGCCGGGATGAAAACGAGATGATGCGAGTGTCATTATTGAATGAGATCTCGCTTTGGTTTACAAACCCTACAGACCCAGGTCTAAAAACTGTAAGAGGTACGAATTATGAGGACTTCGTGCTCGATATCAGGCTCCTCAGTCCTCGAAGCAGTAATCCAACTCATCAACAACATTCCTGAGGTTGTTGTCAAGAACATTAGCCTTGATTGCCTAGATATGCATCGTAGGGTAAGTCTTTACTGCTTCTGCTCCAGGGATTATTTGAATGGCATCGGTCATTCATAATGGCTCAATGAAGGGCAAACTTAGATAGCATAATGTAGGCAGCTTCTATGTGAGCATCGAGATTGATATTTGTATAAAGATCAGCAGGCGATGTAAGCTGATATCCACGTCACGAATCGATTATAGGTGTCAAGGTACCCATCGTCTAAACCTAAATCTTGCATTTATGCGATTCAGGTAACGAGGGTTTTGCTGCTGTATTAGAATACATCTGCCTTTGTATCTAGTGTCTGCTCACTAATCAATTCCATTATTAAATGGCAGGCACGAAAGTGAGGTTGTTCACCTCTCCTTCCTTCCACTTTCCAGTTACAACTGCCAGGGTTTAGAGGCAGGCGGGTGCTATTTTTGCGTTGACTGGTTCAACCTGCCCAACCAAATCAAAGAATGTGTAGCTCTCGACTCCACTTTACCGCTACCTAGGTAGGAGGTAGTCAGAGGGATGCCACTGTTTCTTTCAACAACACAACACAACGTCTAATTAGCATCTCTCAGTTTAACGCGCATCGCGTCGACCTTTTTTTCTTCTCTTTCTTTTTTGGGCATAGAATCCTACACAACTAAGAAAAGGAGGCAACTTTAATACCGATTCAGGTAAACGCCAATCGGCCCACCAAACGCCAATTCTATCTGTGTGTTTCAGCCGATACAGCCTTTGGGTCTGTTGAAACAACGTTTATTGAGTTGCCAACCGCCCTACACCAACATCAGGTGCTGGCTTGCCTGCATGCCCCGAAGAAGCAAAAAACCTAGTGGATTACTCTCATCCTCCACTCCTGTACATTTCGCACTTGCAGACCCATTTACAAGCAGCAAAGCACCATACAAGCGTTGATTGGCAATATGGTCATCACTGATGATAACGCCTTCGAGCTACCAAAGCTACGTTCTTCGTTTACCCTAGAAGTAATTATCTACCGGTGCTTTTTTGTGGATTTCACAGTCTGACGAGATGCTATAGAACGATACAGAGTTTCTAGAAAACGACAATGTTGCTGGTATGGTCCTCTTGTTCCTCCTGTCCAATAGCAAATATCCCGTTGTCTAACGCAGGAATCTCGATTCTTAACCACAGAGTTCTTTGATGTCAAGTTTTGCCCTTATCAGCCTTTAGACGCAGCCCCTGTCTTTGCAGCCATTAGCAAGAAGCATGTTAGTGTCTCTAATACCAATTTACTTTTTCAACCGCTCACGCTCGTCCAGGTCGTTATCTGTACTCTCTCTCAAACATCAGATTCCAACCCTTGCGAAGTACTCTCTGTGATAAGAGATGACGATGTAGGCATTATACAATGTACCATCTGCTCTACATAAGTCACTAACTCTGTCTAGGAAGAGGCGTCTGCTTGCTGTTGTACTTGGACAAAGGATCCGGAAACAGGAGCTCCCTACCTTTGCATTGGCGGAGTCGATGCCAAAGTCAAGATCTATGATGTTGTGAACGGGAAATTATACAGGGTAATATTCCTTCCAGGGATAGTGTTGTACGAAAACCGTTGCTGACTTTTGTTTGAATTAAGTGCCTCACCGGCCACGGAGGTGTTCGTTCATCCACCCCGACTCGTAAATCTTTGACTCGGAAGCTTATGCGACATAGGATGTCAATGACTTAGCAACTTCACCTGCAGATTCGTCTATCATCGCCTCTGCTTCAGGTGACACGAGTATTCGTATCTGGAGTCTTGATCCGGTTCATGCCAACCGCCCATGCTTGGTCATCCTCGCTGGCGAAGGTCACTCATGGGATCTTCTTAGTCTGGTAAGTGTTCTACCCTTTGTATCAATGTGATTGCAAGCATTGACAGTCCGTGTTAGGCATTTCACGACACAGGCCGGTACATTCTCTCGGCGGCTCACGACCAAATTATCAATTTGGTGAATATTATGAAATATTCGAGGTGTAACTCTTCTAACTAGACCTAGTGGACGATTCCTGACCTGCCAACCGAGGCCATCCAAACCCCTGTCCGAGTACATTATCCTCACTTTTCAACATCAGCTGTTCATAGCGGCATCATAGACTGGTATGTCTTGCATGTGCATATGCATACCATGGCCACATGGCTAACAAAAGAAGCGTGGCATTCTACGGTGACTGCATTCTCTCCAGAGCCTGCCACGACAACGTCATTTCGCTTTGGAGAATAGAAGGGTTTTCGTCCGCAAACCCGCCCCCTGCGGAGAGCGAAGCACCGACAGCTCAGACTACCGTTCCAACTAACTATGACGAAGCGAGCCGTCTCACGCGTTCGGCGTTCGTTCCCACAATCTCACCGCAGTGTCCATCGCAGTACACCATGTTGCTTCAATTCTATACTCCCAACTGCGGCCCACAGTTCTTTATGCGTTTCAAATTGCATTTTGTACCCGATCAACACCCTGTTTTGGCTTTCTGTAATGCTGCCGGAAACGTGTTCTTCTGGGATTTTGAACGTTTGGTGGCATATCGCGAGTTTATGGAAGCACTCAAAGACCCCAACAGGGATAGGAGTAAACCACTTCCTCACCCTAGCTGGATGAGACCCGTAAAGGGTCGCCCCAAGTCGGAATCTACCAAAGGCCGACATGGAGGTGCCGACAAAGACATACCGAGTGCTTTTCGGGCGGATGCTATCAAGTTAAGTGAAGAGATTGGTGACTATAACGCGGAAACCCTCGAGACCTGGGCATCCAGGTACAGTCAAGATGATCCTCACGAGCCTCTGAAGGCGCATAAGACTGAGTCTTCATCGGCCAACTTTGTCGGGCGACAGACAGCCTGGAGTCCTGGCGGAGAGTGGTGTGTTGTAGTGGGAAGTTCAAATCAAGCGCTGATCCTCCAGCGATGGGCTAACAAGGGCCCAACATCCAGAGCATCTGCGTCCGCGCCTCCTTCTGTACCGACACAGAATGGCGCGACTTGAGGGTGTTGCTAGAGTTAAAGCCCTCTTATTGGAAGACTCGAATACAGTGATAGCGAAGTATCTCCCTCGGAATCATCCGAAGGATTCAAAACATTTAATGCAGCATTGTCCAATTCACCTCCATATGTGACGATCCTCATCAAAGACTTTCTGGCCCTATCTTGTTCCATCAGTCTTGCTTGTTGTCCTTGCTGAGTCTGTAGCATTGAGACTGGACCGACAGGTACAACCAAGTCTGCAAGGTAGAGAGAAGCCATTGCGCGTAAGCGAAGATAATGCTGGTTTCGGGAGTATGGCATATCCTGCATTAATACGTCCATTCTCTTGGTGATATCCTGCATGGCAGACAGTGCCTGAAGCCGTAGTTCGTCTTTCTTCCGAACCAGCTTCGCTTCAACGCTCTCTGTGTCATCACTGCTGAAGCTATCATCATGACCAAACGATTCGCGTCGAAAACCCTCGTCAGCGTCGGATCTCAGCCTTTCCAAGGCCAGCACATGTTCTGCATGTGTATTGTAGATTTCACAGCTGAACATGGCGATCCAGAAATCCATCGCCGAAACAATTTTGGGTGTCTTGTAGTCGTACGGATGTTGTTGAATCAAGGTATCGAAATAAGTTTTAACTTTGCTCATGTTTTCTGCTCGGCCCCATCTTTTCGTGCGCGTTGGTGTTTTCTCGTGGTCCTCTTCAGGTTCCCTGGAAGAGTCCTCGCCCTCACGCATGAGGATTTCAGCGCCAATGGCCCAGAGGTCGTGATGCCGAACATCAACAGGGAGACCAGACGGTCGTAGTTGCAGAAGCAGACCATAGGTGCGAGCAGCTTTTTCAATCTCTCCCTTGTCTATAAAATGATGAGTGGACTGCAGGAGAACGTCAAAATGTCCGCCGCGTTTGCGACTTGTAGTCTTTTTCGATTTTGGACGGGCTGCTTCATCGCCTTCTGTCTCGGGGTCCTCATCGCTCTCAGCTTCAACGGCGGAGGCGCCATGTTCGACAAGACCACGGTGCGGAAAATCGCGAATACGTTGTGATGGGTTTTCATCCGTCTCTGAGAGGCCTGCAATGGCAAACTGGGCGACGATACCAGGCGAGTGGCTCAGGGGATTGATAGAGCTTGTGGGAAAAGAGCTTGGGAACTCATCATCTGTGATTCCTGGTCTCTTGCGCTTATTAGATTGACTCTGTTGTGAGAATAATGGTGGATCTAATAGCGACGCCATTGTTGTGGTGAAGATACAAATGTGTTTGATTAATAGAGATGTTGATGTGAGGTGTTGAAAGTCTTCGAGAGTTTGGCCCCACTAACGTAGTACATCAGCTATGTTAACGTTCAGGTGAATCTATAGATGCTCGGGCGACTGGTCCAAAGTTTTGCGAAAGACACCAAATTCAACGATGCGCAATCCAACTAAACCCGAGTATTGGCCATTTATGAAGAGCAACATCGGGCGCTTGATGGAATCTGATATCGTTGCCATGAAAGTTCATAGCAAACAGACGAATTGGTCAATCAAAGCTCTCTGTTTCATTTCAATTGTCCCATTCACAAAGCCCAACATGCCCATCCTATATACACAAGACCCCCTCTACTTTTACAATTGCTTCATTCTTCCGCTGCTTTGATTAGGTTCGGTCAAAGTAAGTCCACTGGCCAGGGACAGGCTTCTCCTCAAGGTCCTCCCAGCTGTAGCCCGTTGTTAGTACAGCTGTGATATATCGTTGGAAGCATCGTAACTTACACCTTGGTCTTCTCCATAGTCTCAACCAGCTTGAGCTCGCCCTCGGCAACCTGGATAACCTCCTCGATGAGACCAGCTCCGATCTTCTGCTCGAGCTCGTGGACCCTGTCGCACGGGTTAGTTGAACTGTTCCATTTCCAACCGTCAAGGGGAAAGCATACTGGTCGGCAGTCATCTGGGGCTCATCCTCCCACTCGATCTTCTCGTGGTCCTCAAGAGGCTTGCGCTCAGCCCAAGTAGCCTGGTCCTCTCGCTCCTTGAGGGTTCGGATACCTTCGTATTCAGGACCTTCATCCTCCTCGCCGTTCCACTCCTCATCTCGGACATCCCCGGCCTCGTGCTTTCGTCCAACCACAAAAACCTTGTCGCCGAGCTTGACGGTATGAGCTTCGCTGCCATCGACGCGGCCGCTGGCAACACGGAACTGTGACGAGTTCTTGCTGACGAGCTCCTTGGCACGGGCCGCCCACTCGTTGTATCCGGGCGGAACCATCTGCTCGACAAGGGACATGCGGTGCTTCGTCACGGCCTCGACGGATTGGCGGTACATGGAGTTCTCGGGGACGTTCTGGAGCTTGCTGAGGGTCGTTCCGTAGAGGTAGAGGAGGGTCGATCTAGGCGTGGCATGAGTCCAGAGACCGGTGAGACCGGTAGGAGTACCGGCCTCTAGGTAGCGCGCAAACACACGAGCTGTTGGCCTCATGCTGGCGAGGTCAATTGCAGTTGTTTCGTCGTGACTTAGAGATAGATGGAATGGTCAGAGGAAATTGAATTGACCTCATTGGACTCTTAGCCCACCATTGCCGATCCAGTCCGCACGTGTAGTGTCACGTGATGTGCTCTGGTCGATAAGTCGCATCATCACTCTCCCAGCAGATTGAAATGCGGTCATGCGCTTGAACTAAGACTTAGATATACTCGAAAGAAATATTAGGCCTATGTCCATCCAGAAAACCTTTGTTTGAGTCAAGGTCAAGGTGGCTGAACAACTCCATAGCAACCCATAGGGAACATCGGTTGAAATCCAGTCATAAACATATATCTTACTAGGACCCTTTTACTGCGGATCTAGTCATAGACTCAAAGTCTTTCTTTACACGTATAGATAGAAGAAACCCTCAAATCTTGAGTTGATTGATATCTCAATACCTCAATCAAGACAATATCTTATACCGGCCAGACATATAACATATAACCTTGACGCAGGAAAACTAAAAAAGAAAACACACAAGCTCATATTCGCTCGGATCATGAACCTTCTGAGGCCTGACTCAGCGTAGCCATGCCACAATCTTCAATGAATCTCATTTGTCACCATCCTTCCGATTATCGCTAACTTAAGAGGACTCCTCTCGGCTCTTTCGGTAAGCGGCCTAAAGCACAATATGTCAGCCCCTTATAATGAATCAAAAGGCAGAGGCACGGCGCACTTCTTGCTCAGATTGGAGACCCTCAATAACAGGGGCGAGCTCAGTGAGAATCTCGTATGCCTTCTTGTGGTACTCAATTTGAGCAGAGACAAGCTCGGCAAGGTTGCGCAGAGGCTCGGGTGTGTCAAGAACCTGGAACAGTTAACACCGTGAAGCTTCATGTTTCGTTTGCAGTTGAGACTCACGTTCTTCATAACACCAACAGCCTCCTCGGTCTGGGTGACGAACTCGTCTTCGGCCTTCTCAACTTCTTCCTGGGCCTCAGGGCTCAACTCTTGCTCCTCGTGTGCCTGGTCGTTCTGAGAGTGACCGCCGAGGCGGAAAGTGGTGCCCTTGGCGTGGGCCTTGACGGCATCCAGAGACAGACGAGAGTTCTCGACGTTCTTGCGGGCGCGGGTAGCGAAAGACAGGTTGGTGTTGAGAGTGGTGTTCCAACCGGCAAGGAAACGGCTCTGGATCTGGGCATCCTGGGCAAGACGGGCTTCACCAACACGCTCGCTGGCAAGCGCATACTTCTCCAGAGCCGTCGCAAGAGGGTCTTCACCAGCACCAGTGTGGTGCTGGTGGAGAAGCTGGCTGCTGGCCAGACTGGCGCGGGCAACAGCATGGCTGAAAGTCTTGGGCTGAGGCTTGGCAGCAGGAGGAGCGACAAGGGCGGCCTGGGCTTCGGCAGGAGAGGTGGCAGAAGAGAGAAGGCTGACCTTTTCGCTGACGGTGCGGCCAAGGTCCTGGAAGGTCTCCTTGATGTTAGGGGGGTAGTCGTAGGCCTCGTTGGAGTATTGCGAGCTATAAAACCATGTTAGAACACCGACGTCTGAGCCCGTAGTGACACAGCTCGGTATTATATATACTCACGTCACAGCAAGCATCTTCTGGTGGGCTTGCTTGAGGGCATCGACACGCTTCTCGAGATCGATATAGTCGGGAGGGAGCTGGGTCTGTAGGCCACATGTCAGGACGACGGCTGCGCAATAGAGTGCGAAAAGCTTCAACCCACCTTGTCCTCAGTCTGACCGAACTGCTCCTTGGTATACTGGAAGGTGCGCGACGCAAAGGGGGTAACAGAAGCCCCAAAGTTGCTGTTTCAAAGCGGTGAGCATTATATTGGATTATCATGACGAGAGCTTCGAGGAAGGGCAGGATGTTGCAAGCTTGCGTGTTTTGCCAGTGCCAGGAGAGAGCACTTACGAAAGCGACTTTCCAACATTTCCAAAGGTTCCTCCAAGGTTTCCGAAATCCATATTAGCGGTTTGTTCGAGTCGATTGGGTGGTTTGGCGGATCGTAGATACGAGGTCGATTTTGAGGTTTTGTTAGGGGCAAAGTGACAGGAGGCTCTTTTGCGTCAGCGTAGATCGAGGCAGAAGCCAAGTTAATATAGGTACCGGTAGTAGGGTAAGTGATGGGCTAAGGTAATGGACGGGATATTTGGCTGGAGATACGGGAACGGTCCACTGTCAAAGTGAAATCTTCCACTGTATAGACCTGTCCTGTAGCTGGTTGGAGCCTTGAAATATTCCCTTATCCAGGGGCTTGCGTTGCGCCCCTCCCTTTCTCATCCACAGGTCCCTGGGTGGGTTTCCCCTCCTTGAACCTCCAGCTGCCTGCTTCACTCCAATTCCATCCATTCAGTTAAAAACGGGCCTAGCTTGTCTAGGCGAGTGCAGATCCGCTAGGTGGCCCTAGCTCTTTTGCTAACAAGTTACCTACAGCAAGGTACGGATAACAGCTCGAGGTATATACGATATAAAACTCCCCGACTCCTACCTAAACAATCTCAGCCACAAAGGTAGATAAGTAAGTAGCCTCTATTAACATTAGCCCCTAACTAATAATTTCTCATTATTGATTATAGGTGGATAAGCTACTCTGAATACGAGACTTGTTGGTGAGAAATCTTTTGCGCAGAAAACAATAAGACAATTCGTCATGTTAGGTAAGGGTCAGGAGGATGTCCAAATGGGACAACCGGCAAGTCTGCCATTATTTCTCATTATACCCTGTACTGCGGCGAGTATGCCTTTTGAATATGTAGAAAGCTTCGTTTTACCCTTGCCCATTTTGTGTATCTATCCAATCCCTTTTGGACTATATTTAATGCCTCTTCTGCACAATTAATCCAAGATATGTTTGTTGTCTGCCCAGGAAGGCTCTACACCCCTGCAGACTGACTCGTAATCCTGCAATATGGGACTTTCGATATGCAAATTCGGCGTTGTCCAAAACATCGTCCAGTTGCAACCTGACAGCTTATTTGTTCCCAAAGATCTCTCAAAATACCACTTGTTGACAGGGTTATCCTTTCGACTTCGCCAAGATACACCTTCAGGAAGACAACCCCGGACCATGGCGTTGAACACAATATCGGCGCAGCCACCGCTGCCTTGACTCTTCCTCAGAACGGCAAACTTGTCCAAGTAAGGTACATAGCGGCCCTGTTCGTAAGCAGTCTGATCGTCCAAGCCCTTGGGCTTCTCCCAAGTCAGAATAGCTCCACCTTCATAGTCTCCGGCAATAATAACACCAGCAAGGTTTTCGTTTACTCTGTTAAGATAGTCATCAACGTCTAATTTCCTACCAAACGAGTCTTCGATCAGATGGACTAGTCGAGGAAGGTCGATACACTTGTCAGTCAAGCGCAAGCGAGAGGCCCCGGGCTGAGGTGGACGCCATGGGTTCTCTCGAGGATGTGGGAATACTCGAAGAGGCATACCCTTCTTGAGCAGAGTTGAGCCCACGGATACACCCACAGTCTGTTCCTTGCCCGAGTTGGTTGGGGCGCGCGCCATAGGTAGAGACGAGGAGAATACGGGTTTATCTGTGAGTAGGTTGTGCAACAATGGGTTCTTCTTGCGCCGGGTTGTAACCATGCCACCAATTTCGAAACTGGATTCGGATCCTGTCAGTTCGGAGGCCTTCAGTGAAGTTTCCATAAGGTTGGCTGCAGCATTAGGTGTAGTGATGAGAGCTGATGATGTATGCGGCAGCATCGCTAATGCGTCCTTGGCCAGGGCCAAATTCGCAGCGTGAGCAGTGGTTGAGGCGCGAAGGTCCTTGTCATCTGCAAGAGGAGATCCATCAGGGCCCATAAGCTCTTTGAGGATTGGTTCATATTCCTGCTCTAGGTTGATGAACCGGTGAGCTGCTCCAGGTCGTCCGGTCATTGGCGTTGCTCCGAGCGGATCAAGAAGGATAATTCTCTCGACCAGTGCCATGGGTTTAGAAGGGGCAGTATTATCCTCACCAGATTCGCCAGCACTGTTGAATTGCAGACCCGCAAAGTATCGGGTGAGTGCCAAAACGATTTTATTCGAGTCAACAGGCTGAGGTGGTTGGGTAGCATCACGACTGACAAGTGAAGGGATGACTGGCATCAGTCTGTGGTGCAGAATGCGGTCAAGAAAGCCAGGATCTTCAACCCGAATATCCAAGGGCGATGATGATTCCGATGTGCCTTTTTGCGCAGAGGATTCCGAGCACACAAACGCGTTGTCGACAGAGCGTGCACCGTGATCTCCGAATCGATCTATAGCCTCACAAAGTCGAAAAGTCTGGTCTTGAAAAGTCGCGCGAGGTTCATCGATACCACAGTCAATGACAACAACACTCAAAAGGCCGAGTCTGCGCAATTGGGATAATGTGTTCGCTACTCCATCGAGGGTCTCGGTATCAATCTCCTGTGGAACGCGAAGCTTCATGATGGCAACATTTGGAGGCTCCAGTGCTTCAGATACCATTTCCTCCTGAAGATCGCCTTGGACAAACACAGGCGCATCGGATAGGGCCTTTGGGTTCTTGCTGGTATATTTTTGCAGGTAGCCTTTGGCATCGCGTTTGGTCGCTGACACCTCCAAGACGGAGACGATAAAGTCCTGAATTCAAGTTAGATAACTGATCCATGAGATATCGACGATCAATTGGATCGGCATACCCTGTCAATGGCTTTTTTCTTAGCAAGGGCTGTAGAAGCTGCCGACAAGCGGCGGGTGGCGCCTTTGCCCAGGCATGACGGCAGCGAGCTCTTATTGTTGTGTTGTGAAGCGAAACCGCGATACCGAGATCGGAAGGAATTGGTGATATTCGAAGATACTGCGAAGTGTGGTTCTGTAGCTGGCGCACAATGGCCGCACCGAGGTGCTTGCTTCAGTATGCGAGGCCAGGTCATGATGCCACGAGAGGTCAGTTGGTTGAAGACAACCTTTTACCTGGCCGCCGTGGATTTAAGTTGATAAGTAGAGGAGCTTTGACTTGTAGCACCTCCCCCGGATGACCTGTAATATGATGTATTGAGAGCGGTCGTAGGGGGAGAAGGATCAATGTTAACTGCAGAGCATCGCTGGATGACTCCTCAATCAGAGGAAGACAAAGGTGCAGGTGCAGGTGCAGGTGCAGATGTAGATGCAGACGCAGAGAACGCGAACGTGAGTGTAACTCTAATGAGTCAAATTCAGCAGAGAACTGGGCCTGGTACTTATCAGATGTGATGGCTGCCCGCCCACTGCTCCGGGTAGTAGAGGTTAATGACTTTTTTTTTTGGACGGCGGCATGTGGGCGATAAACTGATAAGCCCCAGATTCGATGCCGATGTCGCTTAGAAGCACCCATGTTAGCGATGACGATGGATACTGTCGGCATTTGCATTTTAGCTGTCTAACAACTTACAAGCAGTATACTGTACTCGGTATGGATACACCTCGGTGAGCAACAAGAAAACCACTATGAACTGCAACGGTAAAATGTTGCAGTCTGGACATGGTCCTGTCCATAGCTAGAACTATACACGCCATCATGGACTGTCCAACTAACTGACTAAGTAGGTAGGTAGCTTGATGGTGAACTCAATAAGCTTGACCCTGTCAGACTCTGCGTACTAATCTTAGCAGTACAAGACCTTGGTGCCCGCAATGTGGAGGGGCAGCTCAAACCAACAACAGCTCGGGATGTTAGCTGCGTCATCATATCTCTCAATGATAAATCCTACCTAATCATTACCAATAGCTGTTATCTCCATCTGGATGTGCATACGTGAAATCTCTCACCAAAGATCATAGCATAAATGACCAAACTTGTACTAGGTAGCCGTGAACGTAACGAGGTGGCAAAGCACACATTGAGAGGTTCAGATGATAGCTTCCTTTTTGTCTTTCTAAATATCCTATAGGACACCCACTCGGTCCCTTCAACCCCCACCCAACTGTGGTCTCAGCGGTGTTTGAACTCCGTATATCCGTCATATAAAAGCCGTACATGCACGTTGTCGTGCACTATTCTGAAATCTACTTCGACAAGTTGCAGTCTGCCCGTTCTTTTTTCAAATATCATTATCTACAATTCCTAGCTTTTGCAATCAGTTCTGTCACTATGGCTCCTACACTGCTATGGATCGGTCTTGGAAATATGGGAAGGGTGAGTCTCAATTGATTCGTTTAGAAAGGTTTTTAGATAAGAAAACTGATGAGAACAGGGCATGAGCAAGAACATCGTTGAGAAGGGCAACCTAGACGGGCCCCTACTTCTGTACAACCGCTCAACCAAGAGGACAACTGACTTCAGTGCTACTCTTCCCGCTGGGAAGTCTGAAGTTATCGAGTCCCTTTCCGATGGTGTTGCAAGAGCAGACATCATTTTCTCCTGTATTGCCAACGATGAGGCTGTCCAGGAGACTTATAAGACAATGCTTGAGAGTGATGTCAAGGGCAAGCTCTTCATTGAGAGTTCAACCATCCATCCTGAGACCACTGAAGCCATTGCGAAAGACGTCACCGCCAAGGGAGCTGAGTTTGTTGCCGCACCTGTATTCGGTGCCCCTCAGATGGCCGACGCTGGTCAGCTTGTTGGAGTGCTCGCCGGACCTGCCGCCAGCGTTAAAAAGGCAAAGGCGTGGTTCCAAGGCGTCACCTCCAAGGCCGATATTGACCTTTCCGATCAACCATACAGCAAGGCATTGACTCTCAAAGTCCTTGGAAACACCTTTATCTTGAACATGGCCGAGCAGCTCGCCGAAGCTCATGTCGCGGCGGAAAAGACAGGGTTGGGCACTGAGGCCATTCATCAGTTTGTCAAATCAGTGTTTGGAGGACCATATGCCGCTTATAGCGAGCGTATGCTGACCGGGGATTATTATAAGCGTGATGAACCCCTGTTTGCGGTCGAGCTGGCCAGAAAGGATGCCCGACATGCCATGAATTTAGCCAAGTCTGCCGGCGTTAGAATGCGAAATGTTGAGGCTGCAGACGCTCATTTGGCAATGGCTTTTGAGCATGTTGGCTCCTCCGCAGATATGGCTGGTATCTACGGAGCTGTCCGTAAAGAGTCTGGTCTCGATTATCAGAACAATGCCTAGAAATACGGGGACGTGTTATGAATCAAATGATTAAACATGAATAGGATACAGAAGCCACGTCTGCATACAGGAGGCCTATCTCTTAGTGACCTGATATAAACCAAAAAGAGGACGATAGTATATAGGCTTATAGTGACACACAAGCAATAGTAATTATACTTATATCCAGACATCAGAATAACAAATATTGATAGGGTTGTGACATCTCTTGGACTTCCATGCTCTTGAAAATGGCTGCTGGTATAAGTCTCTTGCATGGTATAGGGTAAGTATGTGGCAGGTACGGCTGACTCATCATGGAGGCTCCTGTCGCAGTTCAGTGATGCAACCAATCTAGGAACAAGCTCACAATCATCGACGACATCAACATCGAGAAAGCTCCTTATCCATAAAACAGTCTCACCCGCTACACGAAACCATCCAAACGAAGCTCCTGCCGGCGGGACATTACTCGAAGTCTAACCGCAATCATGGCTCAAGGGTACGCAACGATTCCCTCTCCTACGAACGACGCGTGGAAGGCCTAACAACATTGCAGATACGCCGTCTTCATTGGCCTCGTTGTCATCGCGGCTCTTTGCGTCGCCTCGTGGTTCCTCGCTCCCAAGGGCGAGAACCAAGTGTTAGTATATCCTTTCTCGCTCATGCGACTTCCCACTGCCTGGTCGCGATGCACCATAGCTGACATGTACTCTTACAGACTCTGGCGATCCTCCGCCATCCTGGCCATCGTGAGCTGTTACCTCATGTGGGCTATCACTTTCCTCGCCCAGCTCCATCCCCTTATCGCGCCCAGAAAAAGCGGCATCCGCGAAGAGTACCTCGATTAGACGTCTACCTATAATATGCACCGGTGAAGAAGCGAAAGAAAGGGAGGGATTGTCATGAGGATGATGCGTTTGTAATTTTAAATGTTGGTCTTCTAACACTCATACTGTTATTGCTGTTTTTACGGAGTTGGAACATCTGTTACACGTTACACCAAGCCAAAGATGCGCTCTGCATATACACATTTCTTTCTTCGAGTTGCAGCGTGATTGCCTGGCCACCTTTCTACAGTGTTTTGAACTTATCCGACAGCGAGCCGACCTGCCCATTCCCTTGCATACATCAACAATGCCCAGAGTGCTTTGCCGTCTGCCGCCACGCCGCTTTCGCCTATCGAGTCGACGTCCGCAAGACCCGCAGCGAGCAAAACCGCCCGACCGACAACCCAGCGTGAGGCTGCACCCGCGACGGCTAGTAAACATGCTGTTATATATCCGCAATCTAGAAGGATGCGCAAAGCTTCGACGTTGTTGGCCACGACAGCCCAACCAAGTGAACGAGCGGAGGCAGGGACGTCATAGTCCCAGATCACCATGAGGATAGGGAATAATTTGGTTGATGATGAGACCAAAAGAGCTGTGGATACAGAGTTTGGCCTGGTATACTGAGGCAAGATGCCCAGAAGATTGAGAGGCGAGAATGCAGAGGAAGTGAGGAAGCGTATGCTCACATGGAATGCTGCTGTTGAGAGGGCGCAAAATATTACTGTAACAGAGTTAGTCAATAGAATTCAAAAATGCCCTCAAAGCCATCATCTTACAGAAGAAAAGGTATTGGAGGACGATTGGTTGCTGTGCTAGTTTGCCCAGATTACTGGCACCTGGAAGGGCGTCAGGCACTGTCTGCTTCTCCAGCCGTGCCCATGTCAAGTACACATCGAAGAGAAGCAGCAGAATCCCTAAGCGGATGATTGAAGGCTAAGAAGATGTCAGAGACTAGAAATCGGCTCATGCTTGTTCATGACTTACGTCTAGACGATCATCGTCACGCATGAGGGTGTTATATAGCAAATGTCGATACACCTACGAGACTCGTTAGAAACTTGCATTACTTCAGAAATTACAAGAAAAATGATTACCTGAGGCTTTATAAGAACCAGATCGATGAATAACACGACAAAGTCATGCTCGACATACTTGTCGCAGAAGTTGCCGCAGTTGCGACAGACAGTAAGTCGAATATTGTGCCCACTCGCCTTATCCCCTGCGCCAGAATATGCCGTCCAGAGCGTCTTCACAGGGTGCCTGCATTCGATGCAGATGGGCATCTCGAGAGTAGTGTAGCCAGTGTGTAAGTCTTACAAAAATTTGGCTTGCTACAAGGCAATTCGTGGCTGGTGCAGTTTGGCTACTATCATGGCCGGGATAGCAAGTTCGATGTATGGGTGTTGAAAGGAGCCACGCAGTTTAAACGAGGCCGGGAATGACGTGGAGATAATGAGGAGCACGGCTCACATTAAAGTATTCACCTACCACAAGCATTCGGCATTAAACCAGCTGAGATCAAAAAATTGAGGTAAGTCAATGCAATATAATGTGCAATTGTATTTGGTTTTTATCTACAACGATTGATAGAACATTTCCAGTCTGTCAAATATCTGACTTGTTCTGATGTTCATATCATGAAATTATACTACGACGGCGTAGTATAGGTAGATGTAGAGAGTAAACGTAACTGATCCAAAACCTCTCAAACGCTCCTCGAATTTTGCTATGATTTATGCATATATCCTGAAGTATCGCGAATGCCTCCCAACGCCTTGCAGCCTGAACCAGTTGCAACATGCAATTTCTCCACGACTAACGCCTCTCTCTATCTTCGACCGTGCCCCAAGGGTTTTTATGTGACCCTTCGTAGTGACACCCTGTGATGAAGTTCTGCAGCCTCGGGATTTAATCATCCTTGCCACCTTTGACCGCCAACCTTCCTCGAACACCTCCTTCGTTTTCGCTTCGGCCACTGCTCGTGATTTGCAAGGCCTCCATCAGACCGGACGGCGCTCCTGCTGAAGGCGCTCCGTCATCACTACCGGTATCAGTCAACTCTATCAGATCACCGTTCCTTTCAGGTCTTCCCTCGGGCAGTCCGCGTATCCTATCCAGTTGCGAGCTTGGCTTGCGTGCAAGAGCACCCCTGAGCCAAGTTTCTACAGCCGCAGCCGCCTTGTCTAACCCATTGCCCTGCTGTGTTGAGCCAGCATCATGTCCCTCCCCTGTAGGGTTTTCCACAATATTTGATGACTCTCCCGATTTAAAGCCAAAATGAGCCGTTTCTGAACCCATAATAGACATGGAAGGAATACCTTCTAACGTTAGCCCAGGCAAATGCTTTTTGGTCCACGTGGTAAGATAATCTTTGTCCGGTCCAGGGGCTCGTGTACCCATGCCCATAGAACCAACACCTCCAGGTCGACGCATCCAAGCGGGTAGAGATTCACCGGCGTCGCTGGCTGCCCCTCCACCCCGTACCGGGCTTGACACAACAGTATTTGAAAGCTGCGGCCGATGACCGAGGGAGCTTTGGCGACGAGACGATGTACCCGCAGACCCTGGCGGATTACTATACAGATCCAAGCTTTGCCGGGGCGTCGAAAGGGTTGAGATAGTCCTAATACTCTTCTTCCGTCGAGGTGGGAAGTAACCCATGGCATTCCGCGCAACTCGTGCGATTTCTACTGGTTGTGGAAATGAGTCTATTTTCACCCATCGTACGTGCGTCCATGGTTTCTCTTCTCCTTCAGTCGACTGGGTCGCTGATGGTGTTCCGTTGGTTGGTCGACTGAAGAAGTCATCGTGAACTGCCGACGTGTTCTCCTCAGCAGCCGGTGTCGGAGCAAGCAGATCGACACCATGTGCATTGTGCCATGATGGTGAATCACAAGGCCGTCCACGAACATCGCAAGCGTCGACTGGAATCATCAACCATTTGCGCACCTGGACGCTATCTCGTGTCCAGAGCCCATTGGCCTTTCTGAAGGCATCTTCGCGGCACTGATATCTCAAGATCAAGCCTGCATATGTGTCGCTAGGCTCGACTTTATGGATGTAGACCAAATATTCCTGAGGCTGGGACTGCTCTGGTGCAGGTTCGTCGGACTTTCGACGTTTGTGTTTGCCACTGACGTCTAGTCCACCATTGACACCATCATGACTTTCCAGCACCATGGCCCTCTTCGCAGCTTTCAGAGCAGCCTCGCGCTCTTCTCGAGACCCAGCTCCTACGTCATTCAGATTTGGCTCCTTGGGCGGCGCGGGGCCCCAAGCACCAGCTGTCTTCTTTGAGCTGCCGCTGTTGGAAAAGTCCCTACCCCATGTCCCAGGTCGAGAGCCCGCTCGGTTATGGGATTGACTCCTTCTGGCTGCACCATTATCGCCCGATATAAGAGAGGAGGTAAACCCTTGAATAGAAGCCCAGCTCTGTGTTAATGAGTCGTTCAAGAAGTTGGTAAGGTTGGCTGCGCTATTGGTACGCTGAGGGGTACCGGCTCCTCGATCTGAGGGAAGAGGGCTCACAGAGCGGCTGTTGGCAGGGCTCAACGCTGATAAGAGGCCGTAACTTCGTGCAGGGGAGTGAGAAGCTGTTGTATCGTGGACGTTGAGGTTGCGGCCTCGGCGGGAGCGGCTGGCTTCGCGGGAGGTAGCGGTGTCACTATCATCGTCGAGTGTGCTAGCGAGACGTCGATTTCGTGGGCGAACAGAGGCAGCGTCCGAGGAGTAGTTGGCAGGTGCCAATGCTGATGAAGACCGATGCGGCGACGGCCGCGCAGAGCGGTCGGTCATGATAGTCGTCAACTGGGCGACGACTTGTTCTTTCGAGCTGTATCGGTGCGACTCTGCACAAGTGCGGTGCACTTACGGCACGGCGACTAAGGTCGTGGTCGTAGTCATTCAGCATGCATCAAGGAGACGGTAAGGGTTCGAGAGGCGAGATAGCCAGGCGGAGATAGAGATGAGTAGGAGGGTCCTGTTCAGGATCCCGATCGCTAGTGCAGGCGACGAATGAGATAGGCCAGAGCCAATGGTCCTGTGTATTTATGAGGTTCTTGAATTTGCGCCTGGCCTGTTCCAATCTTCACAGGACAGGAAACCTAAGTTGTCGTAGTATGCACTATGCTCTGTCGTGGGATGTGATTGAGGTGGTCGTTCTTAGGACAAGGTTGCTTCGACTGGCTCTAGGCCCGCCGAAACCTACCTCCACTAGTAATCTATGGAGGTAGGTAGTGGACGTGCAGCAGGGGCATCTACTAAGCAATACCTAATGTACAGGTACCTTTCCCTGTTTACCTCTCTGGGTTACCTTACCTAAGAACTTACTTTAAGCTGCTTAGTGCGTTGAGTGATGAAAGCGGCCGGGACTCGATCAATTTGACTTCAAGCCTGTTATAGATGCCCATCCATTCCAGAAGCAAGAATACATATGCACAGTTGATAGCAAACATAAAAACTGTATCATGCCAACGATCTGCTTTAGATCTCAATATCTTCCAGTCGGCAGGTTCTGACTAGCCACGTACTCACGATCATGTACTTTTTATTAATTATGCATAACCCCAGTGAAACTCTAGATGCTGGCTGCTTTTCGTCTAGACAACTAAAACAGGTTGGAGTCAGAGCGGAATATAATTCGAGGACCCTTTAATTTTGCGGTTCGCCCTTACTGTCCATAAGTTTTTCGTCACTGAGACAGGCGTATATACCTAATAATTACGGAGAACCTGCAACTTTCAACTTAATAGATGGGGCAATGGAGGAGGCCGCGTGGAGGGAACGACCCACGTCCATCTCTAGATGCTTCAGATTGGCCGCAAAACTAAACCTAGCGTTACGGATAATATGTACAAAGCTCCACTAGGTGCTGAGCAGCTAAACAACCTGGAAACTAACAGCAAACCCCTGAAAACCCTACCCGAACTTCCAGAAGGCGTCAATGTTGTCCCACATGGACCCCTCCAGCTTTCAAGATATGGGCCTCATAGCACAAGGTACGATATATTGGAAATCTTAGCATCTTTTCTACGAACCATGATCGTGCTTATTAGCTAGAAATGAATTGCGAATATTCTAATTATAATGATATATATTGGTCTAGCTTTGCACTGCAGCAGATGACCTTGGGTATTTTAGAACCAGCGCCAATACTGATGTCTTGCTTATGGTTATCTTTGATTGTCCAGTTGACATGCTCCGTCGTCTCAACTTGACAACAAGGAACCCGTTACCGGGTATTCAGTTCAAACCTTCTCCAATCGGGTGGCCAGGAATATTTAGTCCATGCAAAATCGTTCAGCCACCAATCTGCAACTGGCCGAGTATATGGGGCTCAGTCCGTGGCTCAGATATTGAGCCACTGGCTCAAAGCCGTTGACCACCAAGAGTGACACTCTGCGTTGACAACTGCATCTTATTGTCTGTGCCTTGTCATGCTGTTCAGCCGAGCGGCATATCAAGATTAATATGGTTGGGATCCGTGCCGTTGATACCGAAGAATTGGAACCTGAAGAATTAGCAAGAAACCTATCAAAAGGGCATGGCAAGAAACCTACCAGTCCTCTACATTGAGTGTTGTCGGAACAGCTTGCCCAGGTCCCGATGTGGTACTCCAGCTATCCGGACTCTGTCCTTCTGGCAGGTTGGGATCGAGATTAGGTTGCCACATGTTGCTGTGTCCTTGGAAGCCTTGAGGCATCATTCCGTTGCCACGTTGTTGATACTGTCCTGCTTGTGGGTTGTGCATTCCGCCCTGTCCATTGCCCGGTGGCATTGAACCCATGTTATTGTGGTCAAGATTAGAATGTGTCTGTGTTGGTGATAGGTTCGGGAAAGCTGGCATGGCAGCGCTATCAGGAAATAGCTGATCCGGCTGGAAGTTTTCCCAGAGGGATTGTGACAGGTTCGGAGAGTTTCTTGTCACCAGATATAGATCCGGAGGCGTTGGTGGTACAGAAAAGGATGGATTGAAGGGCGTTGCTGGTCGAGTTTGTGGACGAGAGTTCGTGCCTCCCATAAAGGTATCAGCTGCACCTTGTCTCGAGTTTGGAGATGCGACCGGCGGAGGCTGCATCGAGCTTGCTGGCTCCGTCTTGACAGCACTTGGCGTTTGAGGCCGTGACCTCTCATAGGATTCCTGAGGCTGGGGCGTATTGGTTCCAAAGTCGATCGCCATGTCATCGTACTTTCGCTTGGTTGCCTCGGCCTGCCGATTTTGTTGTTGTTCCAGATGCGAAAGAGTTTGACGCAAATTTCGGTGTCGCTTGCCTTCAGCCTTTTGCAACCGTTCTTCCAGTACTTTGTTACCCATAATGGATTCGAAAAGGGCGTATACCATCTTTCCAACCAACCAAACTCGCGAGATTTCCTTCATGGCTGACATACAGCTACGCAACCTGTCCTGCGTGACCTGCTGAATCGAAGGCACCGGTGACTTCATCTGATAAACATGCATGATGAGTGCGGAAAACAGACTGTACACAACAAAGGCGGGACAGTATCGCAACTGGTCATGTGCAGCGAGGTTTTCGACAATGGAAGTTATCATGGCCGCTGCTTGGAAAGCGATGTTGCGAGAGGGGTACGGCGAGGGATCGGGTAAGCGTGACGAACCACCTGGTGGCATATGTGCTCGATGAAGAAGACACAATGTTGTATAATAGTTCGAGTGCAGTAGTGCAGACCAGAAATGATGGCGAGGCATCTCCCAATAAACGATTTTCGGACAATTTTGTAGCCAGTCGGCCAAAGCCATGTCGCTATGCGTAAGATCGATAGCATTCCGTTTCATTCCCTTGGATGCAACTGAATATTGCTGTGACAATACTAATCCCATGATTTCGCACAATTTGACGTATTCAAGGAAAAACTGGACGTGAACGGGATCCGGGGGATAGTCGCTCGCTCGATCTGCTTCGTCCTCGATGAAATCGTCTTCAGTTAGCATCTCCACGTCTGCATCATCGAGGTTTATATGGACAGGCCGTCCCAAGGCAACCGCCACTGAACGATCACGAGTAAACAGAGACCACCAGATACGTTTCCATAGCCTCTTATCTGCTCGGCTTAGTTGCGACTGCTCAACAGACCGATGCATGCCAGAACCTTGCGCAACTATCGTTGCTACACGGCTCCAATAAAAGACATTTTTAGTAACATCTTCAGGACCTTCCCAGTACCAGCCCATGAGAAGTAACGACTGAACAATTGTCACGCGGTCGTCCTCATAGTTGGCATCGTACAAGGCCTTGGCACGTTTGTAAAAAGTGAGTGCGGCAGGAGTTGTCGACCCGTTGGCATCCATCAGTTGTGGGTTATTACAGGCGCGAGTACCCGCTAGGAGGACGGACTGGAGGAGTAGCAGCGAAGGAGGGTTTTTCGGATCCCTGTACTGTCGCATGAATCGGGTGCGATTGATAACAGGTACGATAGGATGAACCCATTTGAAGTACGCATCGATGAGTTCGTCGCAAAGCGTGCGTGGGGGAAGTAAGAATGCCCCTCTTTGATGAAGAATATCTATCTCAACGTTGTCGAGTTCTGTAAGTCGAGCTCGAGTGCCGCGTACATTCTCGGGCAGTGGGTAATGTACAACGTCCGCTGATCCCTGGCGGTCGTGAACAAGCAGAGTGAGATTGGAAGATTCGCCAAGGTATGCAACTCGTCCAGCTTCGGTGATAGGAGCGCGCGTGAACTTGGGTTTCATAACGAGGTCCAGATAGGTTCCATTGTCGACTTCCTCCTTACGTGCTTGAGCCTCTGTCCAGGTAGTAGGAGGAGTGCCATTGTTGGAGTGATATACTGAAGGAGCTCGTGGAGTGAGCGATGCCGTACTCGGGGGAGCTGCAGGCCGTGGTGAAGGATCTTCGGTGCCATCGCCTCGATCGCTAATGTGAGAACATGCTGTTAGCAATTGTAATCCAGACGCGCATGCAGGCGCATTCACACACCTATCTGAATCTTTGTTGGTTTGACTGCCAGACCCCTGGGTCTTTTTGCGCTTCGGATTTGGAATACGGCACTCAATTTGAAAAGCAACACAATTGGTGCAGGGCACACCGAGGCTTGCAGCGTCGCATCGAACCTGTGAAGTTTAAGGATTAATATTGCTAACGATGGTGAGGTTGAGTACCCGATTGGGTTGCCGGGCAGCATGTCGTTGTAGGGAGGAGAAAATTCACCTTTCTGGCATGACAAGTCTATCAATGTGTTAGTTAGGATGCAGCTCCAGTGGCTTTCTTGGAAGTCGAATCAGAAGTAATGATGATGGATGTCGTGATAAATATCATGATGAAGTGGGTTGCTTGCCCGCTGGTGCCTCGGCTCATGTTGAGGGGAACGGGGCACTCATGATCTAGGTTCGGCAAAGGACAGAGACTTAAGAAAGTGCTTACCTCGCATGCACGCGACGCTCGTTGCCTTTTCAAAGAATAATTTTCAGCGCTTGAAACTTTAGATTGTCACAACGCAAGCAACTCACCTCCGAAAACTCACTCCGCCAGCGGATGTCGACGTCGAAGTACTAGAAGCGGGCGGAGCAAGCGCTGATGAGATCTGCGACTCTCCTGGCTGCTGCTGCTGCTGAGCTTGAGGTTGCACCTGCGGCGTGCCGCTGCCCGACGACATATCCACGTCCATGGAACCGGAAGGTCGGCGGCAATATATCGATACGGAAGCGGGAGCGGTCGAGAAACGTCGAAGTCGGTAGTATCGGGGGGGAGGACGACAGAGTTGAAAGCGCAGGCAAGGTAGAAAAAAAGGTAACGTAGATTGGCAGGTAGGTAGTAATAGGTAGGTGCTCAGGTTGCGATGGGCTTGCCTTGCCCGCGTCCCGGGTGCGGCCAGGGCAGGTACCAGCCAACGCGAGCCAGACAGAAAGAAGCACTGACACCACTAAGTACTATAGGTGTGTACTGTAGGAGAGAGCGAGCCACACCAAAACGGCAGGTCTGAAGATCTTTCGATCTCGAGGAAGGAAATGAAACCCCTCTGTAGGCGGATCTATACAGAAAGCCTACTAAGACGATGAATAAAATGGTTTCGAGGCAACTCGACACCTGGACAGTGAAATCGAGCCTTGGCTTTGTTTCGCTTGAGCTACAGACAAATGACGACAGGAGTCTAACACCAAGCAACGACAATTGCGAGCACTGTAGGCGGATACGTCGGTAGGAGGTTCTGCTGTGTAAGGCAAAGCAAGCCTACATACCTCCACTAGCAAGGTCTGTATGAAGGCGTATTAACTGAATCTGGCTTTACGCTACCCAAATGGAACCGGCCGAACTGGGTGTCAACTAGCGGCGGGAGCGGGGGACCATTCGTACATTAAAGATCTGCCCGGTCTCAAGACTCGGTATTACTCCATACGTCCATGTAATACAAGTAATTATAGACTGGAATTGGATACGGGGAACACGTCTGTGCAAATCCTTAAACAAAGAAAGTTTGACAATTCCCGTCGGTAGGATTCGACGTGCATAAATCATGCAATTATAAGTGAAAATCAACAATGGGCAAGGTGCATTCTCTTCAGAAGCTGCACAGAATAACGGGATCATCGGAGTACTGGACGAGGACTCCAGATTATCAGTAACAAACGGCTCATGGATAACCCTGTCAGCGTCGGAGATGGTGGACAACACCTCCACTGTGGTCCCGTCTTGTCTTGTGGTCAAACAGAGAATACAAAGACTCAAGCCTGACTGGACTGCATAAGTACCCGGCGCTCAGTTGAAGAGGCTCCACAGATGCCGTATGGAACTTGTTCCGCGGACCGCGTCAACTGTTGATTGATGCCATATCAAGTTCCATCTCCGAGAGACATGATGAAATATCCTTTGACTAAGCACAGCGGGCTGATATGAAGTTCTTGAACGTAGTCCTGCCATTACGAGACACTTTGAGACTTGAATATCGTGCTGGCATTTGGTACTGAAAGTTGACACACCAGGGGGCACAGCACTTACCTCAGGGTTGGGTCAACGTAATTTATCCCTGGCTAGCATCATCATTGAGAACTGCGGCGTCGGCGCGTGATACTTGACTTGAAGCATGTGCCTGTTCTGAAGTTCTCAGGGGCTGTGTTTGCTAATTGTTTCATACCTAAAATGAGCTTGTGCATGGGATGAAATACCATCAAATTGATCGACACTATACCCATATCACCTACGTGTGTGCGTATTACCACCATGGCTCGTGACATGTGAATACGTCGAGGCGCCATGGCGGCGGCCCAAGTTCCCGATTGAGTTTGGATCGTTGCTTTAGCTAAAACATGTTGTATGAAAAAGCTGGGGAAGTAAAACTGAGCCTCTTTGTTTGATTTGTTCGCAACGTATTGTCGAATTGAGCTTCGTTCATACAGTAACTTACATGTCCATGTGCTCATCATTCGCACCCTATCCAGACTAATACAGCATGACTTCGCCTGGCTCTTATTGCATACTGCATCTGTACATCTTACACACACGGCCGTTTCATTCAATGAGGCCTACCGGTGAGAACGATAGGTGTAACTACAGCCTTGTCTTTGACCTGAGCTTTTCACATGCAAGTCTGTAATACTGGTCTTACGACCAACGGAGAATGGCTCCATAAAGCACTGTCCATCCCCTCCGGGCTTCCGAAAACCCGTCCCCAGTTCCTAATTACATGGCTGCCCTTGTTAGTGACTTTCGAAGGATGCGCGGCAAGGTAGCACAGTAGTACACATGCATCTGCCAAGACACAACCAAGGTTGCAAGATGCACCCTCTTCAGATCAAGGCGCTGTGACCTGCGGCCATCTTCCGTTAAGCTCCCCCTTCAGCCCTACCCAGCTCGATGCTGCAGTACCTCCCCTGGAGTCGGTCACATGGTCTGTCTTCGCGTATTGGTGCTCATCTCAGGTAGGCGACTGGCCAGTAGGCATTCAAAAATCTTGGCCAAAATACCGCCATTCAGTTTACACCTTGATTTGTTCTAAAGTAGATATTGCAGAACCTACTTTGCCTCCACCGCTAATGGCACTTTGCCATTTGACTTCGTGTTTGCACTAGTCTCCGTTGGTGATTCCGTATCCCCAACCTCAATACCAGCGATGAAAGCTGCACTAACGAATTCGAGTGCTGCCACAAAGACACACAAGAAACTCGCAATAGCAAAGTGAGTGATAGTCGATCCGATCTCTAGCCATGAGCCCTCATCCTTGACGACCCAGAAGAAATAGAGTGTTAAAACATCGCTTGCGGTAAGGACAACCATGAAGAGGGCGGATGGTGCCACACCCAGTCGCTTGTTCAGCACTCCAAGGTTAGCTGATATAAGGAAGAACGGAATAATGATCTTCAGGATCAGTAGCGCTCCTTGTGAAAAGGGATCGAACACAGGGATCAGCCTAGATACACTTTCCAGACTGAACGATGAGATGGAGGCAATGTTGCCTGTGCTGAAGAACGCCGATTGTAGCAGAACCATGAAAAACAGTGCAATACGTGCGTCTGACAGAGTAAGAGGCCGGAAAGTGCCCAATTTGCGCTGCTGGTCCTCAACAACAGCCGCGTCCTTTTTGCCCTTGCCTTGCGTGAAGGCATGGACTGCATACTCGAGGCGCACCCAGGCCAACAAAGTGATACTGAAAGCCACATAGAAAAGTCCCTCATATGATATCGTCAAAATAACAAACGTAGGGGCACACGTAAGGAAAATGACCACGAGACGATGCATGTAGTGGCTGTTGGGTTGCAATCGATAGGCCAGTGGCATGAGGAGCGATACAACTTATGCTGTCAGTATGAAGCCTTGAAATTTCAGAAGTGTTTAATTTACCTAGAACAAACCAGCCTACGACTTGATTCCCTTTTGGAAGGCCAAGCTTGGCCTGTAGCGAAGTCGCGCTGGAATGTGTCACAAACATTGCAAGAAGGATAAGGCCAATCTGGAACAAAATGTGAGCCGCTTAATCCTGATCCATGCATTCAAGCATGATCTTACCTGGATTCCAAGAAGCGTTCGGCTTGTGTGAAGGCGGTTCGATTTGGTCTGGAAAGACGTGAAGTCCGATAGGATAAAATCCTCGAGGACCAGGTAAGCCAAACCAATGACAGTCATCAGTCCGCCACCAGCAAGACTTTTGTTTTATTTGAATTAGCAACCGTTTCCTATCCATAGATGCATGATGTGACTTACATAAGAGAGACGTTTTCAACTTTCATGGCAGGGAGCAGTGTGAAGGTGCTCATAGCCAAGCAAGAAAAGAACCACAGCATGCTCAAGAATAGATGGGACTTTAAGAATGAGATACCCAATGTTGTTGGCCAGAAGGCACCCAAAACAAAAAGTCCAGTCAGAATTTCACGGTGGATGTATCCCAAAGCCTGTGGACTATAAGCAATGGAATCATGAAAGAGTCAGGGAACATACCAAAGATTGGATAACTCCAAGGTAGAGAACGACATTGAAAATAAGTGCGACGACGGCCCCGCCAGACCTGACATGGCCGAAAAGAGCCTGGAAACCCTTACTGACGTTGGTCCTTCTCGCATACACCTCCTCCCAAAACAAGACCGGGAAGAATGCATACAGGTAGTACGCAGGGGGAGACTTGGAGATAATGAAGGATGAGTAGAGTGCAACAAGGACCGATGAGAAGAAAGCAGATCCCAGCAATGTGCGCTGAGGAGGGGCACTTTCTTGCACCACGTACAGAGACAGGACAGTTGTGGTAGCGTATGCCATCCAACCGAGATAACCGATAGTGATTAAAGCACGAAGAAATAGCCAGTCGTAGGTCTGAAGGTAACGCAAGCCTTGGAGTCCAATCGACATCAGAGCATCCGATTCCTCAATCGCTTCCTCATAAGAGCCAGCTTTGATCAATGAGCGGATATGAGCGATGCGCGGCTCTGGACCGAGCTTGTCCTCACTCAGCGGTCCGTAGGGCTGGTAGCGAAGCTCTACGTTTCTCTTGTTCTCCTCCTTCACTCGATATTGCTCGAGAATGACCTGAGCGTTGGCCAGAGAAGCTTCTGCCTTTTCCTTGATACTTGCAGAGAGAAAGTTGAGTGGAAGTTGGCCAACTCCGTTGGCAGGAAATTCTGTACCAATGAGATACGCCATCAGGGCGGCAACATCAGCCTGAGCAACATCGTGCCTACGCACATGGTCTAGATTCCAGTCTGAAGATAGCTCATCATGGCCGGGTGCAACACTGTCGGGATGCAACTCAGGAGCGGCAACTCCAGATCCCCAAGAGATGAGAGGGGTTCTGGTGTTGTTAGGGTGTCCATCACCGTGACTGCCCCAGTCTGACATACCGTGGTCAGCAGTGAACACGAACGCAGTTCGATCGTCCCCGTAAAAGTTCTCGATAAGCTCAACAATTTCTTTGACACCCTGATCCACGACTTTGATGTTGTGGAGGTATTCCTTAGAATAGGGTCGGTATGAGTGTCCAGTAGTGTCGAGACCCAGCAAGTGGAGGAAAAAGACCAACTTATCTTCGCGGAGCGCCGTGTTTAACGTCTCGTTTGTAGCAGCTGCGGCGAAGAAGTCCTTGACATGGTCGAAAACCCAGTAATCAAGCTCGGTTGCATCTTTAGAGAAATCCTCAAGCTCGGCCCCGTATGCAAAGGCATCGACTCTACCCGGAACAGCACCATGCTGGAACATGGGCAGAATATCAGGGCTTCCCCAACTCCATGTGTGTCTGCTACGGTTGAAAACACTGTCGAAGTTGACTGGGTTCATCTTCCATCCTGTCGCAACAGCTGACACATCCTCGTACAAGCCAGCAATGAGAGCGACATGGCCCGGTCGTGATTCCGTTGGGACACGTGTATGAGAGACACCGAAGGTTCCATGCTCCAGTACTCGAGAACGAAGGTAGGGAGCTAGATGACGTGGAACAAGGTCTTGGTCGGATTCAGGGTAAGGTTCGGGGTGGGCTTGGAAAGCTTTGTCGGCACGGAGTCCGTCACCTATCAAAGCAGTATGTTAGTCAATGGCATCTGAACCATGAATTTTGGGATCACTTGCCAACGAAGAGCACAAGTCTATCCGCGGGGGCCTTGGGAGATTCTGGTGGGCGCTCGACACCAAAAAGTTGCATGCCCGAGACGATAGGGCTGACGAAGTAGATATCGAAAATAGACAGAATATACACCAAATGGAAAGCGACAGCAATGGCCATGAAGCCAATGCGACTGGAGCCAGCCATGGCGAGGTGATCAAAAATTCTCAGCACGTAGTCGAAAATGTGGATGGTTTAAATGTTCGGCGATGACTTCGGTGTAAGTCAGGGGCTTTTAGAAGAAATTGCTCAAAATCTTGCAACATTCAATAGAAAACAAAGAGTCCATGGACATTAAGGACAAGAGTATTTGTATCAATACAAGATAAAGAGTGAAAGTCTAGTAGTTTTGTGCCTTCTTCTGTCAGTAAAGAGGCAAGCGAGAGACGGCCTCCAGTGCAGACGCAAGAAGCCAAGACATAAATAAACCGTGGCCAGAATTGGAGTGACGCTCCATGATGAAGGGACGCGTTGAATGGATCTAATCGATAAATTAGTGGTAGACCTAAGCTGCAGGGGAAACTCGCTAGTGGCCCTGTATTGCAACCCCTCAACCCCTACTTGTACCTGTAAGTCAATCAATTAGGTTGGCACCATTTACAACGTGGTTGGCTGCGTCACAGTCTCATTGGTTCCAAGCCTCCGTTCACATATAGGTAAATATCCATATTGTAGGCGTTCAATAAGTCAAATCAAGACATTTCGAACACTTTGGACATCACAGACCAATATCAGCATCCGTTTAATCGTCACATTTGTCCCTCATTTGCCAGCCACACATGTGATAGACTATTCTTCAATGCAATACCCTGACGGGGAGCTTTGCAACCTTGAAGGACGGGTTTGAGAAGGAGATTCAGTTACCAGCAAGGTTCTCATTATACTATAGGTAATCTAATCTTCAAGCATTCAGTCATTACCCGTCCATCTCATCACGCCAAGTTTTCTTCAAAACACATATGATTTAAAAAAAAGAAGTTGGGTATCATTAACAAGAAACATATTCGATGACATCAATGACAATAGTTTACGAGTTTTGCTGCCTCGTCAAGTCTTCTGTCAAGGATTTGTTGATTCTGGTGTAGAACCTGGGCGCCTGGAATCGCGCAAATGTGATCTCCTCTGTAAGATATTCTGGGAGCACATCTATCAACGCCTGATCACGCCCAGGATCTAGTTGTGGTAGGTAAGTAAATGATGCATCCTCGTAGCTATCTGCCGCATCCTGATTTTCAACTGCGAGTTTGAAGTGAAGAGCTAGCCGCTGCGTTAGTACATGAAAGTAAGATCGTGGTGGGTTAAACTCACTGCCATTGCGCCCAGTTTGGATGCAGTCGAAGACATCTTCCATCTCATCATGTTTCACGCCGCGGAGAATCAAATCTGTCAGATCTTCATATAGTGTTTCCTTGGCCATTGCAGTGGTTTGCGCAGCATGAGCAGCTTCTGCCTGAGCAGTACGGTTCTTTAGCCCACCAGGCTTGATAGCACTTCCTGGTACTCTGGACTTGGTATCGCCGGATCTCGCGGCGGCTAATTTGCTAGAAAGTGTCTTGATTTCTGACTTAGCCTCTGATAAAGAGCTGTTTAATGTCTGGATAGTCTTCTCCAGACCCTCCGTCTCAGCTTCGTTCGCGTCAAGTTGTTTTCGGAGCTCTTCACTCTCTTTTGCGAGCGCAGTTTGGGCAGCAAGTTCAGTTTTGAGCTCAGCTATCAGCTTAGTAGCGGCTTCTCAGATCAGCACAATGCTCATAGACAGCTTTCATAATAACACTAACCAGCAGTACGCTCTTCAGCTTGCTTTTTCAATCGCTCAAAATTTCGCTCTGCTTCTCGTACTCCTACTTCGCGCAAGTCGCGGTGACGAGATTCGAGCGCTGCGTATTTCTTCGTAAGCTCTTCTAGCCGCCGGCGTGCGGAGTCGTCGGTTATATCATAATCTGACCATGGGACGTGTGTTTCAGTATGAGGCGCCGCGCGAACACCCTCATTGCCATCCTCTTCCAATACAGGATCCAATTCCATTGGGTCTTCTTGTTGCGTCTCGGGAACTTCTGCGATCGGCTTTGGGGGCTGTCGCGGAGGTCGGCCCCTTCGCTTTACAGCGCTTTCAGGGGCAAGTCCAGACGTGTCACCATTGGTTTTTTTCGGACGCCCCCGCGTTCCTTTCTTTACATCAGTAGTCGGGGCACTTGGAGGGTTCTCAATATCCTCAAACGTAACTGTTTCGTCTGGAGATGTTTGTTGGGCCTTGCGCGTCGCCCTCGCACCACCATCAGTGGCTGATTGCGCGACCAGTTCGGGTAAAGCTGGAAAATTTTCGCTACTTGTTCGACGCGCCGCTCGAGGTGCGGGTTTGGTGATCTTACTAGCTGTGCCAGGTGGCCGGCCGCGGGGTTTCTTTGTAACACTCATTGTACGCACAGCTGCTTGAAGATCGGACTTGTCGAACATATCAAGGTCGGGCTCTGAGTCGGAGGCTGCCAGCCCAGCAAGCGCTGTGGCAGGCTTCGCGCGCGCGCGTGGTGGCATTGAAACTTATTCTCGGATTATAGTCAATCAAATATATGGTGGGAGAAAAGCGCACGAGGTATGTTAGCCTGACTGATGAAGTTGCAATCGAAGTGGTTGGCTTTTGATTTCAATCGCATGCGCGGCGCAAAGTTACGGAGTATGGTGACAATTGTCGCAAGTATAGCAATATTGGAGGGGACGGTTTCAATGTTTAGAATCTTACCGAGATGTAAGTTCATCCACCCAATGTAAACAAATTGGGTGAACATGGCCCGTGCATGGCTGACGCTAGCCGCCCGCCACTTACCGCCCTGCCGCTGAGATCTTGTCGGACATGTGCCAGCGCATTAGGTTCTTGCCGAGACGCGCATATCGATCTTTTATTCTTCATACCACCTTTTTGACCCTCTTCGATCTCGACATTTTTTGTGCCTTTCAAGCGGCAACTGGCATGGTCGGAGATGCCATGATCGGAGGAAGAGAACAGCGTACCCAACTCGATCATCGACTGGCAAATTGCCACCCTCTTACCCCCTCACTTCCTGCTATCTCATGCCATCCGAGTCAGCCCCTTGGCTGCGCTGGGTCCTCGGCATGGGAGAACGACGCAAGCTCGGCGATGTCGCCATGGACATTCTGCTCTTCGCGGGCATGGTGAGTATCCACTTCCTGAAGTTCGATGTAGATGCAGGGACATGGCACTAACAGCAATGGATAGATGACCGCCGGCCTCTACGTCGCTCGAAATTTCTTGAATCCTATCCTTAGCAACATAGCCGACCCCGATAAAGAGAAGCATGAGCAAGCCAGACGGCAGGCGAAAGCACACCTCGAGCGGATGAATCGACACAAAAGAGATGAACTTGACTATGGCGATGATAGCAGCGACTCGAGACGAGGGCCCCGGCCCGAGGACTTGGTCCTGAATGAATACGAAAACTTGGTCGCACTCGAGATGGTGCCCCCTCAAGATATCTCTGTTGGATTCGATGGTGAGTAAACTGTGCACCCTAAGGCATTCCCCATGTTGCTATCATGGTTACTAACAACTGTAGATATTGGTGGCCTGGACACGATTATTGAGGAACTAAAAGAATCCATCATTTATCCATTGACGATGCCACACCTTTACTCTCACGCCGCACCGCTACTATCTGCCCCCTCTGGAGTTCTTTTGTATGGACCGCCAGGTTGCGGAAAGACGATGCTGGCAAAAGCTGTCGCGCATGAGAGCGGTGCTTCCTTCATCAACCTACATATTTCAACCTTGACCGAGAAATGGTATGGCGACTCGAACAAAATCGTACGAGCTGTCTTCTCCTTGGCTCGAAAGATGCAACCAGCGATTATCTTTATCGATGAAATTGATGCAGTACTTGGTACTCGACGAAGTGGCGAGCATGAGGCTAGTGGTATGGTTAAGGCCGAGTAAGTTCTTACTTTTGGTAGCTAGATGTTAACTTCGTTCTAATATATGGCAGGTTCATGACTCTCTGGGATGGTCTGACGTCTTCAAACTCCTCGGGAATGCCTGCTCGCATCATGGTTCTAGGCGCAACCAACCGTATCAACGACATCGACGAAGCTATTCTCCGCCGAATGCCCAAGAAGTTCCCTGTCACATTGCCTGGGACTGAACAGCGACGCCGAATCTTGCAGCTTGTATTACAAGATACCAAGACGGACCCTGAGCACTTCAACCTGGACTACGTTGCGAGAATCACTGCTGGACTTTCAGGCAGTGATATCAAAGAAGCATGCCGAGACGCCGCCATGGTACCCGTTCGCGAATACATGCGACAGCACCGCGAGAGTGGCCAAGCCATGTCGACTGTGGACCCCAGGCAGTTCCGTGGCATTAGGTCTGATGATTTCCTTGGTCGTGAAGGGGGACAGATTAAGATGCAACCAAGCCGACAATCAAGCGGCGTTGAGGAACTGATTGCGGAGGAGCAGGATTAATTAGTGAATGGTACCTGCTGGCAGTAGTCGCCAACATTTTTGAATAGAAACACTCAACCCTGGACATCATGTCACCAAGCAGTGCCCAATCAGCAGCATTGCAATGTCTGTTTCTGGATGATGTCGACTATACCGTATCGCTCACACTGTAGTGTAGTATATCTTCGAGAGATGAATTCGTCCGTCTGCTAGGACTGAATGTGTGCATGACGACGAAGTGCAAGCCGGGGTACGGTACCGTCCTCCGGGTTTTCTGTACACAGTGTCGCCCCGCGCGCGTCCCCACACGGAACGCACAGCACTCGATGGGCCATGATAGTGCTTGATCACGTCATTTAGCAACCCCACCATAGTCCTGAGGGGCTAATAGCGGGCTACTTTGAGATAAGCCCGCTATCTGGGGTTAAGAATAAGTATTTCGGTATCAGTAGCCCTCCGTTCATCGGTCGGATGATTCAGAGGCGGTGGGCAGGGCCCATGAAATTGTAATTATCAAACTGTTGCAACGCTTCAGAGGCCCAGAGCACTGGGAAACAATGGCATATGCTCCCTTTTTAACGTAGGTTGCAGGTGTATAGACACTTCAGCACAGCGCTATCCGTAACTAGACACAGTTCAGTCCGTCCACTCCATTTGCGGGGAGATCGTGCAGGCCAGAAAAATTAGAAGGCTCCCCCAGACCGCCGACAGCGGGAGTGACTCCCCGACTCCCGAACGTCCGTCTTCCTTCAATCTATCTCTACCTACTTCCCTAGCTTAGTAGTTCGGTAGTCTTCCCTTTTCTCATACCTACAATATCTATTCCTCTCTCCCCAATCATCTTCAATTCAATTCGAGATTGGGTTTCGTCCTATACAACCTGGTCGAATTCCCCTCTAACGCCATCCTTCCCTCGACTAGGACATCTGCCAACATCGTCTCCGTACTTATACAATCTTAACCTTTGCAACACTCAATTTTCTAGTCCACCAAAAATGTCGTCTCCTTCGCCCACCGAGTCTGGCAAGGCCGCAAACCCTCTCAAGCGCGTCGATAACGAGGGTCATGACCTTCCTCCCTCTCCTGCTCCATCGAGCCCGCGCAATGGTCGCAAGCGCTATGCTCTCGCCACCGAACTTGTATACACGGATAGCAAGGATCAATATGGCGCCTCTAGCGTTCCTATCTACCAATCTGCCACCTTTAAGCAGACATCAGCCAGCGGTGGCCAGCAAGAATACGATTACACGCGCTCAGGAAACCCTACCCGAACTCACCTTGAACGACATATTGCCAAGATTATGAACGCTCAGCGAGCATTGGCCATCAGCTCTGGAATGGGTGCTCTCGATGTCATTACCCGACTGCTCAGACCTGGCGACGAAGTCATCACTGGCGACGATCTTTACGGTGGTAGCCACCGTCTGCTTACTTACCTGGCTGCTAACCAAGGCATTATTGTGCACCATGTTGACACCACGACTGTTGATAGCGTGCGGGCACGCCTCTCAGAGAAGACTGCCATGGTGCTGCTTGAGACCCCTACCAATCCTCTGATCAAGGTTGTCGATATCCCTTCAATTGCTCGCCTGGCTCATGAAGTCAATCCCAAGGCCCTGGTAGTCGTTGACAACACAATGCTTTCTCCTATGCTCTTCAACCCTCTGGATGTGGGTTGTGATATTGTGTACGAATCTGGAACAAAGTACTTGTCAGGTCATCACGACATCATGGCCGGTGTTATTGCGGTCAATGACACTCAGATCGGAGACAAGCTCTTCTTTGTTATCAACTCCACGGGCTGCGGGCTGTCCCCCAACGACTCATTCCTTCTCATGCGCGGTGTCAAAACCCTCGCCATCCGAATGGAGAAGCAGCAGGCCAACGCTCAAGCTATTGCAGAATTCCTTGAGTCTCGCGGTTTCCGTGTTCGCTACCCAGGTCTCAAATCTCATCCTCAATACGAGTTGCATTGGTCTATGGCTCGTGGTGCTGGTGCTGTTCTCTCCTTCGAGACCGGTGATCCTGCAGTTTCTGAGCGTATTGTCGAGGCTGCTAGGCTTTGGGCCATCAGCGTCAGTTTCGGTTGTGTCAACAGTTTGATTAGCATGCCTTGTCAAATGAGCCATGCCAGTATCGATGCCAAGACACGAGCAGAGCGACAAATGCCTGAGGATATTATTCGACTGTGTGTCGGTATTGAAGATCCGAATGACTTGATTGAGGATCTTTCACGCGCCGTAGGTCTCGACATACTTATATTTTGAAGCAAAGCTAACATCATTTGCAGTTGGTTCAAGCTGGTGCTGTAACTGTCACTATGGACGGTTTTCATGCAACTGGAGCTGCCAAGGAGCTCGGAGAGACTCCTCTCGCTTTCCAATAAGCTGCGACAATACATCGAGAAAGTGTCTGCTAGAAGGAAACTTCCAGATTGGTAGACCACAAAGGGATGTTTTGATTTTATGAGCGAATTCGATACTTCTGCAGAATACCATTTCTATACTGGGCATGCCGTGGTTCTTGGCCAGGCAAATTGGTGGAAAGGAGATACACTCCGGCATATACCGCCACACAGGCGATACTATCAAGAAGGATGGCAAAAAGAAAAGGCCCTTATTATGAGCTTACGCTGGAGTTGGAGGAAGGGAATATGGAGTTGGAGTTGTTTACTTGGGGCAACGCAATAGGTTTGAGACAAACTCAAATATACGGAAAATTCAAGATTCAAACATACATGCCTTCTGCAACATAAACTCATTAATGTTCAAGTATTCTCGTCTTGTCTCTCTTCTCCAAGATTTAAGCATATAACCGATTGCTCTTGATTTCTGCTCAGCTTTCTGATGATTTCCTCCAGTCGGAATAGCTGGGTCGTCCCTGGTGAGCATGCTGATGAGTTTGGTGCATCTTAAAGAGCTATAAAGAGTCAGGCCGTACCTTTTAGGTCCTCTCCCAGCAGGCTTAACTGCGTGCGGCATCTAGTTGACCCTATTGTTTGTCTGACTGAGTTGGATGTAAACTGTTGTGTTCAAGGGCTTGCGGTCTACCTTTGGCAGAACGATTATGTCTGGGAAACCAGCTCTTTATCCTTATAGTGCATCTCACCCTTAATAGTCTACGAAGATATGTCTTCACCTACGGCTCAGGTGTCTCAAGCAATACTCATTCTCTATCCAGCCACCTCATCTCATCGTCACAATACAGCTAGCATCAGGATTTCCCAACGCTGTCCATCCTGGTTGGTGAAGCTACGTGAGTTTTGGACTTGAAGATCGCGCCCGTGGCATTTGAAGGTATGACGGCACATCGTTTGGAGGGAAACATATCCCGATATATCATCTCTCATCTCGCACGTATAATGCACATCATCACGAGTCTAGTCACGTCCGTGTAACAAACGTGTTTATTGTATCAAGACAGTGTTCTTGAGGAGTTGATAGCTAAGCCGTGTCGATGAGGGTGGCACAGACGGCAACGGTCGTACGGAGGAAACGGTTGTCGGTGAGAGGAAGGATATCTATAGCAATGAGTGGTTCAGACTTCAACTGAGAGAAGAGAAAGGAGCCAGAGGTATGATATACCATCGCTTGTTGTCCAAAATGTAGGCAAATGAGCGAGATCGGCACAATCACAGCATCTAGAGGCATGGCATCTTGCGATATGCTGAAGGTGTCTGTGTACAGCGCCTTATATAAGCCTATCTCCAGTCTTATAATGGCTTCATCAGACCACCAGGAAGTATGCCGTACCTGGCTTCGAGACCCTTCCCGATGCACTATATAGCGAGATGCAGCATCACGATCATATCCGCGGCCAACGATGCCAGTAACCCAAGTTGTATGGTCATTGTTGCTCCTAGCTCCTACACACCCAAGTGCACCCTTCTTCATCTTACTCTGCGGCCCCCTCATCCGTTGCCCTCCGGTGTTGTACGACTGCTGCGTAGGGCTTGGTCGTAGATGAAACCATGACCTGTACTGAATCTACAGCTTGTCAGTACACTTGGTTTGCAATCGCTCTTGACCTCGCAGCTTTTGCAAGATTATATCAGTTACATCAAGTTGGGCTCCAATACCTATGTCGACGTGTCAAGTGCGCCCAGGGTAAGGAAAGGAAAGTAACACACGTTCCGGTCTTGATCATCTGAGCAAACATCAAGCACGGTGTTAAGTTTTGAGACATGCAGTCTGTGGAAATTCGAACTCTGAGCACAAGTGTAGTTATTCAATGGTAAAACAGTAAGTACTATGAACGAACACTCTGACTAACAAGAACATTCAACGCTCCCTCAAGAACTCCCGCCCAAATGCATAATGAGTTTAAGAAAAGTCGAAACGGTCGGGAAGGACAACAGGCGCCACCAGTGTCCATGTGTACATACCATAGCAGACCCAAGCACTAACAATCTTGACCCAACTTGCTGCATAGGTACGTCCGACAGTCGCAAAATCTCCATCCTTAGTGGATTCGTCGAAGTTCATGGTGAGCAGTGTAGCTACCCAGGCAGTCGCTAGGAAGAAAATGATATGGAAGACAGTGTAGCTGTACTGAGTTCTGTTACGTTCGTCATCTCCTGCGGGAGTGTCACCAGCTTCACTTTCATCGTCGGAAAGCAGGGCATCGGCGGGCAGACTTCCCTCCTCCACGGCTCGTCGTAGAGCCTCTGCTCGCATTTCACGACGAGCACTGGGCTGCTGAGTCACAAGACCATGTTCATCATCGTCTGGCAGCTGAATACCGTTGGAATTGCCAAGGCCAAGACTCTGGGTGGCAGCTCGGGTGGTGGTGTAGGCAATCGTGAGTAGAGTAACAATGGCACCAATAACAATGGATGTCGTTCGTGTTCCCTGGCCCATGATGAGGGGATTGCACTTGCTGTCAGGCTCCATAGAGACAGCAGACATGGTTAGATATGTACAGTAAACGGCCACCATGGCAGCCTGAGCAAGTCCTGCCTTAGGGTTGAACTCCTGGACGGTAGGGTTCACAGAGATGACAGAGATTGCAAGCCAGAGGATGAGGTTGATGGTGATTACGGCCTGGTTCATCGAGCAAGAGCCGCGAGCAAAGAAGATGTACTGCACAATGGTCATGGCAAGAGAGCCGATGTACATGCCCAAAGTGGAGCCAATCAAAACGAATCGCCAAACTCTCGAGTCAGTATCCTCGATCTGGGCGAGGCAGTACTCAGCCCAGTTATGAGCGAGATCGACCAGCAAGATAAGACCGAGCAAGAGGAACAGCATAGCTGCAGCGAATGCGATATAGTTGCCCCAGAATAAAAAGAAGTTGTCGGGAATCAGGAATGAGAGGACAACGAAGGCGAACCAGGCGATAATCTTGGGACCCCAGTAGCCATTTTGAATAGACGCACGAGGGTTCTTGGAGGTTGCGACGCCGAAAAGCAGGCCAGCGAGAATGAGATGGAAGAGACCGAGCGCAAAGTTGATTCGGTGGACAGCGAACCATCCATGGCATTCGCCAGTTGGACAATTGATCGTAACGTAATCGAGGGTAAGTTTCTGGAGTTTTTTGATTGCCCACGGCGTGAGCATTATCCAAGCTATAATCGAGTTCACGAGGAGAAGGAGCGCGTATGCGATACGGGTTGCGACACTATTGCCGCATTTGCCACAGGCACTGCAGACCATGGAACAAGTCGCAGCACCACAGCAGCTGGCAGCGAAGGATACAATCTGAAGAGAGCCAAGATCAGTTTTGAGAAACTATGTTAGAGAGATGGTGACGTACTGTACCGACGCTGGGTACCGCAAGAAGCGGCAAAGATAAAAGAGCGCCCATTGCGACGGCGCGTTACGAAGAACGTTCGCGTTTGTGATCGGATTGATATTACGGCAATGTGGGGGTTTTTCTGCGTATTCCAGCGCAGACTGAGTCTTCTACCGAAGCGGAAACCGACTGGCAATGCCGTGCCTTGCTGAACAGATAAGCAATTATCCTGCTGGTGTTGTATGAAGATGGGAGAATGAGGCTATCGACGATCAGGCATGGCCACGTGAGATTACGTCGTCAAGAGAAACCACCGAAAAGCGGAGTCTAGAAGTAGAAAATATGTGGCTCAACAAGTAGTTGGCTGTGGCGCAGTTCATATGCTGAGCCGACCCCTGTCTGCGCTTCTGTAACGTACCTGGACAGTGCTGTAATCACAAGGGTCACCCGCCCAGTCTCGGGACATTCTCCGCGTTCGGCTTATGCGTAAGTAGGTGGTCATGGCAAGTATATCACTATCAAACTCCACGAGATCCCCTAGTCTCTAGTCATTTCCTATCCGATAGGTTGTCCACCTATCCCGTCTATCCCCTTTGTTTGTATTTTGACTCGCCTGTCGCCACGTGTGATCAGTTCCCATATCCTCTCTCTATCGTATAGCTCGGCCCAGAGCATTCCTATCTCGTCTCCATAAACTTATCTCCCTGGGGCTCCATCTGTTATCCATCTGTCCTATTGCGTCAGCACACTTCTCACTAGCTAAATGTTAACTTTATATCTACAGAAGTGTATCCCCTCCTCTTGATACTTGCTCGGTTTTTTACGAGTTCTTCCCCGCTGCTGTGTCGATACGAGTCATAATGCATCAAGATCAGCAAAAACGCCTTTTTCAGGCGCGTATTATCGCGAGTATTGCTGCGACTGTTATGTCCCTGGCTTGCGGTACCAATGTCAGTCTCAACTTTCATATATCTATCTTAGTTGTTCTAACATCAATTAGTATGTCTATTCGGCTTGGGCTCCGCAATTTGCGGAACGGTTGAAGTTATCGTCCACGGAGAGTAACTTAATCGGCTTATCTGGTAACCTGGGCATGTATACCTTGGGTATGCCCATAGGTGCCTTCGTTGACCATCGAGGCCCGCGACCTGCTGTCCTTGTCGGAGCTGTCCTGATGCTCTTTGGTTACTTTCCGCTTCATCAAGCCTATCATCGTGGCTCTGGATCGGTGATACTGATGTGCCTCTTTATGTACATGACTGGCTTGGGTAGTTGTATGGCATTCGCTGCTGCTGTCAAGACGTCTGCTCTCAACTGGCCCAAGAACCGTGGAACAGCGACAGCTTTCCCCTTGGCTGCCTTCGGTTTGAGTGCCTTCTTCTTCTCTTTCGTGGGGGCTGTCTTCTTCCCCGGCGATCCCAGCGCATTCCTTGAGCTTCTGGCTTGGGGCACCTTTGGCCTTACCTTCGGCAGCTTCTTCTTCCTGAAGGTTTACCACGACCAGCCCGAGTATGAGGCCGTACCCGCATCGGACGACACACAGAGCATTCCATCCTCATCGTCTCAGCAATTCCGACCAGGCTCTTCAGATGAGCCAAAACCCTTCCGCTCCCCACGAGTGGAGAATGAACCCGGTATGTTAACTAATTCCAGTAGTAATAGCACAAGGAGCTCGCACGCACATGCTGTAGCGTCCTCATCTGCCGCCACCCCAGATCCGACGGTCTCTTCTGGAGGTCCATTTGCGCCTGAGATCGGCCTTATGGGCGCCCCCGAGAATCCTGAGGATCTCGAGGTTGGCGAGACGTCGCCTCTGACGTCTCGTCCCTCATCACGAGTCGAACAACCCCTTCTTGGAAATAATTATATTAATAGCGATGGACATCACCATGTAGATATTCGAGGTTTGGCCCTCTTGCGCAGCATCAGCTTCTGGCACCTCTTTACTATCATGTGTATTTTGGCTGGCGTGGGTCTCATGACCATTAAGTATGATTAGCCTCCCACCTACTTTTCGCGAGTACTCAGCTGACAATGTCTCAAGCAATATTGGAAACGACGCCAAGGCTCTTTGGAAGCATTATGACAAGAATGTTACCGACGATACTCTCGTTCATCGGCAACAGATGCATGTATCAACCTTGTCTATTTGCAGCTTCCTCGGTAGATTGTCAAGTGGTGAGTCAAATGATGACATCCCATTAGGCTTCTAGTGGCTTACAATTCTCCTAGGTGTTGGCTCTGACTTCTTGGTCAACAAGCTCCACGCCAGTAGGCTCTGGTGTCTTGTCGCCGCATGCGCGATCTTTATCTTTGCCCAAGTATGCGCGTTGAACGTCGAAAACCCGCACTGGCTCGGACTGGTTTCGGGCCCATCGGGTTTAGCTTATGGTTTCCTCTTTGGAGTCTCTCCCTCTCTTGTTGCCGAAATGTTCGGTGTCCGAGGATTGAGTCAGAATTGGGGCTTCCTTACGATGGCTCCTGTCATCTCGTCCAATATCTTCAACATCTTTTATGGTAAAATCTACGACGCACATAGTGTGGTCGGTGCAGACGGCGAGCGCTCTTGCTTGAAGGGTCTCGAGTGTTACCGCTCTGCCTATTGGGTTACATTATTATCATGCTGCGCTGGAACAGGTATCACGTTCTGGGCAATTCGCCATCGACATGCGAAGCACTTGAGAGCGATGGACAAGGGCGAAGAGGAGGATTAAGAGCATCTAAGAACTAGTACTGAAAACTAGTTGACATTTTTTATTTGTTGTGGTGTTCGTTAGACAGGCATATTCGTTGATGGCGTTTTGTATAGAGATTCTGTATTGCTTCAAGTTAGAATTGGGACCATACACAAATACAAGCCTGGCGTTTGATAACAATAGGCAAGCAATAGGGTAAAGTGATTATCATAAAGAAGGTCTAATTTGTGATTATATGCCAATTAGTGTTTACCGTCCCGTCTCTCATTTCCGTATCCAAAGCCTGATAGCACAGGCGACAAAAAAATAACAAAGTGCGACATGATGAATATTCAGCCGGATACCCTTGCTGCAAATGGCCAAGTTTGAACTACAAGCCAAATTCAACGTGTGAAACAAGTATCCGAACTCTATACAGATAAGCCAGGCTCTTCCTGGATGCCCCCATCATGCCATCTGCCCATAAAACGCCGAGAAATGCTAAAATCTTGGACTGGCGCCGTCAAGAGGCGAACAACGTGATCCGGTTTCAAATGCTGAAAGACGTTGGTTCCAGAGCCATGCAAAAATAAATAGGTATTATTGGGCAAGCCCGCGCTGAAAGTCGAGAAAAGTAATCATCCCAAAGTTCAAGCAAAGTCTTTGCTCGCCAGATGGTTGAATAAGTCGTGTTCTGGTGGGTGCGAGAAGGGAGACAAAGACAACGTGGTGTTAGTGCCATGAGTGAAGACATCGGGCCCCTCATATTGAAGCCTTCGCCTTCTTTCGGTCCTCATTTGGGTTGCTGTCGAATATCGCACCCAACCCACTTAGCGAAAAGGGGTCGTTAGTTGAATGCAGGACGACCAGCCAAGCAGCAATGATGTTCACCAGATAGTGAAGCATATATGCGTGGGAAATGCCATACATAGCGGCGTAAAGAGCCGTGGCGAACAGAAGCAGGCTGGTGACATAACCCAACAGTCGGCTTACTCGAGGCACCATCTTGCCTGTTGTCAAGTTTTCGACGAGCAGGATGAAGGGCATTATTGAGAGAACATTATGGTGGGAGGAGAATGGCGTGAGCCAATGCACAGCCAAATTTCGGATCCAAACTGCCAGAATGGGTAGATTAATGGGAAGGATCCAGAGCATTAGGAGCAGAACAGAGTGTGCATAATGGTAGTAGTTCGAGTTGGCATCCGAAGGGGCAGTGGCGTTAATGCGTAAAGCTCGGATAACGGTGAAAAGCTGCACCAGGCATGCTACCAAATACGCAAATTGGTAGGGAATAAACGTCCACACGAGAAACAAAAGGATGGCTGTGGTAATCATGCGCCTCTTAGGGGTTGATGGAACAAATGCAGGTGAGCTCACCATCCTTACATCGTCTGTTGATCCAGACAGAGGAAGTAAGGTTATAGCCCAATAGAAAAGGCCGAGGATGTGTGTGAGGGCTTTTGTCATGTAGTGAACCATGGCACAAACGCCGATGCAAACAATTCCGATCAGCGGCACGAGAAACCAGAAGAAAGGATCATCCGTTCCGATGAGCATATCGTGACGATGGAAGTCGATACTTAAAGGATCCGTGTGAGCCTGATTGAAGCATCTGGCAAGCCAAGAAACAGGCACGCCTTCTAGCGACATCGATAGGAGCGTCAGCGACAACAGAAGCAAAGGTATTGACTGTCGTAAACACAAGTCTAAGCTCTGTGAGAATGAGATGAAGACCCCTGAGCTGTCATAGACGCGGAACTGCTTGCGCAAAACGAGTGCCACAGTCAACATAGGAAAAGCAGCGAAAACAGTTCGATACCTCATGTAGAGTTTACCGAGGCTTCCCCAGAAGTCTGGCTTGATTTTAATCAGAAGGCTAGAGCCGCAGGACGGGTCAGTCCAAAACTGAAAAGTGAGACCCTTTTCGGCCCCAGAACCCAATGCAGGCGGCAAATAGGGGGCAACACCGTGCAGGCTAATGTCGGCAGATTGAGCATTGACAAAATATTTGGACTCGTAGGGTTGATCGAGATATTGTCGAACCAAGGGGCTGAAAAGAGCCTTGTCAGCTTGACACTGGGGATTCACAATCTCGAGCTTATAGGCGAGAAGGGCTGACTGCAACGAAGGAATGTTGACCTCCACAGTCATTGGGCGACTGGAGGGAAGTTCCATTTCAACTCCAGAAAGGAGCAGCTTTATAAGACCAGTATTCTCCGTTTTTGAATATGCGGACTGGTCACTGAACTCTGCAACCAGGAAGCTCGGGGAGTTCGGTGCAGGCTTTTCGACAATAGCGACGAACTGGTGGTCGGAGAGTTGTCCAAGCTCATATTGAAGGTAAGAGAAGGGAATAATTTCCCGTTCACGGTCGAGATAAAATGGATATCTGGACGATAATGTAGATGCAGGGAGAAGGATGCGATCAGACGCTGCATTCTTACAAGCAAGCCTTGTTGAGCCACTGCCATCCCCCGAGAGGTCGATCTGGAAAGGGTAAAGCGAGGTGGCCTGTCCAGACTGGAAGGGGTACACGCTACAAAAAAGGACCTCCAATTTGCCATTTTCACCAGCCTCATCTAGAGTGGCATCCGTTAGAACAGTAAAACGCCTGGCCTCAGGTGAAACTTGTGGTGGGATAGGGAGCAGATGGGCCCGAGGTTTTGACTGCTTGCCGACTTGACTCAGGATAAGCTTCTGTCCAGCTGGAAGAATAGAATCGGAATCGTCGCTAAGCGTGAGTAGAGTTGTTGCTTCTTTCAAGGGCAAGTCTTTCTCCACCGTTGGTTCCATTCCTGTCAGGAAGCGTTTCTTGAAAGTCCTCATTCGTTCTGCACGTGGTTTGGTCTGTGATCCGCGATGAATGTCAACAATGTCGTAGAGAGTTTTCGTGATAACTTTTCTAAACTGATCGCACCAAAGAATGGCCTGGTGGTCCATGCTCGTCCAGACGGTTGGTATTCCGGTTGAGAAGACAGTAAATCCATGTGTTGGGGGAACCAGAGACTCCAGGCTTGCATAATCAGATGGAACAATCGTGTCCAAACCACCGCCTGCGATTGAAACCAAGGTAACATGCCACAAAGGGTTGTTGTTGGCCCATTTTTGTGAATATGCTCGACGCCAGTAATCGTTTATCTCATCGTAGATCTGAACTATCTGCCCATCGAAGGTCACAGGAGGCCGAGCATGCGGTGCTGACATGGTAATGATGGTGTTAATCGAGTTCGTCTGGTAATTGGGCTGGACAAGCATAGCCCTTGCAACGACACCACCCATTGAGTGGCCTAGGACAATAACTGATGTGGGATCGGGTAAATTGCCTCCTCGTGTAACGCGCTGCGGATCAGAATAAAGCGAAAGGATGTAGCGAACTGCTTCGTTGAGATATTCGGCTTGGTCGAGCAGAGTCTGGCCATGAAACGCCGTAATGTCTTCGTTGAAATCCACTGTGAAGAAGTCGAGACTCCGGATGCCAGCATCGAGAGCGCCATGGTCGTGCTGAAGGTTGTTGTGGAAGTAATTGGCTGCTTCCGCAGCTATAGGGCGGACTTGCTTATAGCTTCCTGCGTTTCCAGGGATGAAGAGAACGGGAATTCCGAGGAGCTATCGACGTATAAGTTCAGCAGTTCAACGACCACCTTCCAGCCTGGGCAATGGCACCACAAACCTTGTCTACCGGTTCAACACCTTGCTCGCGATAAAGATACAACGAATATTTGGTTGCAAAACGGGTATGCTCGGTATCAAATTCGGTGAAGCGGACGTATGATGGGCGCATATAGGACATACGACATCCCTTTGGATCTAGTTGGCTGGTTACAAGCGATCGAAGAATACTGATAAGGAGCGCTATCCCTAACGCGGAAACGAGCAAGACAACAATCGAGAATCGTGGGCGATTTGTGCGCCGATTCGGGGAGGGAGACTGCGTTGGTGTCCTGGCGAGAGCCATGTCGGGGGTTGAGGGTGCAGCAAGGGAAGTTGGTTTCAAGGCGGTTGCTGTTTGAGTATCCTCTCGTGCCTGGTCGTTTCTACCATTGCGATCATTGGAGGGTTTCCAATTGAGGCTGCTGGGGCGTCGACTTCGTGCGGGTGATGTGCGCGTCTTCAATTTAGAATCGGGGTCGGGAATATCAGACTCGAGAGAGGATTCGTCACCATCGTCGGCTGATCCGGAGGAGCGCCTCTTCATGGAGAAGGCACGTTCAGACTCGCCGCGAGCCTATGCCAAGAGATATGAGAATGGGGAACGAAAATTAAGAGTATTGTTGACAAGCTCTAATTAGGGTCGGAACGATCTTCGTACTGGGTGACAAAGTCGGAAAAGCAAAATCAGATCACGGCGAAGGGTGAGGTTGAAGCTAAGATTGAGGTCAAGGACAGACGATGTCTGGGTGCGATACTATACTAGCCCAGGCTGGGACAGCTTCGGGACACCACCACCAAGACAAAAATACCAACAGGGATTTGGTATGGCCGGGGTCGGCGAAGACGAAGCGCAGCGACAAAGCAACGCAATGCAAAGCAATTGAAAGTCCCTCTGGCGGTAGCAAGAAAAGACCCGTTTGCGACAATATGGAGACGGATGCAACCGGGGGTTGTACTGTAGTTTTTGACAGCTAGGATACGTCGGAGGCGCACCTGAGCGAACGAACGAGCGGCACTAAGAAGCAACGAACGAGAGCGACTGTGGCAGTAACTAGTAGATAACAAAGATGCCAAGACCAAGACGATGTTCGCAACGACGAAACTATGTATGCGGCATGTCGATTCGACTCCCCCAGTCGAGTACTGACAGTCGCTTGGCTTGAATTCAACGAATGTGGGTGGGAAATTGGATGTCGATGGCTTCTCCCACCATTCAGCCGAGTCGGAGCCACTTAGCGTTACGTCTCCCCTTTTTTTTTTTTTGCACTCTTTCATGGGGGGATGGATGAGGCTGGTAGGCGGGCGGCTGGCTGGCTGCTGGCCCCAGATAAGCGCCACATACAGTACAGGTCTAGAGGTGGCAGAAAAACTTGAGTCCAAAGTATAGCATGTCAGAAATAAATAGCCTAAGAGCCTGTGTAATATCTCATAAAGTGACTTAGTTATTTCGTCTATTCTGTTAGAGGAGTCGAGTTTTTTATGACCCTGGGGCAGGTATAGATATTAGTAGCCTGATATTCGTAGGTAGCCTGTAGGAGTTGTAGAATCTCAGCTTCGTTCGCTCCCAATGATCAAATAACTTGAAAAGTAGATAATTTGGTTATTTAGCCAAGTCATTGGAGGTCTCTTCCTTGTAAATGGATACCTAGTATCGAGCTACATTGCAGTCATCACAGTGCATGTTTATTGATTCTCAGCTCATCAAAACGAATGCCTCTAGTACAACGTCATGTACTGTCAGCTTCAACAGCCACCATCTTATTGAGCTGCTTTTTAACCATACTTCAGAGCCAACTGCGTCACCCAAAATGCACGACAGCTCACGCGTTCCCGCGTTGACCACACCGTTCTGGCGTATCGTAGCCTTACTGTCGACGCCTCTCCCTTCTTAGCTCCCTGTTAGGGCACACGTAGCGCGCCGTTCAAGCGCGTCTTCCGTCTAGGCTTTGTGATAGCTTCCTTGAATCCGGACCAAAGCTTGGAACGGAAAGCTAAGAGTCTTGATATGCCTTGCGTATCGAAACTGTGACCAACAATCGGCGCTGATCTCTTTGTGGAGTCAGAGCTAAAGTAGCTAGAGTACGTGCAGTAGGTAGTATTGGACTCCGTTGGTGGGTACGCTTTTGTGTCTTTCTGTAAGTTTGTGCATACAGTAGACTGCCTGTCTACTCATGAGACAGCTCTCAATATTGCATGGCTGGGTGTAGATAACATTCAGTTACCTTCGCTGCGTTTCATACATGATCGACGATTTTTGCAGTACCAATTGCTTGGTAAATGCAGAGTACTGTACAGAGGTTTGAGAGGTCAGCTCGGTAGGTACTCACTCATCTGCAGTAAGGATGGATGACCAGGCTAGACGGGATGGAGAATAATAATAATCGGGCAGGCTTTGGCGCCTGGGCCTTTTTAATGCAGTGATACCACTCAACGCAGGCACGCTCCATCAGTAGCTGCTTTCATAGGCCGAGCCTTCCGTTTCATTGCATTTATTGATTCAGTTATATCCAGCAGCCTTTCCATTTTAAGTCTATATGACGAGATAAACACGCCATACAGGTACCTAAGGTACCTATTCTCATGGCAGTCTCTACTAAGGTACCTAGGTAGGTATATGGATTTACATATTCATCCAAGCAACCTCTTTTTTCTTCCTATCACGAACACTTATCCAAGTGCATGGGTTCATGACACTTGCAAAGTTAGAGACTAAGGCATATCCGCCTAGGGGTAAATAACATCGATTTTCCTCCATCATTCAGTATGGCCGTCTAACCGTAGTACTTCAACTGCGCTTGACCAGTGGCTCTTCCAGACCCGATAATTGCATATCTACACGATAATTGCATCACCCCTGTTCGCGAAGGTCACCTAGCTCTAGCTCCCACTCCAACCCTTGTATTATGGCAGTAGCTTCCCGTCCCAGCATGGATAGTAGTTCAAGTTAAACAATGAAGTAAACAACTACATATTTCAGTTCAACGCCGATTTTGCAGGAACTGATACAGCGGTCTCTTATCGCCCGTCAAATTCCAAATGTTATTGGGATCACGGGTCACCAGTGTCTCGATGCTGTCAATTAATTCGCTGTAACTCATTCACGGTCTTGAAGTGAACAGTTAAGGATGGCTACTATAAAGCAAATTGATGGACGCACAGTAACTCTCCCCTCCCAACCTAGCTAAATATTCCATGACTGACTCGAATAGGTTCATCAAATACAATCCGGGCAGGTCATCGTTGACCTTTGTTCTGTTGTTAAAGAACTGGTTGAGAACAGCGTTGATGCCGGCGCAACAAGCATAGGTAGGCACGCACATGATTACTTAACTCGATCATCTATCGGATTATGCTAAAGGTTTCACATTCAGATGTTCGCTTCAAGAACCAGGGACTTGATCTTATCGAGGTGGTTGACAATGGGTCTGGCATTTCCCCTGATAACTATCCCTCAGTGGCGCTCAAACACCACACATCAAAGCTCGCATCGTACTCTGATATAGCCACATTGGAAACATTTGGATTCCGAGGCGAAGCTCTGGCTTCGCTGTGCGCTCTGTCTACCGTTAGCATCACGACTTGTCAGCAAGGCGAGGCTCCTAAGGGGACCAAGCTCAGCTTCGAGCCCTCTGGAAAACTCAGCGGAACCGCTGTTGTTGCGGCCTCAAAAGGCACAACCGTTTCGATTGAGCGTCTGTTCCACAACTTGCCCGTCCGTCGTCGTGAGCTTGAACGTAATATCAAACGAGAATGGAACAAGGTGATCGCCCTCCTTGGCCAATATGCTTGCATCCAAACCAATATGAAGTTCTCCGTATCACAGCAACCTACAAAGGGCAAGAGAATACACATGTTCTCCACCAAGGGTAATCCCACAACCAGAGAGAACATCATCAACATTTTTGGAGCAAAGACGATGACGGTCCTGGTGCCGCTCGATTTATGTCTTGAGATGCAACCTTCTACTGTCAGTCCGGCTCTACAGGTTGACTCAGGCCATGAACCTACATCAAAAGAAGTCCGCATCGTGGGACATGTTTCACGACCTTCTCACGGAGATGGACGCCAAACCCCAGACCGTCAAATGTTCTTCGTTAACGGCAGACCCTGTGGATTGCCTCAATTTGCAAAAGCATTCAACGAAGTGTACAAATCTTACAATAACACACAAACCCCTTTCATCCTAGCTGACATTCAGCTCGATACACACATGTACGACGTCAATGTTAGTCCCGATAAGAGAAGTATATTGCTACATGATCAAAATCAACTCCTCGATAATCTGCGTACTTCGCTCACAGAGCTTTTCGATTCTCAAGACTATGCAGTTCCTACATCTCAGCTTATGCCATTTAAGAGTCGCACTGAGGTGGCAGCGAATACCAATACACCATTCAAACCCCAACATGTCACCCCTAAGCAGACTCCTAATGATTCCCGTTCCAGTCGTGAATCGGGCGATGATGACGATAGTGACGATACACCCCCCTCAAGGGTACTCTCGGGTGCTGCAAGAAGGGTTGGCGGTTCAAGGTCTTTGGAAAGGAACGTCAGCAGTCAAAATCTGATCAGCGGATGGGTTGAGAGAGGGTCTACCAAGCGACCAGAAAGCCGAGGCTATCACGTATCAAATGCAGAAGCTTCTCCTTCTGTATCGGCAGGACGTTCTACCACGCGGGACGAACCAAGCCTATTTGTCAGGAGTCCTTCGCTACCATCAGAACCTGATGGGAACGATGTCAAGAAGTCGCTGCCTGTCCGCGATTTCAACAAACAGCTCAGAGCGCATTCTCTCATAAAAGATGAGCCTTCTGCGCTACCAACTAATCCCTCGGCTTTGGCTGAGAGTGAACCTCCGATTCCTGCCACGAAACCTTTGAGACGAGGACAACAAGAGACCGTGCATCCTATTTCAAGTCAAACACCTCGGATTCGGGCAATGCCAAAGACTACTATCATGATAGGAGATGAAGTATTAGAGAAAGTCGCAAATTCTCCTGACGACGGAAATAAGGACGCAGATGTCAATACTGACGACGATATAGAAGTTGACGATCCAAAGCCATCTTTTGGGAGTCGTTTGACGCAGCGATATGCCGCTGGGCGTAGTTCAACAAACGCGGAGAAGTCTTCCCTCAAAGAATCGGATACCAAAGTAGCTAATGACCCGATAGCCTCAGAATCTGAGGATGACGGATCAGGCAGCGACGTTTCAACTCGTGATGCCGACGGAGATAGAAACATGGCTAATGAAGCAACCGTGCCACTGCCTGAAGATCAGGCATCGGAAGAACGGAGAGAACGCAGTGTCACGTCAGACAGTCCCCCTTCCCCGGTATCAGGCGATACTACTACCGTCGATCACAAGCCTCGGATTCCCAAGTCTAGTGTACGAAAGAAGGAATCTACAGCCCAGATCCTTCAACCTGTACGAACGACTGAGGGCGGCATAAAATCAGAAATGAAGACCTGGTTAAGCGGTCTCCCTTCAAACAGAGATGATCGAGCCGGTGATGATGAGGTGACAGATCTTGCTGCTTCAAACGCGGAAGACAAGTTATCTCTGACCATAGCTCGTAAGGACTTCTTGAGAATGAGAATAACTGGCCAATTTAACATGGGCTTCATCATTGCGAGCCGTCCAGCGAGTATGAGATCAGGCGAAGAACTCGAGGCCGCTGACAATGATGAACTATTTATCATCGACCAACACGCAACGGATGAGAAGTACAACTTCGAAAGATTGCAGGAGGTCCAAACAGTACAGTCTCAACGACTAGTCCACCCGAAGAGACTTGAGTTGACAGCTCTTGAGGAAGAGATCGTCTTGCAGAATATCCCTGCAATTGAAGCAAATGGTTTCAAAGTACACGTTGACATGAGTGGAGAGGAACCAGTGGGTTCCCGGGTCGAAGTGTTGGCACTTCCCATGAGCCGCGAAGTGACTTTCTCACTCACTGATTTCGAGGAGCTTATAGCGCTACTTGGTGAAGAATCGTCAGAGTCGAAGCATATACCTCGTCCCTCAAAAGTCAGAAAGATGTTCGCTTCAAGAGCTTGTCGGAGTAGTGTCATGATTGGGAAGGCTTTGACACACGCGCAGATGGAGACATTGGTACGGCACATGGCGGAGTTGGACAAGCCCTGGAATTGCCCTCACGGCCGTCCTACAATGAGACACTTGTGTCAACTAGACTCGTGGGATTCAAAGGGTTGGGGGGATGATAACCCACAGAGCCTTTCAGTCTCTTGGCAATCATACATGAATGGTAAATAATAGCGCGAAATAGACTGGTCACGTACGATTAAAGGCTTTTGTATTATCAAAACATTGAAAGTAACTAAACTAAATTGTGTTCCTAATTCACGCCGTTCCTGCCTAGTAGTATACCCTGTCCCTTCCAAATCATTCAACATTTACGCATCCTGATTGAACTCACGAATGCATTCCTAAACACGTTAACTCCAAATCTCATCTTCTCTCCGCAAGCGGGTTGCGTCCGTCGAGAAACGAAAACTTGTTTCCCGCCGCTCGACCCTCCTCTGCCATCTTCCCGCTGACATTACGACGTCCATACGCTTTTGAAGTCTGCTGGTTGTAATCGTTACCTGTCGAAACCTTACGGTTGTCATTACCGATCATAACCGGGGGTGTTCCACTTGTGAGTTCGCCATAAGATCGGGCGTAGAACGTAGCCTCCGGCTGCATAGAGATTGGCCTATTTTGTGAGGCAAAAGCTGGCTTCTCATCGGCGATGTCTTGGCTCCCACTCACACGCCTTGCGTTCGAGCTGATGTCCGTCAGGGAATCCTTGAACTTGAACGGGAAGTAAGGGGTCTTAGCTCGAGGAGGAGGGGCGCTGTGTCGCTTCTCGGATGGGGGGTTCAGGCGGAGAGGGTGAGGTCGGAGGTCGTCATTTTCATCATCCAGGTCGTATGAAGGGTTGTTCTCGTCGCCATATTCAGAATCAGAGTCCTCGTGAACGTATCGCTGAGCCAAGGCCTCATACGACTTGTTCTGCCGGTTGGCTGCACTCATCTTTGCTGCTTCGATTTCACGGTTGCGCTGGTTTGTTCGGGAGATGAGCGAGTCTGTAGGCTTCCAGGTCTCGGTGAACTTGGCTGGGCGAGGTTGGTTGTATCTGTTGTAGCTGCTTGACGGGCGAGAACCAGCCTGCTCGTCAAGAGGGATCTCACTGTACGCATCATAGTAAACCGATCGGGTAGCAGAGGTCCTTGTTGTCGCCCTTGATGTGGCGGAATCTCGACGCTCACGGCGAGGAGTTGTAGGAGGTCGTTGATGCTGGGGGCTTGGTGGGAACCTGGTTCGAGAATCTCTGGTGCCGACTGTGGTACTGGATCCGTTGCGGGTGTGGCTGAAAGGAATTGTTCGGGGTGCTTCAATGCCATCGTGGACACCTTGTTGCGGGACAAGAGATTCTCGGCGAGCGCTGGGAGACATCGACATTCGGTTGTCGCTATCCATAGTACTGGCAGTCATGACAGATGACTTATTTCTCTTGTGCTTAGGTCGAGCAGTCAAATGACTCTCAAGAGGGTTCATGTCAGGAGGCATCAGGCTGATCTTACGGAACATAAAACCCAACCAACCTGCAATGCTCAAACTGATAAGATGAAGCCCACCAGCTGCGACAAAAGTGTAGAAGAGGACAGGCTTGAAGGTATCCATGAGAGCTTGGTCTGAGAGTCGAGTAACCCACACTTCACTCTTGGTGCGCACTGACAAGGCCCCAAAAGCGTACAGAGGTATAATGCCAAGGTCGGTCACACCGGAAAAGAGTTGGTAAGAGGCGGAAGAGGCAGGCGAGCGTCCTGCGGCATCGCGAGAATGGTGGTAGATGCTATAGACACAGTGCAACACCGAGATACCAGGCTAGTCATGATGTTAGCTTCGATGTTTATCCATTGGAGGTCAGAGGAAAAGAGTCTTACGGTAATTCTCAAAATCCAGCCCTCAAGAGTAGGCACCTTCTCGATGAGAATCATCAGAGCGAGCAGACCAAGAGCCGCAACGAGTTGCAATACACGTAGTGCAGACTGGCCATATCGAAGCCACTTGATGAGAAACTTGCTGCGTGGGCTCATTGAAGCATACTCGTTAGCTCTGTAGGTGAGAACCTCATGCATACTAGATAGCAAGAGGTCAAGTCAGCACTGTTCACATTGTCTTCGACCATGCGCCTGTACTCACTCAGGATGCGTGTTGAATGAGATAAGCGGTCCATTCTGCTTCTTTCGAGGCTTGGGAGCCGTCCAGCTTGCTCTTGTAACAGCTTTGGGATCAAACTTGGGCTCTGGGAAGCGCGAGTCGCTCTGGACGGCGCTGTAAAGGAAAGGCGCTTGCGACGGAGGCATTGCTGCGAATCGTCGCAGCGCGGTGTGCTCGATTTTGCGCGAAAGTAAACTGAAGCGAAAGAAAGTGATAGCAGTTGAAATGAATGAGAACTGCTGATCCAATTGCTCGTTCCGTGTTGGAATGAACGAAAGGCAGGGTTTCGCAGAGTGACTGCGATAGACGAGTCGTCCAAAAAAGAATGCGATTGTTACCCGAGATATTTACAGAAAGTAGGTAGGTGCTGAGAGAAGCGAGAAAAAGAGGGAGGGTCTCAGACTTGTTTGATCCGGGAACAATCATCCAACTATCTATCGCATGCATGCATCTACCTTACCTAGTCGGGTCCCAATTGTCTCTGACGAAATGTGTACATCAAGGAATACTGGGGGCGGGCCGTGTTGGCACAGCAACAAGGTCGCTGTATCATGGCGCTTCGGAGACCGGGCCCAGTGCTGGCCAATGTCCGGTCCGTACCGATAAACGGACCCAGTGTTCTTTGTGAATTGTGTTAGTACTAACTTACTAACGTTGAGTTAAAGAGTCACATCCCAGTTGTTTATTGGTTTGCCTTTCATACCTCGTATCTCTATCTCGTCATATCCTCGTTCAAAATGGTCTTGTCAATAGTGCGGCGCTCTGGGCGCCTTGGAGCGCTTCATTGTCAATCCCGGTTGGTTTATTCGCAGCGGAACTTCTCCTCTTCGACTGTTCGGCTTAGCACAAGATCTCTGGATGCGCCATTCCGGATGGCAGTGGTAGGCTCTGGCCCAGCCGGATTCTATACCGCCTATCGAGTCATGGGAAAGGTGCCGGGAGTAAAAGTAGACATGTATGAGAGTCTTCCAGTTCCATTCGGATTAGTTCGCCATGGCGTCGCCCCAGATCATCCTGAGGTCAAGGTTGGTGGCTACCCTATACAAGTACATGATACTAGTTGTAGCTTACACGAGCACGCAGAATTGCCAAGACAAGTTCGATGAGATTGCATCACAGCCCAACTTTTCATTTATTGGAAATGTTTCCATTGGTCTTCCAGGTCATTCTTCTGAGCACTGCACGATAGAGTTGCAAAACTTGATGAATCATTACGATGCTGTTCTCTTCGCCTATGGCGCATCTGAAGACAAAAAGCTGGGAATCCCAGGCGAATCGACTCTCAGGAACATTCACTCTGCACGAGAGGTTGTAGGCTGGTACAATGGCTTACCCGGGTGCTCAGATCTCAATATCGATTTGACCCAAGCCGAGGAAGCCGTTGTTATCGGCCAGGGAAATGTGGCACTTGACGTTGCAAGAATGCTTCTAGAAGATGTCGACGTTTTGAAAAAAACAGACATAACAGAACAGGCACTGGAGACTTTGTCTAATAGTCGGATCAGGAGAGTTCATATCGTCGGGAGAAGAGGCCCTATGCAGGTACGGATCAATCTCGAGCAAGCTCATGGACTATGCTAATGTGAACCCTTCAGGCTTCCTTCACCATCAAGGAGGTGCGAGAGCTCATGAATCTCAAAGATGTTGCATTTTTGCCCTTAGACCGCACCTTGGTCCCTGAAAACCTCAAGGCTTTACCACGTGCCTCAAAGAGACTGATGGAAGTGCTAGTTAAGGGTTCACCAACGCCTCATGACATTGCTTCTAAAACATGGTCCCTTGATAGCTGTCTTTCACCGAAACATTTTCTCGGAAACCAGAACGATCCATCCAAAGTAGCAAGCACTGAGTTCGATATCACGGAACTTGCGTCACCCTTTGATCCCAAGGCATCAGTCAAAGCCACAGGGGAGACGAAAATCCTAGCATCTGATGTTGTTTTCCGCTCTGTGGGATACAAGTCAATTGCGCTGCCCGGGTTTGCTGAAATTGGCATTCAATTTGACGAGCGACGAGGAACTGTTGATAATGATGGCCTTGGCCGAGTGACGAGGATGGTTTCAGATGCGCATGCTGGAGGCGCTCACAACGAAAGAGTCCCTGGCGTCTACTGCGCTGGCTGGGTCAAGAACGGCCCAACAGGAGTTATTGCATCCACAATGCAGGACGCATTCACGACAGGCGATGCGATTGTTCATGATTGGCTATCGGGGGGCCAGTTACTTAACGCGTCAGAAAGTGGCAGCGTGACTGGATGGGAGGGTCTGCGACAAGATGCTGGACCAACAACGTGTCGAGCTGTTGCGTGGGATGACTGGCGAAAGATAGATCGCGCGGAGCGTGAGCGTGGGAAAAAGGTTGGAAAAGAGAGGGAGAAGTTCACGAACATAAAAGACATGCTAGCAGTCCTCGACTAACGCATGAAAGAGGCTTTAACTGTTTGTATGTTACATCATTTTGCACTTCACACTATGTACATTATAGACGTCTATGAGCTCTTGACCTTCTCGGTGAGCTCTGGTACCTGTTCGAACAAGTCACCAACCAGACCAACATCGGCGACCTGGAAAATGGGGGCATCGGCATCCTTGTTAATGGCAGCGATGACCTTGCTGTCCTTCATACCCGCGAGATGTTGGATGGCGCCCGAAATACCTACAGCCATATACAACTCAGGAGCAATCACCTTGCCTGTTTGACCCACCTGCAGACTGTTGTCGGCATAACCACTGTCAACGGCAGCACGCGACGCACCAACGGCAGCGCCGAGAGCGTCGGCAAGAGGGTTCATGATCCTGTCAAAGTCTTCCTTGGACTTAAGACCACGGCCACCCGAGACAACACGGGGGGCAGTAGAGAGATCGGGACGGTCGGACTTGGCCAAGTCCTCTGACACCCACTCGGTAGTCGACTCAGGCTTGGAATCAACACCTTCCTCAACGGCGGCAGAACCTCCCTCGAGGGGAACGGAGGCGAATGCAGTTCCTCGAATGGTGACAATCTTGACAGAGTCCGACGACTCAACAGTTGCGATAGCGTTTCCAGCATAGATAGGTCGGACGAAGGTGTTCTCGTTCTCAATTGCTGTGATATCGGAGATCTGCTGCGAGTCGAGGAGCGCAGCAACTCGGGGCATGACATTCTTGCCGAACGCGGTGTGGCCAGCAATGACATGCGTATAACCACCTTTCTTGATGTTCTCAACCAATAGAGGGGCATAGTTCTCAGGCAAACCCTTTTTGAAAGTCAGCATTAGGTTGGTAACATCGAGATCAGGGTATAACGGACCTTTTCATATGCAGCATTCTCGACAGCAATAATCTTTTCAACACCCTCAGCCTTGGCAATCTCTTGGGCGACAGACTTGATGTCTTTGCCTGCAATGAATCCGTGCACAGTTCCACCCAATTTCTTCGCGGCCGTGAAGGCGCTCAATGAGCTGTGGTTGAGTGTTCCATCCTTCTGCTCGAGAACTGCCAGGGTAGACACGAGCCGCTGCCGTTGTGCGCTTAATGTGTAGGCGTGCGCGCGCGCCATGAGGCCAGTGGCCTGCTTCGCTAAAACTCGCTTCGCGGTCGGGAGCATCGTGGAATCGTGGTTAAGTTGTAAGTTGACGAGCCAACTATCCGCTCGAGGAGTAGAAGGATGATGTAGACCAGGTGAAGTCGGCGACGGTTGTTAGCGGGCCGAGGTCGTGGCCGATATGCTCAGCGCCGCCATCGGTCATTGACCGGGAACTGACGGCATGTGGGTTCGAATGCCGAACCGGCTCAAGATCCATCGCATCACATGACAGCTAGGATGGATATACTGGTAAATAACATATAAGGCAAGAGAAAACGGTATTCATTTTCTTCGAGATCTGGGTATTGATAATAAATGTGTAGGAAATTACGGAGATAATAATTCTCTTGCATGTAGCGGGTCATCATGTCTAAACTCAGATCCGACAAATATGTTGATAGTTCCCAAGCTACTGCTAGGCACCCGGATATTTACTTCAGTCCTGCCAGCAGTTCAATAAGAATCAAAGCATATAGTTCCATAACTAGTATCTTATCAAAGATCTGATAGCAACTAGAACCTCTAATACCTACTGACAGTTGATTTGGCCAGGGAGCTGGAGCAAGTGCACTAGGTATATCGATAGGCAGGTACTGCTAGCACGATTAGCTAATATAACATCACGTGATGCATCTTCTCCCCCTGGACTTGCGCGCGTCGAGATGGTAACGAAGCTGAAGCCAGTCACTTCGCGCCAAAATTTCTCCAAGACGCGACCCATTTCATCGTCGGACTCCATCAACATCACGACGCTAGCGGCATCGAATCACGACGACATACGAACAATCATTCATTGAAATTGGATATTTACTTCCGTACATAGTCGCGCATTGTCCCCGTCGCGCGCTCTCGATTGACTTGCTGCTTTCTGTAAACCATCGCCCGCGGTCATCCTCAAGATGGACGACAGTGCGACTTATGGCTCGCCTGGCAACGGCGCGTCACCCAACAGCAATCCCATCCTGGCCCAGCCTCCTCTACAAGGCGATTCAGGTGCAGGTGATAGTGAAGGTATGTGCGCATGACGGATTGTCTATGCCTTGTCTAAACAAGATACTCATGGGATACAGATATCCAGATGTCCGAGGGGTTGGGTGTCGATGCAACCATCAAACAGGACAGCACAACTCCTGCGCCTGGTAATTGGCTCATGTGAACCTTTGTATTTCCTTTGCTAATACCTTTAGCTCGCGGTGATGAAGAAATGAACGATGCGCCGACCGATGAAACCAAGCCCAAGGAGGACGGAGCTGCTGGTACCGACGGCCAAGAAACCAAGTCAAAGGAGGTTGTCGAGTCCGCTGCTCGTGAGCATCTGATGACTCAAACCCATGCGATTGTCCTACCGAGTTACAGCACCTGGTTCGATATGAACGCCATTCACGAAATCGAGCGCAAGGCCATGGCCGAATTCTTTAACAACCGAAACCGAAGCAAAACACCTGCTGTCTACAAGGACTATCGCGACTTCATGATCAACACATACCGTCTTAACCCCGTTGAGTACCTGACAGTCACTGCTTGTCGTAGGAACTTGGCTGGTGACGTCTGCGCTATCATGCGTGTTCACGCCTTTTTGGAACAATGGGGTTTGATCAACTACCAGGTAAGCTACCTGTTCTGCCATAATTTGTATTTTCTGACATTGGATAGGTCGATGCTGACCAGCGTCCTTCGCATGTTGGACCGCCTTTCACTGGCCACTTCAAGATCATTTGCGACACTCCTCGAGGTCTTCAGGCGTGGCAGCCTTCAGCTGACCCTGTGGTCCTAGAGGGCAAGAAGAGTCAAGATACTGACCAAAAGGCCGCCGCGGCCACTCCCGCCAAGGGAGAGCAAAATCTCGAAATTGGACGAAACATCTACGAGGCCAATGCCAAGAGCTCTCTTATCAGCAAAACTGAGGGTAAGACAAATGGCGAAACACCGACCACCAACGGCGTGCCTGGTGCTGAGGACGCCACCAAAACACCTATTGCCAAGGTCCATTGTCACCAGTGCGGTAACGACTGCACACGGATATACTATCACAGTAACCACACGGACACCAACCCGAAGGCCAAGTACGATCTCTGCCCTAACTGTTTCACCGAGGGCCGTCTGCCTGCCAACCACAACAGCAACATGTATGTGAAGATGGAAAACCCTACCTACACATCAACCCTTGATCGCGACGCCCCCTGGACAGATGCTGAGATCCTGCGACTCCTCGAGGGTCTTGAACGATTCGATGACGATTGGGGTGAGATCGCCGAGCATGTTGGTACCCGCACACGGGAGGAGTGTGTGCTTCAATTTCTCCAGTTGGATATCGAAGAGAAGTACCTCGATTCCGAAGCTCCTATCAATGCACCAACTGGCTTGTCCATGCTTGGCCCACAGCAAGGACAGCTCCCCTTCAGCCAGGTCGATAACCCGGTCATGTCTGTTGTTGGTTTCCTTGCCAGCCTCGCCGACCCGGCCAGCACAGCGGCGGCCGCCAGCAAATCTGCCGAGGAACTCAAGCGTAAGCTTCGTAAGCAACTGGACGGCGACAAGGCCGACGATGATTCGCAGACCAACGGCGACAACAAGGCCAAGAACGACTCTATGGACATTGACCTTCGACAAGAAACCACTACTACCACGACCACAACGACAACCACCACAACCAAGACCAACGCACTGGCTTCCATTCCTCTAGCTTCGATAGGCGCCCGGGCAGCAGGATTCGCATCACATGAGGAGCGAGAAATGACGCGATTGGTTTCTGCAGCCTCAAATGTGACTCTGCAAAAGCTGGAGTTGAAGCTCAAGTACTTCGATGAGATGGAGGAGGTTCTCCGTGCAGAGCGACGAGAGCTTGAACGGGCCAGACAGCAACTGTTCTTGGATCGACTGACATTCCGACGAAGAGTTCGGGAAGTTCAAGAGGGTCTTAAGGCTGCGGCAGCTGTTGGAGGCGAACAAGGTGTGCGACTTGCTCAAGAGGCCATGAGTGAAGGTGACAGGTTAAGCTTCCAAGCTGCCCCTGGTGCATCCGCAGTCCCCCCACCCAGCAGCGACGGCCAGGTCAAGAGCTACGAAGCATAAGGGGGCAGAATGATGATTGACAAAATAAGACTGTTTTGGGGATAATGATGCATGGGGAATATTTAGGCTCGAAATCGCGGCGCCTGGTGGGACCAAGAAATAGACGTCTGTCGAATGGTATACCCCACGACTTGCGGCTCTCCCATAGCTTGTGCCTCATTTTCGAGATTGGTACAAACGATAGGGATAAGTGAGATGAAGTTTTGTGGCAGCAGCAGTTGCACACACCCATATGGCGGCGCTGGGAACTGAGGAGGTTATTCGGGTGGTTGATTGGCCACCAGAGCAGACATGCTATTTGATATAATCAGCTGTGGAAGGGTGTACTACTACATGGTATAGATGCCTTGGTTGTTTTTTTCGTGCTGCTTGGCCGTATCTTTAGTCAATGGTTTGTGATAATGGCGAATTGGAATGTTTACGTTAGCTTTCAACACTTTCATGCCGTGTTATTCTTCATTTCTTCTCGGCCTTAATGGCAAGCCTGTTGTGTGTGCTATCCGTAGAATGAGGTATTGCCGTATATGTAGTGCCGCGCCAACTCCCAGCAGGCCCAAAAGGAACGTTTCAGTACAAGACCCGTAATGTTGGGCGTCCAACTCTGCCATTTCACACTTGCTGATGACTTGCTTAGGCTTCGGGTAATAGTCTCGGGCCAACGGTCGTAGTATCAAACGATGATCAGCTCGGGTACTTGCCCACCCAACCATAGAAGTGTTCCAGAAGATATTGGCGAGCTTTTGTCCACATTCAAGTTGGGTAGGGAGGCAGGCTATAGAGGTAGATCGTCGATAAGTTACCTATTGAGCGTAGTATGCTCATACTTTGAAAGACAATATCAGCTTCTTGCTAGAGTCGCCTGTAACAGAGCTTTCTAGTTCTAGTGGAATATTAATACCTTATGCTGGTAAAGTTTTATCTCTGTATGGTCATCTGCTATCGGCTACAATACGAAAATTGGCTTCTCTTCAGTTGCATTCCAGCACAAGTAGCATCTGTAGTTAAACAGTTTGGGGTATGGTATGGCTTTAGAGGGTGTAAGGTGAAGCTCTCCACTTCCCCACGAGCAAGCTATCCATCCCGAAAACTGGGGTATATAAGCCAAGACTTGTTGAGTGTTTGAGCCATTACCTCGTCCAAGATAGAACTTGATCAATCTGAACAGCACTGACTATGATGTTGACAAAACTGTGTATATTGACCTTAGACTATACGATGGCTTGTAAAAGTATAGGGCTTGTCTAAATTATGTTGGGTATTGATTCCAGCTTCCTTAGTGCTTTCCCCAGACGAGGCTCAACTCACGATTTGCCTCGGTGACAGTGGATCAAGTGAACACCCTTCATATCTGATTGGGTACTAGGTAGGCTATGGCAGCTCCCCCTGCCCTCGTGCCCCCTGCCATCCGTCCCGTCGGCCCTTGAGGTACCGGTATTCGAACCTCGGCCCAAGGCTTTTGAGGGGAACGCATGACGTCTCGCCGTATGTCGGTCACAAGCAAATCATCTGTCTGGTCTAATACTGTAAGCACCCAAACCCTTGTGGCACTTGAACCAAGCCAATCTTGGTTTCTGTTTCTAGCCACGAGTCTAGTCTAATCAAGGCCGACTCCAGTCTGTAACGCACGCTTGCCGCGTCTTGTACCGAGGCCAGAGCAATAAGCGCGAACCCGGACCCTCTTACTCTTCTCATATAGAAAGTCAATCAACCCTATCGTCATATTTCCATACTACATATCTACCGCAATCCCGCCGGCTGTCGCCTTCGCATTTTCTTTCTTCTCTTTGGTCATACTTTGTTCGCGTCGGTCATGTTGACTTCAGCTCGCTCGCCCGCCTTCAGGAACAGCTTCCGTCAGTTTACCAAGATACGCGCTGTAAGTTGCACGGTCTGTCCCTCACTTTCATGTTGCGCATTTTCCCTCGTTGCAGCCATCTTCACATGTCATCGTCACCAATGGACTTAAGGAAACCAAGAGAACTTGGCTGGTTCTCTTGTCATGAGGGTCAAATGACGAGTCATGAGCAGTCGCGGGCGAGGGGAGCTGGGTCCATCATTTGCTTGTGATCGGCCTCGCTCTCGTTTGATGTGCATGGATCATTTCCTTGACATGGATGTTGATCCCTCCTGAAACCCGATTTATCGCTTGACAGGAACGCTTTCCAATCTGTTCAAAATCTAACAAATTGAATATAGGCGCAGACTCTCACCATGGCCCCCTCTAAGCGAGCCAGCAGCTCTTCATCCTCTTCAGGTAAGAGCAATTCTTATGCGATTCTGGACAGACGACAGACCATACTGACGCGATCATAAACCAGGCTATGTTGAGAACCATTCCAAGGGACCAATGCTGCGATGGCAAGACTCTCTTCCCCGACTGCCTGTCCCAACACTTGAGGAGACTGCCAAGCGCTACCTGAAGTCGCTCCACCCTCTCTTATCTCCTAGCGAGTATGAGGCAAGCAAGAAGGCCGTTGACGAGTTTGTGCGCCCTGGCGGCGTAGGCTCCAAGCTGCAAGAGAAGCTCGTAGCCAAGCGCGAGGATCCCAACACAAAGAACTGGATTTATGAGTGGTGGAACGACGCTGCCTACCTCTCGTACCGCGATCCAGTTGTTCCCTACGTCAGCTACTTCTATTCACACCGAGACGATCGCCGAAGACGAGACCCAGCTAAGCGTGCCGCTGCGATTACAACATCAGTCCTCGAATTCAAGAAGCAGGTTGACGGCGGTACTCTTGAGCCAGAGTATATGAAGAAGCTGCCCATTTGCATGGACAGCTACAAGTGGATGTTCAATGCCTCCCGTGTCGCAGCCAAGCCAGCCGATCACCCTGTCAAGTTCTCGCCGGAAGAGAACAAGCACATCATCGTTATCCGCAAGAACCAGTTCTTCAAGATTCAGCATGAGATCGACGGAAAGCAGCTCAACACTTCAGAGCTCGAGAAACAGTTCAAGCGTGTCTATGAGCTTGCCCAGCGTGTCCCTGCCGTTGGCGCTCTCACATCAGAGAACCGCGATATTTGGACGGACGCTCGCGATATCCTACTCAAAGCCAGCCCCAAGAACAAAGATGCTCTTGAGGCTATTGAGTCATCCTCATTCGTGGTTTGCCTTGACGATGCCGCACCTGTCACTCTCGAGGAGCGTGCTCACCAGTACTGGCACGGTGACGGTGCCAACCGCTGGTTCGACAAGCCTCTGCAGTTCATTATCAATGACAATGGCACTTCTGGATTTATGGGTGAACACTCCATGATGGACGGTACTCCCACCCATCGTCTCAACGACTACGTTAACGATCTCATCTTCGGAAACAAGCTTGACTTCTCTGACCCCAACATCCGTTCCAACCTACCTGACCCTGAGCTCGTCAAGTTTGAAATCACCCCAGAAGTCCAGAGTGAGATTGACCGTGCTACAAAGGACTTCAACGATATTATTAGCAAGCACCAACTTGCTGTACAGGCTTACCAAGGCTATGGAAAGGGTCTCATCAAGAAGTTCAAGTGCTCTCCAGACGCTTACGTTCAGATGATCATCCAGCTTGCCTACTACAAGATGTATGGCAAGAGCCGACCTACTTATGAGTCTGCTGCGACCCGTCGCTTCCAGCTTGGCCGTACCGAGACATGCCGCACAGTTTCCGATGACTCTGTTGCATGGGTTCAGGCCATGTCTGATGCTTCCGTTGATGACAAGACCCGCGTGGAACTTTTCCGCAAGGCGATCAACGCTCATCTCGAGTACATCAGCGCTGCTTCTGATGGCAAGGGTGTCGACAGACACCTCTTTGGTCTCAAGAAGCTACTAGAGGCTGGCCAAGAAATCCCCGCTATCTACAAGGATCCCGCCTACGCCTATTCCAGCTCATGGCACCTTTCCACTTCGCAACTCAGCTCCGAGTTCTTCAACGGTTACGGCTGGAGCCAGGTCATCGATGCCGGCTTTGGTATTGCATACATGATCAACGAGAACAGGTAAGACAACAACTCTATTGCAGGAAGAAACGCTGCTAACAGCTATTACAGCCTCAACTTCAACGTTGTATCCAAGGGTCTTGGCAGTGATCGTATGAGTTACTACTTGAACGAAGCTGCTAACGACATGCGCGAACTACTCATGCCTACTCTCGAGCCTCCTAAGGCTAAGCTGTAAACTGTAATTGTACAAACGCTATTCGATTTAAGGGGAATAGAGACGTTGCATGCTCGCCAGTGTGGGACACCTCATTGTCAGGCGATGTACCTTAGACTTCGTGCTATGACATGCACATAGGCGGTATTGGATATCCAGCGATATTTGGTTTTGGCAAATTAAGCATAGATGATTAGACATGCATAACAAATGAGATAAAAAAAAGTGAATAAAAAAGTTAAATCTAAATGGTCAATTGTTCACTTGTGTTGCCATTGCATGTCTAGGTACATCTGATGCGGCCCAGAAAGAGCCTGGGCAGAAAGTTTATGGTAATATCCTACTCCTACAGTGACAAATCCAAAGTGCCCTCTATATTAGCCGGCGTGAGCCACAATCTCGTTGACCAGGTCTCCCTTGGACTCGTCGTAGTAAGAGCAAATCTGCGAGGGTAGAGGCACTTCCTTGTAGTCATCGTCCTCACCAGAGATGACGTTAAGGTTGATACCGGCCGACTTGCTAGTGAAGACCTTGGTTCCTATGCTCTCCTTGCTAAAGTAAATCTGTGCGCTGTCGATCTGGTCCAGCATAACGGTAGGGATGGTGCCCATGACCTGGAGGGCAAAGTTTTGAGCCTTGACAACGTCGACAGTTGACACGAGGGTATCAACAATCAGCGATAGACGAGTGGAGTTCTCGACCGTCACCTGGTTGGCCTTGCCCCTAACAATAATGGTGGTGTTGTTACAACGGCTGATGAGAACCGAGTGTGTCAAAGAAGCTTCAATCTCGATTGGCTCAGCTTCCTTCTCAAAGTTTTCCTAGATTGGGTCAGTTACAATCGCTTTCCTTTATGAGGTAGACAACATACAATAGTCCACTTGTTGCCTTCAAGCTCCTTCTTGGCAGGCTTCTTGATACGCATGTTCTCGGGCTTGGGCTTTTTGCCAGGAGCAGGGCTCTTACCCCTCTGTCCACTGGAAACCGCGGAGCCACTGCGAAGGGATGGGTTCTTGTGAGTCATTTCAGACTTGTCCACCTTACGCAAGCCCTTGGTAACAGCGTCGCCCTTGTTGAGTTCTGAGAAGACGGCACCGAACCCACCAGACGACGAAGAAGCCGCAGGGGCATCCTGTGTCTTGATATCCAAGACAGGAGGAGGGCCGGGGGGAGGAGGTGGCGGTGGTGGAGCTCCGCCAGCAGCAGGCGCAGGAGCAGGAGAAGGCGCCGAGTTGCTAGACAGTGACTTGATGACATCTTGAGCAGGTTCTCCCTTGGGGTTCCAAGGGATACCATTGGGGAAGTATTGCTTGACATAATCGGCAAGATCCCGGAACACCTGGTAGAAACTCTGAACCCATTCAACCTGCTTGGGATCCCTGATAACCGGGTTAAATATGTTCGAATTGGCCCGCTGGATTGACTTACTTCTCCTTGTGCTCCTTGAGGACTCTGTTACCAAAGAACTGGGCCGCGCCTAGGCATTCGTCCACATGCTTATAGGGGCGTGTGTCAATAGTGACCCAAGCAAGAACCATGATACCCTCGGAAACGGTGCTCAATTGTGTGATCATAGGACTGGGGCGGTTGTTGTCCTTGAGCTCAGTGACAGCCATGAGGGCGTCGTTAATCGGCTTAATGAGGCTTTCGTAGACGGGTAGACCAGGACCAGCCAGATCAGGCTTCTTTGCCTTGGTCGATATCAGGAGGAACTTGCGCTGTTCCTGGAAACCAGTCTTGACCAGTGAAGCCTAACGTAGCAAACAATGTCAGCTTGGCCACAGTGTGGTCACCATAGCCATGGTGAACAAGGAATACTTATACGTACCTGCTCAGCAACGAGTCCACCCAGCTGGTGGCTGAGTTTAACATATTTCTCGACGGCGGTATTCAGGAAAGCATCGAATTCCTCAATAGACTCAGGAAGGGGCTCAGCTACAGGTTCGGGCTTTGCAGCAGCAGGAGCAGGGCCGGATGGAGGGGGAGCGACCGAAGAGGGGTTGGGAGGAGAGGGTATCGCCTGGTTCAGAACAGCGGCATCGGCGGGCGGTTCGGTTGAAGAAGCAATATCTTCGAGGCGAGAAGTCGCAGCCTCAAGCCTACATCATGTCAGTGCCTACGCAGCTTTATAAGCTAGAATAACGGGGGTGGTGAGCCTACCGCTTGATCAAAGTGGTCAAGTTGTGCATCTGACTATTCGCAGCCATACTGCCAATGCGAATTGCTTATTCGAATATGTGTTTCACGGAGAAATTGCAGCGAAGTCGTCTCTTGGAGCGCGCGCAAAGCTGGCGATGGTTCTGGACTCTATATAAACGAGAGTTGACCGATGGGTGACGACGCGTTTAGGCAACGGACGGCTCGTTCGATAGGCAGTTGCGCGAAACGGGGTGACGAACGGTTGACTTCCTTTTTGAAGTTAATTGGAGCGATCGAGGTAGTAACCAGCAAGAGTTGTACCTGTTTGTTGCACTGAGGATGTCGACCCAGTACCAAGTTAGAGCTGAAGAAACTGCGAACAGGTAATGCAGTTGGGTGAAGTGAGGTAAGGTAAAGTGAAGTGATTGGAGCTCGGTTGAGGAGGTTCAAGATCCAAATAGGGATGACCTAACACCAGACAGGGGAAGCTCAGCGCTACTGGTGAAATACCTTATGGAAGTCGTGTTGCTAGTGCTAATACAGGTACTGCTAAAGTATGGACCCGTCACTAATGAATCTTGGGTCAGCTGTAACTAATTGCCCAGGTGGGTGAGGTTGTATACACCTTGCGCTGGCCATGATGAAAACAAATAAACGGAGTTCAATACGTGTTTGTGATACCTCGTCTTTGTCTACAATAGATGTAACGATTTGGAGAATATTCGATCATTGTTTTGAGAGCAAATTTCTAGACACTTCTGTACTTTGAATTCGGTAGCGGGGCAGGTGGCCATCAGCCCAACTGCCTGGACAGTAGGTACCTACTACCTAGCGTTCGTAGGTAATATCAGTCCGGGCTACAGATATGATGTCGACCTCGCTGTCTCCTCATATTATCCAGGTAGAATTAAGGAGGAAGTTAGGTCATCAGTCTAGGCATCGCTTATTCAGGCTCATGATTTGACGTCTTGAAGCATTCCAATTCTATGAATTTACGCCGGAACCGGGTAGCAGAGCCGGAGCACTGAATTGTCTTAAGTTAGTTGGAGGACTAGGGACGATACGATATGATAGGTACGTACTCTTACTACAGTCTACCTAGGTACCTACGAGTACTAACACATATGGATCAGAGCCACGTGGTCATTCAATCGAAGCATTCGTGTTTCGAGAAGGTTATAAGCGATAAGACAACGGTAGGGGATTATACTCGTCGTATCTGTAGGTACATGAATAAACAGGTGCACAGCCCTATGGCATTTAGCAGTGCTTGATATCTGGTGTGTCTCAGAGCACTGGTCTAAGTACTGCATAATGCCCCTTTGCTGGCACTTGTTGAATTACCTAGGTACCTATCATCCGTATCAAACGTTTGGTTTGAGAAAGGAAGGTTGCCTGACTAAAGTTAGTAAGTAGCCTGACACAAACTCAACTCGACTCAACAACACCAGCGCAGACACCGCCCACACCTACCTCCATCCATTCATTCATGCATTATTAACGGATACATCTAACTAGCTGGGTATCTTATGCTTTCATCTTCTCCGTCTTTTCGCAATAACTTTTTTTTTTTTTTACATTTTACATAATTTCAACGATCAATCGATGCCCGCTATAGCAATCAATTTATGAGCTGAGCTGATCAAAGCTTCTTCCCTTAGCCGTACTTTTTTCATTACCAAATCTCAACACTCGAACCCCTACTTTTCAATATCTCCAAAACACCCACTCAACGTATCGTTAAAGATTTTCATTATTTGGTGCAACAGCAGATCATCAGACGGTTATCTGTTTCGCAGAGACGACATATACTCTCTATTTTCAGCCCTCGATATCTGGATACTAGCTGTGTACCCTGCATATCTCATCTTATCCGGCCATTGAGTGAGAAGCCAAGTCTCTCAACATCATGGCTGATCTCGCTGAACAGCTCGCGCTTGAGGTGCAAGCTGATAATGAGAAGTCTGCTATACAGATTGAAGAGGATATAGCTTTAGAAAAAATCGAGGAGCCTGTTGAGGACAAAGATGCCGATGCTAAACCACAGCCAGAACCAGAGCAGGCAGAAGCAAACGAGGAATCAAAACCAGATGATACTGCAGAACAGCCACCTTCAGATGTAGTTGAAAACACCACAAACGAGGAAGTAACCCAGCCAAATATCCCCATCGACTTCGTCACCATGGGCATGTTTATAATCGGTTAGAAGATCCCTTCCTTAATTCTTCGCATGATTTATTTCAGTACTAGGGACAGAGTACTAACTTCGTTTCAAGACGACATCGACTTTGTTCCCCCTACTGAGCCTGTCAAAGACATTCTTGGTGGTGCTGGCACCTATTCAGCTCTAGGAGCTCGCCTCTTCTCTCCCCCACCCAAGTCTGCCTCTGTTGGCTGGATTGTCGACCAAGGCTCTGACTTTCCACCTTCTCTCTCAACGCTCATCGATAGCTGGTCCACCTCAGCACTATTTCGCCATGATGGGCTGCGATTGACTACCAGAGGCTGGAATGGTTACGAAGGTACTGCCGAAAAGCGTGCTTTCAAGTATCTGACCCCCAAGAAGCGTCTGACTGCTCAGGATCTTACCCCGACATTATTGCAATCGCGCTCATTCCACCTGATATGCTCCCCCAACCGATGCAGAGATCTTGTTGCCGAGATCACCTCACTTCGTAAGAAGGTTGTACCTGCAGAGTCGTACACCAAGCCTATCTTTATCTGGGAGCCTGTACCCGATCTGTGTACCCCGGACGAGTTACTCAACTGCACCAACTGTCTGCCCCTTGTGGACATCTGCAGCCCCAATCATGCCGAACTTGCTGGCTTCATGGGTGACAGTGGGCTTGATCCAGAGACAGGCGAGATCTCAACTCTTGCCGTGGAGCGAGCTTGCGAACAGCTCCTTGCCAGTATGCCTTTGCAGTCCTTTTCCCTTGTTGTGCGCGCTGGTGAAAAGGGATGCTACGTTGCGAAGAATGGTGGAAGGAAACGAGGGCGTGATCAAAAGACCACCAAGCGACGGAAGAAGGACTATGTGAGGGGTGGATTGCAGCCCGATACGGATATGGAGGCTCTATTTGCTGGTCTGCTCCAGGACGCTGATGGCATTGTCGCGCGCGAGGAGATCGAAGTCGATCCGGGCATTGAGAAATGGATACCTGCTTACCACACAGATGCGTCAAAGGTTATCGACCCTACTGGAGGTGGGAATACCTTCTTGGGTGGTCTCGGAGTAGCATTGGCACGAGGTGAAAGCCTTGAAGAAGCTGTGGCCTGGGGTGCTGTCGCCGCAAGCTTCGCCATTGAACAAGTTGGTGTCCCGACACTTGGCAGAAACGCAGAGGGCTGCGAGACTTGGAACGGGCATAATGTTGAGGCTCGTCTACAAGAATTTCGCAACGTCTATAAACAAATTGCGTCTTCTTACAATACATAATGCCGTACTAGAATAACAAGCGCATAGAAAATTTTGCTACCCTGAGCTTCCATCATTCATTATTCATGCAAGTCGCCCGAGCTGCAGTGTCAACGTCGTAAACTCTTTGGAAATCAAACAAGCCCATAAGTGGCCTACTATTACATGTCGAACTAGGCACCCTTTAACCCAACTCCATCGCTCGTTGAGCCCTTGATATTGCTCTCCCGCTGCATTTCTAGATTTTAATAACAACTTCTTCATCTTCTTGGAACCTGGAGTGAACGTTAGTCAGCGAACATATTCAATAAGAGACAACAGGGGCATAAGAAAACTTACATGATCTGGTTTGCTTCTCCCATCTTCCGCAACGCCTTTGTGGCCTCTCCCTTGTCGAATGCGTTGTTGCGGTTTCCAATCTTGCTGTTGACGGCTCCAATAACTGCGTCTAGCTCAGCCGTGTCATCCACAAAAAGATCAGTGTTCAGGAGCTGGCCAAGAGTCGTCCGGAAGGTTGTCAGGCGCTGAGAGGAAATCGGAGTGTCATCGATGGCCAATGCGGCAGTTCCGTTGGCGAGCTCATCGTCACCTTCTTGGGACTCCAGTTGACTCTCAGATGGAAGTTGAGAAGAAGGCATTGATGATGCGAAGGAGGGCTGGGATGACTCTTGCGCCCTCCTACTAGAACGACGCGGTGTAGCTTGGGAATCGTCTTCGGGGGCGTCAGGTTCTCTGCTAGACCGAGCTGTATCGGTGGTTCCTCTTGCTTGAAGACGACTGCTGTTGCGAGTCCCCCTTGAAGCGGACCTACTCGTTTGTGTGCCATTGGCTTCGTCACCGTCCTCATCATCACTGGAGTCCTCATCGCTAGACGACGCGAAGTCGACTGTTTGTGTCTTTCTTCGCTTCTTCCGTGATTCTTCGACAACTTCTTTGAACAGAGCGAACCTCAAGATCCCCTCTGCAGCAATCGCATCACGCTCCTCGACTCGGCTTGACAACCGAGATTTGGCGTGTGCCGTAGCGAGACGAATGATGGTCTCAAGAGTACGCACAGTCAGAGGACTTGTTCTTCGCTGATTACCTTCCATCTCATCGTTGCGCAAGCCAACATAGATATCAGTAATACGGTCAGAAGCCTCCTGTGTGAGTACAGGCTTGATTCTTGTCTTGGCGTATTGGATGTATTTCTTCATGAAAGGAATGCTCAGAATCTCGGGCTTCTTGTTTGAACCTCGACCAGATGTAATGGTTACACCGGAATGAAGCATGGCATCATATTTTTGATACACCTCAGTTGGTCCCTGATTATCAGTCTGATTCGAAGCTGATACACCTAGAGACTGCCCTCCTTGCTCTCGTACAGGAGCGCCCTCTTCCGTCCCTGGCTGACGGTATCTATGCATACGAAGGACATGCTCCGAGACATGTCGATCGCGTGTATCTTCAATATCATCTGTAACAACGAAAAGCAAATCAAAACGCGAGAGAAGAGAGTCGGGGAGTGCAATGTTCTTGTGCGGGTCCTTGTGCGGGTCATATTGACCAAAGATGGGGTTGGCAGCAGCAACAACACTGCACCGAGCATTCAAGGATGTGTGGATTCCTGCCTTGGCGATGGTAACAGTCTGTTGTTCCATGACTTCGTGAATCGCAACTCTGTCGACATCAGACATCTTGTCAAATTCATCAATACAAACAACACCACGATCGGCCATGACCATTGCACCAGCCTCGAGCCGGCGCTCACCTGTCTCCTTGTCCGAAGTCACAGCCGCGGTAAGGCCAACGCCTGAAGAGCCACGACCCGTTGTTGCGATTGCGAGTGGTGCCGTGTTCAGAACGAAGCGCAACAGCTGAGATTTGGCAGTCGATGGGTCACCGACCATCAGAATATTGATATCTCCACGCAAATGTGTTCCGTTCTCGAGATTTTTCTCGATACCTCCCAGAAGCATGAGTAAAATGGCTTTCTTAACATAATCATGGCCGTAGATACTAGGGGCAAGAGATTGTGAGAGCAACTCAAGCAGGTTCTTTTTCTTGGAAACCTTGTTGATGTTACGGATATCGGTATCGGTGATAGTGGCAGTTGCAACACCACCGCCAGACTTTGATGACAACAAGACAACGTTGTTGGTCAGAATCATTGTCTTGAACAAAGCGCTGTTGTGGTTGGTGTTTCGGTTACCCAGTGTCCTGTAAATGCCCACCAGCTGAACTCGGTCGCCAGGTTTCACGCTGTCCACAAGATCGTCGTCTAGAATGGCGTCTACTCCACGAGGGAGCTGTCCTGCAGGTGCACGCTCGGGCATTTCCTGGATCGAGATCGTCTGGTGGTCGCGGTACGTGCAAAAGCCGTATTCTGTGATAAGGGGGTTGCCGTCATCGTCCTCCCGAGGATACACACTCGAAGTGGTGACACCGTTTGTCATTGTTTGATCTTGGTACTCGCGGAAATGAAACATGTCCTTCTTCTCATTATAGTGGACACTCTTCACAACCTTGGGTCGGATCAGGGAACAGCGTGTCACGATACCCTCAATAGAGACCATGTAATTGAGAAGATGGGATGATAGGGTACGTGGATTGCAAGCATTCAAGCCAAAGCTGCCTGCCCACGCACAGTAGTAAATGGTGTCTCTCGCAGTCTGGTCCGGTCGGGCTTGTGGAATTGTTTGAACGATATTCTTCAAGGCCTGATCAAATGCCAGAGTGAAGTCGAAGGGTTGCTGCAACAGACCCTGTGCGAGGTCTGGATTATGATTGCGTACATGATCGAGGTTGACTGTTAGGCGACGCTGGTTCTTCTGAAGCATAAGAATAATATCTGATCGATAACTTCGGACCTGGGGATCATCTTGATATCAAGGGTTAGGGGATGGAAATGATAACAATATTTGGTGGGCAAGGAATAGGCGGTGTACATACTGGGATCAAGAAACTCTTCCGCTTGGCGAATGCGATCACGCACACCTTCATCCTGAAGCATAAAAGAGTCCATGATGGCGGTTTACTTTGCGATGTCTTTACCAATAAGCGGCTTGGTCAAAGACTGTATTTACGAATATGAGAATCGAGGGGTGGAAGTAAACCAGGCGGGGCGTTGCTGGGGCTGCTCGAAATCCCTGTCGCGCCCCTGCATTAACGCGTGCCCCTCGCGTAAAGTGGTTATCCAGCGATTTACAGTGCGAATGTGGCTAAAGCGTGGCTATGAGAAGCCAATGCCAATATCTTCCCCAGCAAATCTGCCTAAGCCGATTGCGGTAATGACCTATCGAGCCCCAGAGGAGGTCGTACGTAGGCGCTGTACTAGGGTCCTAATTACAACAATACCTATCTCTACCTAGGCAACCCCCCCATTTAGATCATTCCAAATCAAACTCATGATCCGTCTCTTCTCCCTTTCTGCACTGCTGTCTGCAAATCACCTCATTAGTACATGACAAAACTGACAGATTGTCTAAAGAATGTCAGTCGGGCTCTCTGGCGGTGCGCATAATGCCCTGGATGAAGAGGCGAGGGCCGAGGTTGATGTCCTCAACTCGCGACTGGAGAAGACAACCCAATTGACCAAAAAGATTCAATCCTGCCTCAACCGACTCGAAACAACAGGGAAAAGTGTGCAAGATGTTGCAGGGCCACTCAATGGAGAAACTAGACGACTGCAGATACTGGGAAACAGTAAGTGACGACAACTGTTCGTGATCAATAGCCATGATTAACCGCGCGCCAGATGTCGATTCCGTCCTCGCCGCCATCGATCGCTTGCGTCAGCCCGCTGATAGTAAGAACGACGAGGAACAGATAATTCGGGTCGGCCCTGAGAAAGCTGGTCTCTCAACTTACTTAGCCTCTATAAAGCGTCTAGGCAAGGCCTTGAATGAGATGCAGGCGTCGAATCTGCGCGCGAACCAGCAAACTATGGCCGACTTATCACGTCTTATTAAATCAGGCAACAGTCAGCTTGAACATCATTTCGAAACTCTGCTTCGCGGCGAGACTCCTCGAACTATCGAGCCACTGCATTACATCACCAAAGACAAGCCCTTCCCAACACTTCCTCAAGACAAGATCGCCAGACTTGGTCTTGTTTATTCTTATGTTGTCGAGAGTCACCACAATAGAACCTCCGAACTCGCCCACATATACGCAGAGGTGCGCGGCCCTTATCTCTCTACATCTTTGGCAAACCTTGCTGCAGCAAGTGTCAATACCGCCAAAAAGAAAAGCCCAGATGCTGTTTACCGGGCGGGAACCAACGGCATGGGAACCTATGCGCAGGCGATGGAAGGCTTGTTTGTCTCCGAATACGACAACGTCTGCAGCGTTTTCTCTCGTGAGGACTGGGGTGTGATTTTCCAGTCAACTTGCCAAGCAGCTCTAGCAGAACTGGCACGAACCCTACGCGAGCTCAATGCTCATATCAAGAATCATCTCAACACAGATTGCTTTCTGGCTTACGAAATCACTGAAATCATTTCTGCACTCTCCGGAAAACTCGAGACGCGAACCGGTGAGTTGAAAGGAGCACTTGCCGCTGCATTAAAACCTGTCAGAGAAACCGCCAAGTCATCTCTGGCAGAGCTCCTGGACGAAACAAGGCGTAAGGTTGGTATGTTACAAATGTTGCCATCGGACGGTGCACCAATACCATTGGTGTCGGAGACAATGCAGCGCCTTCAGACCATGGTGCACTTCCTACGCCCAATCTCAAGTATTATGGTGTCGATTGGAGATGGCGGCTGGAAGTCCAACGCAGCGGCTAACGGTCGTTCCACCGATGCAATCCCAAGCTTAGCATCGTTTGATATAGGGGCAGATGGCAAAGAAATATTCTCGCATTATTGTCTCGACACAATCGAGACACTTTTGTCCGGGCTGGATCAGAAGGCAAGAGTGCTCATGAAGAGCAGAGCTGTGGCTGGAGTATTCATGGCCAACACGGTTATCATTATCGGACGCATGGTTCAAAGTTCAGAGCTCAACGACCTCCTTGAAGGGAAACTTGACATCCTCGATCAATGGCGCAAGAAGGCAACGGTAGCCTATACAGATGTCTGCAAGGACCTTTCCGTACACCTTTTCGATACCGTTCATACTAATCGTACGAATCGGCCTACTTCCGGACCTGTTGACTCAACATCCATCGTTAAGGGGCTGGGCAGCAAAGACAAAGATAAGATCAAGGAGAAGTTCACACAGTTCAACGGTGCCTTTGATGACATGGTGTCTCGCCACAAGTCTTACAGTATGGAGCGCGAAGTCCGGCGAATGTTTGGGGAAGATATTCGTCAGAAACTACAGCCTCTGTACGAGAGATTCTGGGACCGATACCATGAGATTGACAAGGGTAAAGGCAAATATGTCAAATATGACAAGACATCTATTTCAGCAGTCTTTGCTAGCCTGGCTTCTTGAGTGCGGTTTCAACAAAGGATCCCGTACGCACCCCAACGGCATAATATCACTACAAGGCCTCGCAGTCGAGAACTCATCCACATGAAGAGCAGCAAGGCGATAAATAATATCTTGACGCTATTTATTATCTTGAGCTAATGGTCCAACTGACCACGACCTTCTCTGACCTCTTTTTAAACCTTTTCAACGACTTTTAGGGGTTTGTCATAAAAGGTGCCACACGTGGTAGATAACATCATGTTCATTAACCATGGCTCTGCTTGAGCCTGCATTTCACGTTGGTCTGCCTAGTTTCCAGGTATGGCTTCGAAATCACAGATTCGCCTGCCATGTCTTCTCGAACGGCATGGCGAGCACACGCCATATTAATCAATCGAATTGGATATAACAACCCAAGAGTGCTTGATATCGTCGGACACATTGGGAGCTCTGTCTGGTCTGCCCTTCTTCCAGTTCTACACTTCTTGATTGATGAAGTGTACAATAATCAGGAGGGGCATCGGGGGCAAGTACCACAGTAGTCATGGGTTCCGAGATCATTGGCTTTGCAGCAGGCTGTGCAGCAGCTATTGGTGGGGGTCTGAACTTCAGAGTTGGCCATAGTGAATAACGGGAAGGAAAGATAATGATGCTCTGTGTCAACTATTCGGCGCTTGGAGTGTAGAGGTGATGGTGTCGAACTGAAGGCGGAAAGTCTTATACTTCTCACGAGCAGTCAGAAATCGACTAGGAAACTTGGGAGCTTTATACTCGACCCTGTTAAAGGGCGTCGCCAGAAGTTCCACGACCGTCTCATGTCCAGGCCTGAACATCAACGGAATTTGCCAGTTGAGTAGCCTCGGTTGATGATAGGATCCAGACTCCTAGACTTCCTAGGCAAGGGTTTTGCGGCCTTCCTCTCATGGAATGGGCGAAACACGAAACATTCCCAACGCCACGTAGCGCGTTATGATGTACAGATCCAACGTCTTCCTATGAGTTTACCACCCTCCTCTCTGAGAATGACAGCGCTGTCTCGACCAATCACGATGGACATCGTCATCGTGCATGCAAGCTCAGCCCCGGGCTACTGGGATTTAGCGCATGATTAAACGGAAGCTACTGTAGAATACTGCAGATCTTAGACCCTTGTCAACCTTGTTGGAGGGTAACAGAAAGATTGACATCTGAGCTTGAGGATGCAAGAATAAATGGCATAAAATTATACTGTGAAATGACATGAACTGTCTCACTGATTTCGTCTCTCGGACTTCCAGCAGCCAATATTTCTGTTCCCTGAGGCCTGGTAGGTCGCAGCTGTCATTGTGTGATGGATTGGAAATTGCAGGAAATCCTGTTCCTGCAATATCGCACGATGCGCTATGTGTTTCCATTTGGGCGTGAAGATGGCTTGATCTTACCGATCTGTATGGCCTTGTGATGATTGAAACAATCTTATTCTTCGAGCATCGGACGGAATGACAGGCTGTGGTTCTCTTGTGAAATCCCATATGACTACCTGTTGTTTCACTCAAAACCAAAACAACAAAATGAGGCTCAGTACAACAGAAATACTTGTCAACCTAAAAGCCAATATAGGACCATAATCCTCTTCATGAGTTGGCAGAATGGATCCATAGCCTCAATATCACCACACTCGTCATTTCATTTAGTTGACAGCGCATCAACTCTATTCGAAACGCATTACGGACTACGCTTATCCACTTTGTCAGTCCCTTACTGCTCAATAGTCGGCACTCAATATTTGTGAATACATGATACCCCTATGTATTGAATAATCCGAATTCTCAAACATCACTTGCCTGCTTCTTGATGCCACTACCAAAAATATCATCAATCCGCGTTCGGCGCTCCCATACAATAGTATCGTCAGCCTTGCGCTTGAAGTACAGGATGCGGTGTTGTGGAATAAACTCTTCGTCAGTTTGTTCGCTCTTCCACTGCTCCACTGCTCTTTCGCGAGCTCCTAGGAAGCGATCCTCGTATCCAACAATGTAGTCGCTTGGGTCGAAGTTGGTGTCCCATCGTAGCCGGTTGAGCACATCGGCAGCTGTTCGGAACTTACCAAGTCCAGGCGCCTTGCCCACCACTGCGGCCCGAGATCCGTGGAATGCCGCCATGCCACCCTTCCCTCTCAGCTCCTCCTCGCCATTGTCGAGTTCTTCCTCCTCTTCAGGTTCTTCATCTGAATCCTCATCGTCCGTGTCTCCGGCAAATTCTCCCCATGAACTTTGATCAACTTCCATTTCGCCAAGATCGGAGCCCCTGACAAGTGTTGCACTCATCCAACAGAATTGGGCATCATAGTACTTCTCGTCGCGGCGAATTCTCGTTTCGAAATCCTGCAACACTGTTTGAATGTTCATGCGCATCTCCTTGGCATCCTCCTTGCTTATGCTGCCGTCCCAGGCAAGACCAATAAGGTAACAACCATGATATTCTGCACCCAAGCTCTCTGCTCCTTTAGAAGAGGTATCTAGGAATCGGGATGGCCAGATACGTGCGACCAAGTGCTGAAGCTTCCTGTTCATGTCTTTTGATTTCGTCAGCATGGTGACTGGTTAGGGGATTGGAGAGAGGAGAGTCTTACCAACCAACAACATAACACAACGAGACTCGAGCCAACCGATGAATCGGCCACTCTTTTCCTGTGATGGTCCCCAATAGTGCGCATCGATCTTGATGTAAGTTTTGAACTCGTGCAAGAATTCTGTGGCTCCCCTGCTCCTTCGTGCTTCCTGGCTAGACTGGAGACCCAGTACACTATCCCATGTACAGCCATCCTCGGACATTAGTTTGTTAGCACGCTCGAATTCAGCTGCAATAGTCATCACTGTTGGGTTGGATGCTATTGGGGCGGTATTGAGAGCCGGGGCATGCCAGCCGATCAGACAGAGGGGCTCTCTAAATGTGCGGTTATATCTCAAGTCTTTGTGAAAGAACGGGTCAAACACCATCGAGGTTTTCCAGTCGAAATGCGCATAATGTCTGAAAAATGTGGCCACAAGGTCTGCTGGAGATACCGTTTCGTTCTCGTAGGCTAGTGCTTTGCAAATTGGAACGAGAAGGACGCTGATATGAATACCACCAATGAATCCAAATTTTGCCGAATAGATTCCTCGTGCTTGGGCCCAGGACTTGATGAACAAGTGTGCCATCCGGTATTGGACCATGTCAGGTAGTGATCGACGTAGGTAGAAAAGATCTCGAGCAGGCTTGAGCTTCGCTAGAGTCTGGAAAGGCAAAGCAAACGCCGAGTCGTTGGCTGGGCGTTTCATGACCTCAGGCCACCTGGGATGCTTGGTTAGTAGTGAAACTTATCGCGAGGAAAATAAGATATGTGAGGAATACATACCTTTCTGCAATTGACGCCGCTGCGCAATATTGAAGATCTGCCTTGATGCCATGCACTTCTAGTTCCAGCATGTACCCTGAATTAGCTTTGACCCGTCGTAAGATTCTAATGTCTGCTGCTCGTTTCAGTCTCTGAACAGCCATTGCAAAGAATGTCTTGGAGCTGAATGGACCGATACAGAGACAGTCGATATCAGACGAGCTAGTCCAGACACCCAAGCCATATGATCCAACTGGAACCATAACGAAGGCGGGCCCAGCTCGAGCATCATCCTCCGATGCTGATGAGGTAGCGTCTTTCAGTGCCGCCTCTAGAGCTCTAATCGCTTGAGCCCGAGTTGCCTTCTCCTCTTCCGTTGGCAGACAGCCATAGCTCTCCAAGAATTTCTCCAAATCCTCGCCTTCAACCAAGCTTGGCACAGGTCTCTGTAGCTTTATCTTAACTTCCGGGACATTTCGCTTCGACATATCACTCGTCGGTGATCGCAACAGAAGACATCTTATACCCCAGTGATCACTGGCGTAGGTGAAGCGGCCCCCGTGGCTTGACTGAAATGGCGTTTGTCCAAACATGTTAAAACCATGAGAGTGATACTGTCCTTTTGTTCGAACTAGTATTTTGTCATACCTTTGTGGTCGGTTGTTGAGTCCGCTTCCAACAAGCTCAGAAGTCAAACTGTTTGTCAGCGGATCAAAGGTAGCCCCTTGCTCTCCTTGAAAAGAGTCGAGGACACTTCTCCTTTCGTTATTCATGTCTGAAGACTCGCCTGACTCAAGGCGTGTTGCTAGCCAAGTATCAATGAAGCTGGCATCCGATAATGCCCGATCAATATCCCGCAGTCGATGGACCGTCTGCAACGATATATCTTGTCTTTTTCGAGCAGCTTCGATAGTATGAGAAGAGGTCACAAGATTGAAGTCACCTGCCAATATCCACGGATGCTGTGGAAATGTGGCAGATAGATAATCGAGCATCTTCTGGACCTCATTCTTTTTGGTAGCAATGGCCCCATCAGTGAGACCCTGACTGAGATGGCATGCCGCAAGAATCCAAGACTTAAACTCTCCTTCTGCGCCATCACGTGTACCAATAGAAGGAAACCGCACTATAGTACATCCTTTGTGTTTTCTTTGAAAAGGCAAATGATGCCACTCGAACGGGAATTTACTCAGAACGACAATGTTGAGAAGACTAGGGAGCGGCTCAGCGCCTGTTTCCCCTGGTGGTCTGTGAGAAACGAAGGGATAACGACCACGCAGTTCCTCACTGCCAAGGAGATCAGGGAGAAAGTGGTCCGTGACTTCTTGAAGAACGACGATGTCAGCGGCAGCTTGAGCAGAAAGTAGATTTTGAACCAAAGCTGGGTGTCGATGTGATTGAGGAGGCCACTCAAACTCAGCCAAGACGTTATAAGAAGCAATAACTAATCGGTCCAGTTCAGACTCAGTGGCATCTGACGGGTGAGTAGGCGATGCAATCTTCTCTAGAGTTTTTGGATAGTCTGAGAAACAGTAGGATGGTCGGAACGCGATACGTGTCATCTCTCCAAGGCGATCATTGAAGTCTTGGGGTGGTGTTGCCTGAGTGAGCGTGCCTGATTCGAGGTTCAGCGTTCCCCATAGCTTCATAGGCCGTGGTCCGCTTTCACTCTGTTTGAGGGGCTCACGAACAAGGATGGCAACTTCTCTCACTTTCCATGTTAGAGGTGCCAGGCGGCGGGCCTTTTCTAGGAGAAAATGATGAGGTGCAGCTTCATGGTCATCGCTCTGACCGATTGTCATGTGGGGGATAAAGTCTCCATTTGTCGAATTCTGAGGCTGGCCAAGGGCATTAGAAATATAATTCTTTAGCTTCGAGAGCTCATTAACGTTATCCTTTGAGCTTTGGCCCAAGAATATAGTGTTGTGGTGTTTGTGCTGGAAGGAGTCGGCAATGTCGAGGACCATCTGAGGCTGGTGCTCTATCGGATTTCTTTGGAGAAATTGGGCCGCATGCTCTAAGACTTCAGGCCTCACAAACGGGTAGATGATATTCACATGAGGAGGCCAGGCAGCATAAGCTTTGTCGTAGAGACATCTCAGACGATCCACTGATGGCCATAGTTCTCGGGGTGGAATAACGCATAATGCAGTCCCATGGGACTCGAACGCGAAAAGGGATGTAGGGTCGATGTTCTCCATTATAAAGTACACGATCCTTGGTGGTGGGAGAACGAAAATGTTGCCCTATAGAGACGAGTGGCTATTAAGAGGTGCAAAGTTGCCTTCGGAAATAGTCGAAGGCAGAACCGCTCTGCTAAGATAGATGTTGAAAACAGTTACTAGGCTTTTGCTTGATTCCCATTAAACCAAGGGTCCAGCGCTCAGCTTTTATGGTTTATTCCCCTTGTAAGACTGAAACTCGACGTCACAATTGATGTTACATACACTGACTCATAAATGAAGCTATATAATTTAAAAGACTATATCTAGCGAGGCTTTACCTCAAGAACAGTAACCAGTTTCGTAAAGCATTCTACGGTATGACTCAGAAAACGCTACGATGTGTATGTACGAGCATTCAGCATATCCATACTTGCACCGCCCCCTGGGGGCGAATGGGTGGCAGTTCAAATTCTAGTCCATCTAAACCAGGCTGGGCCAGTCCAGGGTAATTTGTGACCCCTCCACTAGCCTGGTTACCAGTGGAGAGGGGAGCCCATATCGGGCTGCCTTTACTGTAAAGCAACGTCCAATCCTATGGGATACCCCACTATTTGACACTAGGTAGCCAATTACCTCCTGCTCAGTTTCCTTGTGAACACATAGCTTCATACCTGGGTAGCTATCGTCTCTCTTGAGACCATTCCGCGATATCAGACATCTCCCTTCCGCCATCGAACTCCCATACCTAATACTCGACCAAACGCTCTCCGAAACAACATAATCGTGCACTTTTTTGTTGGCGCAGATTGTCCGCCCCCGCCGTTATCATGGACTACGAAGCGCTCAAGGAGCAATGGAGCGAGGTCGAGGATCGTGATGGCGTCCGTCTGAGTTGGAATGTTTTCCCCAGCTCCCGCATGGTGTGTAGACTGCTCAATGAATTCTTCCCCTAAACTCACACTATCCAGGAAGCTTCAAGACTCGTTGTGCCTATCGGAGCACTCTACACACCGTTGAAAGAGAAGCCCGATACTCCTCTACTGCATTTCGAGCCTGTTACCTGTAAACAACCCTGCCGTTCCGTGTTGAATCCGTTCTGGTATGGCCCAACCCTATTTGACCGGTAGCTTGTTCGTTTCTTGCTGACTTGACCCTCAAGCCAGGTCGATGTCCGCGCAAGAGTTTGGATCTGCCCTTTCTGTTTGTCCAGGAACCAACTGCCTCCTCACTACAAGGACATCACAGCCAACGCCATCCCCCCCGAGCTCCATCCAGCCAACACCACGATAGAATACCGCTTGTCTCGACCAGCGCCCGCGCCGCCAATCTTCCTATATGTTGTTGATATGTGTCAAGAGGCAGACAGCCTTGCCTCCTTGAAAGAGTCGCTCGTGATGAGTTTGAGCTTGCTCCCAGAGAACGCTCTTGTCGGTCTTATCACATATGGCACAATGGTACGGCTCGCTGGCACTCCTTCACTCATGCTCGTTTTGCTCACAATTCAATAGGCTCACGTCCACGAAATCGGTTACGAGGAATGCGCCAAATCTTATGTGTTCCGAGGTAGCAAGGAGTACGCCGCAAAGCAGGTCCAGGAGATGCTCGGCTTGTCGTCTTCTGGGGTGCGACCCGGCATGCAGCCCCAGCCTGGCCGACCATTCCCCGCGGGCCCGGCATCTCGCTTCCTTATGCCTGTCCAACAGGCCGAATTCCAATTGACCAAGGCTCTGGAGTCTCTTCAGAAAGATCCCTGGCCCGTCGCCAACGACCGACGTAACCTTCGATGCACTGGCGTTGCGCTCAGTGTTGCTGTCGGCCTTCTCGAGTCATCCTTCCAGAATGCCGGTGGTCGTATTATGTTGTTTGCTGGTGGCCCTGCTACAGAAGGACCTGGCATGGTTGTTGGACCCGAGCTGAGGGAGCCGATTCGATCTCACCATGACATTGATCGAGACAACGTCAAGTACTACAAGAAAGCCTTGAAGGTATAGCCGCATACTCGATTCGTTCGTTTGGTATAATACTAATGCTGTGGCGCAGTTCTATGAAAACCTTGCCAAGCGCACTGCACACAACGGTCACATCATCGACATCTTTGCTGGTTGTCTAGACCAAGTCGGTTTGCTCGAAATGAAGGGACTGTGCAACTCAACCGGTGGCCATATGATTCTAACCGATAGTTTCACTTCGTCCATGTTCAAGCAGTCGTTTGTACGAATCTTTGAGAAGGATGGAGATGATAACCTCCTCATGGGTTTCAACGCCGTGCTGGAGGTTTTGACCACAAAGGAACTCAAGGTCACTGGTCTTATTGGCCATGCCGTCTCGCTCAACAAGAAGTCCATTTCAGTTGGCGAATCCGAATGCGGCATCGGCAATACATGCTCTTGGAAGATGTGTGGTATTGATCCCAAGTCAAGCTACGGAGTTTACTTCGAAATTGCTGGACAGGGTGCAGCCACTCATCAGCAAGCGCCGCAGAAGGGTATGATGCAGTTCCTGACATACTATCAACATTCTTCCGGTCAATTCCACCTCCGCGTTACAACGGTTGCCAGAAACCTAAGCAGCCCTGCTGGAGACCCAGCAATTGCGCAATCATTCGACCAAGAGGCTGCAGCTGTCCTCATGTCACGAATCGCCGTTTTCAAGGCCGAGGTCGACGATGGTCCTGACGTCTTGCGCTGGGTCGACAGAATGTTGATTCGATTGTGCTCTCGATTCGCGGATTACCGAAAGGATGATCCTTCATCCTTCCGATTGGAGAAGAACTTCACTCTATACCCGCAGTTCATGTTCCACCTTCGTCGAAGTCAATTCCTCCAGGTCTTCAACAATTCTCCTGATGAGACAGCATTTTATCGACATGTGCTCAACCATGAGGATGTCAGCAATTCACTTGTGATGATACAGCCAACTCTGGACTCCTACACCTTTGACCAGGAAGGTGGCCAGCCTGTTCTGCTCGACTCTGCTTCGATCCAGCCCACCCACATCCTTCTCCTAGATACTTTCTTCCACATCCTGATTTTCCACGGCGAGACAATCGCTGAATGGAGAAAGGCCGGATATCAAGATCAAGAAGGATATGAGAACTTTGCTAGTTTGCTTGAGCAGCCCAAGGAAGACGCTCGCGTAAGTCCAGTCCCCACCCCTGGTTAACTGTTGATTAGCTCACATTTTCTAGGACCTTATCACTGACCGATTTCCTCTTCCTCGATTCATTGTTTGCGATGCTGGTGGCTCCCAAGCTCGATTCCTACTGTCTAAGCTCAACCCATCTACAACACACACAACTGGCCCGTACGGTGGTGTAGGAGCCACGACTGCCCAGACAATCTTCACAGACGATGTGTCTCTCCAGACTTTCATGGACCATTTGATGAAGTAAGTATTCCAAAATGTGGAGTCATAAATCAGTTGCATGTTGCTAACCATTTAACTAGGCTTGCTGTGAGCGGTGCCAACTGAAGTGTCTCCTGGACGTCTTCGTTATAGTTGAGCAGGCATCCGTAGACATCACGAAATCATTAAGACTTTGTAAGAATTAGTGCAGATGGTGACCAATCGCAACGAGCCCTTGGTCTCGATGGAAAGAGCAATAGATTAGTATTTAATATGGCGGGCTCTATAATTTATGCCTATTTAACTGGGCATTATCCGTCCCCTCCCTGCATTGCATTGCATCTTCACATCGTGATTACTAAGGTAGATGTACATTATGTGCACGTGACATCTGACTCAGCAAACGCTCGCTTCGATGTTAGGGCAGATCCGTTTGGCGGGGCACACATTTTAGAGTGATTCCGAAGTTTGCAACTTTTCCTCTTTTTTTGAGCAACCTTCATTCGCCTTACATCCGGCACGCAAACCACGAGCCTCTGCCGACTTCAACGAAAAAGACAGCACAATGCGTACGTTCACCAGCTGAAAGGTTTCTCAAGGGCTGTCTGCTAACTCGAGGAACAGCTCCCAAGTTCGACCCCAATGAGGTTAAGGTGATGTAGGTTGATTCCATGAAGGAACTTTTCTGTTTGACTTGCGACTGACATGTTATAGCCACCTCCGCGCCACTGGTGGTGAGGTCGGTGCCTCCTCTGCTCTTGCTCCCAAGATTGGTCCTCTGGGTCTCTCTCCCAAGAAGGTCGGAGAAGACATTGCTAAGGCTACCGGTGACTGGGTATGTTTTCTGAACGCTTGCGCCGTGCCAGGCAGTTGCTAACAATTTTGCAGAAAGGCTTGCGCGTGACTGTCAAGCTCACCATCCAGAACCGTCAGGCTGCTGTCTCCGTTGTCCCCACTGCTTCTTCCTTGATCATCAAGGCCCTCAAGGAGCCTCCTCGTGACCGCAAGAAGGAGAAGAACATCAAGCACAACAAGTCTGTTGCCCTTGACGAGATCATCGAGATCGCCCGCACCATGCGATACAAGTCTTTCGCCAAGGACCTCTCTGGTACCGTCAAGGAGATTCTCGGTACTGCCTACAGTGTTGGCTGCCAGGTTGATGGCAAGCCTCCCCAGGCTATCATTGAGGCCATTGACAGCGGCGATATTGACAGTACGTTCGGTATATCTTGGTTGTTTGATCTTGTGCTAACAATTGGCAGTCCCCGAGGAGTAAATTTTGTCTCTCGTCATGAACTCAAATACCACAAAAGAATAACAATAGACCTATTGTCTGATGGTCCCCTCATGAACAATTCCCGTCGATGTGAAGACGATACTGTGTGAATGTATGACAGACCCTTGACTCACTCTGAGATCTACTATATGTTCTGTGGTTTATTTCTATTTTTGTTCAAGGAAGAGTAATGAAAGCCCCATACTCACCGCGACATACTAGCCTTAGAGCTCCTGTGGATGTAGCGGTCCATCATCAATGGCCACATAACTTTTGACAGCCCTGCGAGTTTCTTGTGTATAATTTCTAATAACCGTCTTGGTAGTGTTGAGGCATTCAGTATGAGCGTCAATTCGACTAGGGAGTAAAAGAAATTCGATCTTTGGTTTCATCTCATCGCTCGCACCTATGTATGTGTCATCGTATTCAGGGTATACAAACCGGGAGGTTGAGATACAGATCTCAATCGGCACTAGAATCCAAGCCTCTATTTTTGGCCTTTCAAACTACAAGTCACAGACAAGACCTCCATTTGGCTTGCAGTAATGTTGTAGTTTATGACACAGTATCTGCCGCTGACTGCCAACTAGTAGACCGGGACATTCCTAGCCGTTATATTATTTGTATCCTTCATTGGCAAATTCTCCACCAAGCCAGATCAACCGACCGCCCTCGTCACATCTCATTTTACCTACCCAATTAGATGCTAACGAACAGCAGGTAGGCAATGTGACTGAATGCTGTGAAGCTCAAGTTTTATTCAAACTTAGCCTGTAGCGCGATAACATAAAGCTGTTGGCTATTCCCCAAAACGATTTCTCTTTCACATCTGTAGACCGGGGTACAGTATGTGACATTTCATGATCGACCCATTCCCCATGATTCGATTACTGGCATCCAATGACTTGGGCATCCGTGCTGCAGCATCCTGATATTGAGGGTCTCTGCAAATGGATTCTCGCGCTTGGTCCGTAATGGCTAAAGAATGGCCTATTTCAAGGGTAGTTTACGTATTTATGTATCCACTTAACCGGATCTCTAATTTCTCGATGTCGTGATTTGCTTTGCTTCGCTTCACATGAAATATGGAGGAATCCAATGAACTTTTGACTCATCGTCGGTTAAGCTTGCCGTTGCTCATTGGGGAAAAAAGGTGGGCGGTGCACCTAAGCACGGGCTGTGTGGCAGAAGCCTGTTATGGAGGTACCCCTCTTCAAAGCTCTGGGTCTCCGTTTCTCCCGCCTCAAAGTGGACCGCCCTGGCCGTCAAATGTTCACTACTTCGCTTTACTCCATTCAATTTGGCGCTACAGTACAGTACCTACCTGTCGGGCAAACCAACGTGCCGACTACCACCAATACACAGCTCGTTTACCTATCAGATATATCGTACCTCTCGATCTTACATTCTCAGGAGCACAATCTACGCTTGAGAGAGCTTTAGCTATCTGAGCCTATTGGCAAGCCCATATGCCGCCAATACGTTACGACCTAGAACTAATCTCAGCTGCCATGAACGCGACTGTCCCTTACCGTGCGACTTGATCTCGGTTTCATTTGCGATAGACTCAATAGGATTTCTCTGCAGCAACAGGGTTGACCTGCCAGAGCTCTAAGAATCAGAATCGGAAACCCTCCTCACGAGTTCCTGAGTTTACCAGTATTGCGCTGGCGCAGCCCTCGCTCACCCTTCTAACTCGCCCGAATGCTTGTCAGCTGTCAACTCACCACTTGATACCCAGCGCAGCCGCCAGCCATGCCCTTTGACCAACAGGCCATGCACAACATCTATTTACCAGTGTCCTTCGCCCTGCTTTTTCAGTCAGTTTTGTTTCTTCGCCAATATACCCCGTTGTCATGTTGCCTCTGCTTCAAATCCCCCCTCCTGCGGTGACGCCGCCGCAGCCAAACCTCGATACCACCATATTTCCGAATAACGACGCATCCACTTTCAGTGATCATCACTTCCATAATGTCGCATCGCCATATCAACAGTCATTTGCGATTCGCACGTCTCGACCTCAGCGACACAATAACTCATTCGGCTCTTCTTTTTACTCGCATCACCAAGAACACCACCTCCGACGAAAGACGCCGAACGGAACCATCGATGCCGGTTATGATGGATCACCATCGCCTTTCTCGCATGGCCCTCCGCCCCCAAAACATCTATTCCAACCTCGGTCCGCAACCGCTACAGCGTTCCCTCCCACGGGCCCATTAATACACCAATCCCACTTCGCAAATGGAATAGACCCTCATCATCTATCCTCAGCTGGCAATAAAGGGTTTGAAGACAATCGTCACGTTCATTCCAGGTCTTCTAGTTGGGCTTACGGGGGAGATGCGACACCACATCATGGTACATTCCCTGGTAATAATTATGCCTTTCATCAAACTGAAGGGCCGTTCAGCCCATATGGCCAACCTGAAGCCCCCGGGGGGTTCCCCAACTTTTATCAACCAGTGATAAGAGCTCACGAATACAACGTCAGAGCATTCTGTCCGCCCCCGGTTGTTATGAACGAATCGTTGCCTTTTGGTCAACCCGCCATTCACACGCCTTGGAATTACCACGCCCAGGCTGGCGTCGTTCCAAGGCATGTTCAGCAGCAGGGTCTTCGCCATTTCCAACAACATGCTGTCCCTGGGATGACACACCGGTCTGCGTTTGCTCCTGCTATTGAAGCGGAATCCCAAGGCCATAACAGCTATGACTTGGGCATGCCCTTCCAATCATATCCTGGACCTACTCATATCAGTAGCCCACAAGGGTTCAGGGAAAAGGTGCTGTTACAGGCTCACAAGGTATATGTTGACCTCCTAGCGTGCACGCAGGCCTTCCGAAAACCAAATGCGACCAAAAGCACAACAGGAAATAATGCATCGCCAAGGCTTCTCGTTTACCCCAAACCTCCGAAGCCATCATCGAGAATCTCTGAGGCATCTTTTGGGTACGAAAATGCATCTTTCAAGCTATCTCAAGATAACGGGCAGTATCAGGGCTATAACAGCAGGAGGCATTCGGCACATCACTTCCAAGGGTCGTCTAACAGTTACTTGCCTACGGGGAATACGAATCCATTCGCCGCAGCCAAGTCCACGCTGGATGTACTCACTAACCTCTGTGAACAGAGTAGCTGGAGTTGGACTGATGGGATGATGTTGGGAGGTTGTCTGTACTATGGTCTTGAACAATATCAAGAGGCACTGGAATGGTTCTCAAGAATCATTGCCCTTGACTCGAGGTAAAATCTCCTACGTGAACTGTCAAGTGGCTGTTCATTAGTCTAACTTTTTCGCAGCGATGTCGAGGCAATCACGAACAAAGCCGCCACTCTTTATTGCCTTAGTCGGCAAGACGAGGCTGAAAAACACTGGATTCGAGCTGTCGAAGTCCAACCCAGTTATCTAGAAGCTGTTGAGCATCTAGTCGGTCTGTTGTACAAGAAACGCAGCAAAGAAGCCGTTGAGATCATCGAACATGTCCAGCGCGCTCTGAGAACTCCTTCGGTATGTAGCCCGCAAGAGAAGGTTGGTGTCGGTCAACCAGCTTCCCGCAATGGCCCCATGCAGGCTGCTCCAGTTTGTGGTTCCCAATAGCTAATGTGAAACAGGTGCAGGACCAGCGGCATGGGCTTCAGGGGCTTCATGGTAAGGTAGCAAATACTCATGACTTTGCATCAAGTGGTTACGCCTTACCCGCAAAAGAGAATGGGCGTATACTGGCTCTGATACATGCGAAAGGAACCATGCTATACAGTCTCAAAGAAGTCAACAAAGCATCAGAAGCATTTGAAGAAGCCGTTTTGATTAGTGTTGGTCGTCGAATGACTGGCATACAGGATCTCGTTCGTCAAATTCAGACGGCATTGTCACCAAAAGAAAGTTTCAGCTCGAATGCGCAAGTCGGACACAGCACGCGGCCCTTATTACTTCCTCCTGAACGTGCTCGCCATACTGCACAGCTGGTTTTCGGTGGCACCGGAGCTCTACCAGGACTTCAGCATGTGCCGGAAGGCTCAACTAAGAGAGCAGCTGTGCAAACCACGAGCAACTCCCTGTTATCATTGGCGAAGATATTTCAAGACTCTTTGTCAACTGGACAAGGGGCACCGAATATCTTGCGACGTCCTTCAGGGGTCGAAGATATCTTGGCTCTCTACTATCTATCTTTGTCGCTTCAGGAAAGTCCATCCACGGCAAACAATGTCGGCATTCTCCTTGCTGGTGTGCAACAAGCTGCATCCAACCCCCCAAAGCCGCCTGCCGATGCCCTCCCTCACCCAAGTATTCCAGGAATTGTACCAGGAAGCGGTCTGGCATTGGCCCTGGCGTATTACCACTACGGTTTGCGGTTGGATCCCAAACACGTCCACTTACACACCAATCTGGGTAGCTTACTTAAAGACATTGGTCAATTAGATCTTGCTATTCAGATGTACGAACAGGCTGTGTCGTGCGACGGGACCTTCGACATTGCCCTGACCAATCTAGCCAACGCTGTCAAGGACAGGGGACGCATCAACGACGCAATTTCATACTACAAACGAGCTGTCAACTCAAATCCCGAATTCGCTGAGGCCGTGTGTGGTCTCTCTACCGCTCTCAATTCTGTTTGTGACTGGAGAGGCCGAGGTGGAGTCATGCTCAAAGGCGGGACATATGATCGGTGGCATGTTGACGAAAAGGGGCTGCTCATCGATGCTCGAGCTCTTCGGCACGAGGACGGTCTTGTCAACCGTGTCGTTCGCATAATTAATCGTCAGTTGGGTGAGGCATCACATTGGGGGCGTGGCGTTCTCGACGATAAGCGCATTGCTGCTTTGGCACAACAAATCCAAGATCTTGGGCTGGGCACATCACATGAGCTTGAGCAAGGTCTGAGGGACTGGAGTAACAAGCGATGGGAGGGTTCGCGCATCGTTCGCTTGATAGAGCGCGCGACCCGTGCAACACAACGGAAGTGGTATCGAGATCGTCACGTATCTCATAACCAAACACATGCTCGATATACTAGGGTTCGTTTGCCTAACGGCCTTACAGTACCTTCAGCACCTACGGTCCTGCCCTTCCACACCTTCACGTGCCCCCTATCTGCAAAAGACATACGAGCGATTTCTCAGCGCAATGGAATTAGGATATCCTGCTCCACACTACGATTGCCGTGGCTACCTTCGACGGTCTACCCTCCTCCGCCTCCCCCAAGCCCTCATCTGAACATAGGATATGTATCATCAGACTTCAACAATCATCCTTTGGCTCATCTGTAAGCTCACCCATTTTTTCAAGGCTTATGTCGAGATACTAATCGCGTCTGAATCTTTCTAGGATGCAATCCGTATTTGGATTCCACGATCCTAAACGTGTACGCGCCTTCTGCTATGCTACGACGGCAAGCGATCGATCTGTACATCGACAACAGATTGAACGTGAGGCTCCAGTTTTCCGCGATGCCAGCAGCTGGCCTGCGGACAAACTGGTTGAACAAATCGTTAAAGATGAGATCCACGTCCTTGTAAACCTCAACGGCTACACACGAGGAGCTCGCAACGAGATATTTGCTGCACGACCTGCACCAATCCAGATGTCATTCATGGGCTTTGCGGGTACACTAGGTGCTGAGTGGTGCGACTATATATTGGCAGACAGCACAGCTATTCCACCCGAAACTCTACGGCCCTGGCGTGGAAACTCGAAGGTTACCGACGTGTTCAAGGATGAGACCGAGGGTGAAGAAGAGGACTGGATGTACTCGGAGAATATCATATTCTGCCGAGATACGTTCTTCTGCTGCGATCATGCCCAATCTTGTGATAAAGGTGAACGTTCGATCACTTGGGAGCAAGAACAGCAGCGTCGCTGGAAGATGCGGAAAGAAATATTTCCTGCATTGGCCGATGACACTATAATTATGGGTAACTTCAACCAGTTATACAAAGTAAGTCAACTTGTAACCCGACATGTTTAGTATTTGTGACTAACTCGTCAAGATTGAACCTACCACCTTCAGGACATGGCTGCGAATCTTGGCGCAGGTTCCGAAGGCGGTGATATGGCTTCTTCGATTTCCCGAATTGGGAGAAGCCAATTTGCGACGGACCGCAAAGGCTTGGGCTGGAGAAGAAGTCGCCAGTCGTTTAGTCTTTACCGATGTCGCGCCAAAAAGTCAGCATATCTCGAGAGCTCGAGTATGCGATCTGTTTCTCGACACACCAGAGTGTAATGCTCACACGACGGCGGCAGACGTTCTTTGGTCGAGTACGCCTTTACTTACGCTTCCTCGTTATCCATACAAGATGTGCTCTCGAATGGCGGCATCAATCCTCAAGGGCGCCCTGCCAAAGTCGGACGAAGGCCGACAGGCTGCAACAGAACTGATTGCCGGGAACGAAGAGGAATACGAGCAGCGTGCAGTCCAGCTCGCTAGCCAGCTCAGCTACACCATATCAGCTAGCGGTTATGGTCAGGGAGAAGGTCGTCTGGCAGAAATACGCAAGTTGCTATGGGAAAGTAAGTGGCATTGCGGGCTATTTGACACAAGAAGATGGGTGAATGATGTCGAGACGGCATATGAGGAAGCATGGCGACGATGGGTCGCTGGTGAAGACGGGGATATTCATCTATGAACAAGCATGATGAAGGAGATAATTTCATTTGGTAATGGTACGGGAAGAAGGTCATGATATCAGAAGACGTATCGAGAGGTCGGTCGGGCGTTTCTGATCAAGCAAGGAGCTACATGGGTAAGCTACGGCATGTCACGATGGTTTGATATGGTTTGGGCTGGCGTTTGGAGCATGTTTTCATCTTTAATACGTTCAAATGTGTGGCTGGATGTTGCTACTGATGGCAACTGGGTGTGTTCAGCTCTGCGTATCTGAGAGTGCCAGTTCATCGACACATCCGTTACCCGGTTATGAAAGCGAACCGTCATGCTATGCAGGTGGACGCTGATGCTAATCCACATTTATTTGGGACAACCCAGAAGTCTGGGTGGACAGAAGCATACCCTGCAATTCGCAACCAATAATGTCCGCGCGTGATGGCGTTCTTGCATCAATTGCAAACTTGTGTGCCTAGGTATGCATGCTGGCAGGCAAGCCAAGGAAGTAAAACGTAAGTCGGTGTGGCCCAGTAGGTGAGCCATGGGCGCCATTGGAATTTGGCCAAATCCGAGGCAAGCATTGGAGGACAAATTACTTTAGAAGTGTCTGCCACCCTAAGTGAAGTGCTGAACTAGCTCAGCTGCGTAGTAAAAGATTGACGGCCAACCGTCGAGTTTGGTGATGAAGTTTCAGGTAGGTATAGGGTGGGTGGGTGGTCTACCAAGTCGGCAGTGCATCAAAACGTTGACACCTTATCCGCAGGTAGATGGTTACAGATGCAGCTAGGTCAGAGAGGAGAAGCTGTAAAAGGAAAATAATGTGACTGCGTCCGAGCTGAATCAAGGTGACTAACGAGGAAACTGTACAACATGACAGGGGAAGGGGGATTGCTATTGGACAAGCGAGACGTCAACTGAGAAGCCAGCTGAGCTGAGCTGAAAGCCGTTGTCCGTTTCTCTTGGCGTAATCCTAAAAAGGCTTGGTATCTAAAGGGAGGCCGACGCCACAACGTCTTTTCCTTCTGCGCGGTGTTTAGTGGCCGAAGTCCAACTGGAGTTGAATTAGGGGCCCCATCACCGTCTGAGCGGGGAGGGGACTATTGGCAATATCGTCATCTGCCCTGGCCTGGCCTGTTCTAACCCACCAGCCAGGCTGCCCCCTGATCTGGACAATAAGAAAAGGCCGAGCAAGGCAAGGCAAGGCCAGGCAACTTTCTCTCAAATTTACGATCAAAATAGGCTGCTACTAGGCACCTAGCCAGTGTCATAGAACAAACAACAGAGCTCCCACAACAGCAGCGAACCCGTTGAGCCGGTTATCGTTCAAGAGGGCACTCAACTAGGATAATCATTCAGCAATGTGAGGGGAATGGAGATCGTCTCGAGATCCAGGTCGGTGGGAACACAACACAAATGACTCTCCCCTTTCCTTTCTCCAGATCCATCCATCTCCAGTACCAGTATTACTGTACCGTACAGACAACAGTGCAGTGCAATCAATCCACAACCAGGGAGCGAGTCAGATGTCGTCACTTAAACGCAGTATGGAAGTATTTAGTTGGATCAGAGATATGACTTGTTGTCCTCCCTTAGGCCTGAGCGTTCTGCGCTGTGATCCCGAACGCGTGGGCTGATCCAAGCTCGACGGACGCCAATTGTCAATCTTGCCTTGTCGACTTGACTTGGAGACTAGAACGAACCAGACCTACCTGATTCAGGTCTAGTCGTGCCCGTTTTCGTTTCGTTTCGTTTCGTTTCGCTCTGCTTATGTACAGTAGCTACAGCACGCTACTCCTCTAGCCATGCTTTGCTATGACCTTGCTCGTCTGATCCTGATCCTGATCCTGGCCATTGCCATGTTGTCATTCTCCGCAATGGATCTTGAATAGACGGACGGGGCGGGCTGCAACGTACGTTAGGTTAGGGGGAAAGGGAGAAAGAAAGGCTCGTTCTACTATAAGGGTTCTTGCTGTACATAATTAGACGCAATACGGGATGTGCCCTCAGATCCTCTAGTTTGGGAATCCAGCAATCTTATTTTGCCGCGACACTGCAACGGTGGGTGGATGGACGAGTCAGTTCTTGGAAGGTCACCACCGTTACCAGGGATCAGCCAAAGTAGGGATACCCTTAGATATGGATATTTATGCTTGGGCGCTGTCCTGAACCACAACATGACTTGAACTGAGGGGGACCTGCCAGCAGTCAAGTGTCTACCACAAGGCTCTGAAGCCCTGCGTCTTTCTACCCGCCTGCGCAAATACGTAGCGGGTAAGCATGTGTCTCAATTTGGATGGAAACAATTACCAGTGACACTTGATTATCGTGGGATCCTTGGCCTAGGCTGGGTTGGACCAAAGCCGAACAGCTTCGGAAGTGCACTGTCAAAAGGCCCGACGCGGGAGTGTAATACAGTACGTAGAGGCGATGCAATAAAACTCCACCGATCAGCCGGGACGTCCAAGTTACTGCAACCCCAAGTTAACGTATTGACTGCGCTGTAACCCTTGCTCGCCTTGCTACTTACCACCTACAGTAGTATCGTGAGGTCCAGTCCGAAGATCCCAAGCAGGCGGCTCAGGACAGGACAGCAAGCAGCCACCCGACCCGTTGTCGATGATCGCCCTACCTCTAACCCCGGTCCTGACCGTTCCATCCTCTCCACTAGAATGTCTATGCGCAGACATAAAAGGGCCCACAGCGCACGCGCTGGTAGCGATGGTGACGGTGAAGTCTGGAACCGTGATAGCGTGGGTCGCTCGCTGACTGGTGTTGAAACGAAACGACTCAGTTGGATCAGCTAATTATCACCTTAATTCTGAATATATGGATCGGATCGTATAGGGACCGGTAGCAATTAGAGTATTGTCCATGTTCGATTGTCCCACACAGCTGGGAACTTTCAAAACATATATGTGCGCGCATCGTTGGTTGCTAGAGACCGGCCTTGTATGTGTGCTATTGGTAATGTGATGCCGAGCCTTGCACGCCAGGGCACCACCCGTATAAAGAAAGGGTTACAACCCCATGCTGCACTCACACTTGAGACAAGTTTCTCTGTGCGTAGGCTCTAGAACGATAAGAAGAGATTGGTGATTTAACAGGGACTGTTTACGAAACCCTTACCGGCCAGAAGAGATACGTATGTAGGTGGGCAGGAAAGCAGACGTAGATAAGTTCTTCGATGTAGCAGAAAGAAAGGGAACATTGTGATCGTTTCCTTGCCATTGCAAGCTAAAAAGTTTGTAGGTTGGTAGTGATCATCTGTTGGAAAAGAAGTTCCATTCATGCAGAATGATAAAGAACCTCAGACAGTAGTTAGATAGGAACTGCGAAGTCAAAGGTGAAACTGTAATCATTGAACTTTAGTGGACAAGGTCATTCATTGCTGCTTGCTTAATGCGACAGACAGGTTCTAGGCATCAATGGGAACAGATGCTGGAATTGCGAGGATGATTTTGGTGGCTGAGGATGACGGCAAGGTCCGACAGAGCTGGGCCGATGACTGACAGCCATTACAACAGCGATGTGAACTGTCACTTTCACGATGAACGCAGTGTCTAGGCGATACCGTCTACGCTATAACCGTCAACATAATCAATCCCTCCCCTCCCCTCCACCAGCAGTGGGAGGAGGGCTTGCCTGTTAACCGGTTGCGTTGTACGATGGCGAGGGAACAAAAGGGCAGAGCCAACAGCAACCATGAAGTTTAATGTACCAGCCAAGCGTTCATCAGAAAGACAGTTACGTTATAGTCGCTCACCTGCCTGGATATTGAGTTTGTTTTCTGCAATTGATTGCAAAAAGCCTCCCTTGACGAGGCCCAAAGTCAGCGTCTTGTTACGCCGACTAATGGGTCTACTGCGTTGAGTTTTGCGACTGTGTAGTACATATTGAGGCTTGATATTGCCCGGCCAAGGACCGGTGCATCTAACATTGCTCTGCCATAACAGTTTACACATTGCATGTTCTGAACTATACGCCGTGTTGTGTTTGCGTGTGACTCTAGACCTTGCTGGCTGGCTGGCTGGCTGGCATTCCACACAGTAAGTTGCGAAGTGATGGATCCATAAAGATTTGTAAGGTTTCCGAGTGTTGGGTTGTGTGAAGGCTTCAATGGTTGAGTCGATCCAAGTTGAGTCAAGGGAAAAGCCGAAGAATCACGGTAAAAGACAAGACAGTGCATTTGGTAGTTGATGGATTTGAAGAAGAAGCAGTTAGAGTGTTGATCGCATCCGGTCAACGTTTGGCTAACAAGCCGCAACAGTAATAGCTAAGGTAGGTACGAACATGATCGTCACCAACAGTTGAACAGCAACAGTAGGTAAGTATCAACACAACAACAGCTACCCGGGTCAATCAATCAATCACACACTCAGTCAGTTCAGTCATTCACTTCATTACCTTCCATATCGCTTTGACGACAGCGGGTCAAGGCGCTTAGCCAATCCCGTCGCGATATTGGGCCTTGTCGTTGAGTGATGTAGGGGTTACCCCTCCACTGAAGGTTAGAGTCTCCACTACCTAGCAGAGCCCGATGGATACGTAAGGTCCGGGTCCGGGCAGCTTGTAGTGGAGGTTTCTTATACTTACCCCTGTGGAGACTGTACCACAGCATCTCACCCCAGATAGACTTCCACACACACACCTCCATCCGACCTTCACACACCCACACACACCTCGATTGATTTGAGATAAACCAGATTCACGCCTCCCCTGGTCAAAAGCGCCACTACAGTACAATGCTGCTGGCTGTATGCAGCGTAGTGCAAACCAGTCCAGTCCGTCCTGTTCAATTCAGGTCGGTTCAGTTCAGTGTAATGCAATGCGCTGCAGTAAACTCGACAACGACGACCATCCCATCCTGGTGGCAGATCAAGAAACTTTGTTGACAGGGGTGCCAAAGCCAAAAGCTCGGTCGGTCTCTCCTTTACACGCCCCCCTTCTCCTCTCGCTTCTTCACCCTCACCCGGGTGTCACGACTTTACTTTTCCCCATACATTGCATTCGCTTCATACTTTCCTTTCCCTCCGCCCCATCTTAGCCCATCATACTTTCTCTCTCACGGATATTTTATTTATCACCCTACCTCCCTCCTTCTGAATCAATATCTCTTCCCTCTAAGCCTCATCTCAACTTCCATATCTCTACTACTTCACAGTTGACAAGCTTGAACTCTAATCTTAATCGACACGGAAACCAGCTCTTACATTCATCTATTTAATCATTCATCCATCTATTCATCCGCCCATCCTACTACTTACTATCCATCCACTTACATCGGACGACATCACGACTGCATCCTCTACCCACCTTGAGCGTTTGCATTCTGATCATCATCACCACCACCACCACCACCATCACCACTTACACACAGACAACATGAGTTCTTCCCACAGGAGAGGTCCTTGGTCCCAGGGCGAGGACCATTACTTGATGACTCTTGTCCACCAGCATGGACCTTTGAACTGGGTCCGCATTTCTCAGATTCTCGGTTCCAGGACACCAAAGCAATGCCGCGAGCGTTACCACCAGAACTTGAAGCCAACCCTCAACCACGAGCCCATCACACCCGAGGAGGGAGCTTTGATTGAACAACTTGTACAAGAAATTGGAAAGCGCTGGGCCGAGATTGCCCGTCGTCTCCATGGACGAAGTGACAATGCCGTCAAGAACTGGTGGAACGGAAGCCAAAACAGACGGAGGAGGTCAGACCGTCGCCGTGCCGTCCAGGGCCATGATGACTACTACCCTGTGAACCGACACGGACTTTCCATCTCGACTACGACAGGCCTCCCTCATCCAGGAGCCCAACTATCGCCCCTTACTGGCGCTGCCCGCCATCCCATGGGCTCATGGGTTGAGGCTCCTCTTCCTTCACCATGCTCCTCCGACTCCGCCGAATCCGAGGCCGGATCCAACTACACCACATCACCCGCTCACCGTCCCAACTCTCTCTACAGGCCGTATGAGAGGCCCTATGAGTTGCCGCTACCGCGCGTCAACCCCCAAGGCCAGAGTGATATCAGACTACCCAGCATCAACGCGACCAATCTTCCTTCCTATGCAGATCGACAACCTACAGAGCGAGGTGAATACAAGCCTGCCTACCCTTCGTACCCTATTCCAGGGCAAAGGCAGTTGCCTACTGCACCCAACTCGCCTGTTCAGCAGCAGTCGTCTCAGCCCCAGTCCCGCCCAGCCCAGGACTCGCGCATGCGTTTGAACTCTCTCTTGGACTAAAGGGTGTCAAGATGGGAAATAGAGGAAATTTTGGGAGGCTTAAAGACATTTTGATTTTCATGAGGGAATGATACCAGGCGTTTGAGGTCATGGCTGCGGAGTTATCAGGAGTAAACATGGTCATAGCTATTGTGCATGGCGTTCGTCACAGCGTGACTCTGTACGTGAAATGCCAGTGAGCTAGGGATTTGACCAATAGTCTTAGTGCTTTGAACACAATCAATACTATCTAATTATATGAACACTCATCAGTTATCCTGCTGTGACTTGATCATGCTGTTGAATCTGGAATTTCCTAATCCTCTAGGCTAAAAATATCAAGTTCAATGACGCTTGGGTATAGAACTTTCTACCCGTGCGGATATAACCGTACGAGCAGTGCATTGTCTTGTAGGAGGGCGCTGGTTCAACGCACAATCCAACTGAAATGCCAAACAGGTACGAGTAACGGGTGGGGGGAAAAGTGACATCGGAATGTGGCAACGCATAGATACACAGTTACGAGGCAGATGATTCTCTAAGCGCCAGAGTTTCTGCTGTACTGAAACATCTAAAATAGAGTTGGCAAGTACTGTCCTGCCCAACAAAAGCCCCATCAAGCTGACTGGATGACAGCACGTTGTCGATGGTTGTCGTTGTACCCGGCGAGTGTTCGGCATCCGCTGTCAGTACTTGTCTTGTCTACCTAAGGTACTTACTGTGATAGCAAGTACATGGACGGACAGGGACCACGCTAGGCAGAGAGATACGGCACACGGGATCTACAGTGATCTGTTTCTGTGGAGGGCCGGCCAGATACTGCATAGATTTGTCTGTCTGTCGTCAGGTCCTTTTGCTCCTTACTCTCTACGGATGTCAAGATCCAAATGCAAAATCTCGATTTGGCACCCCTGGTCCACTGACAACAATGGCTGGATGCATCTTTGAAGCCTACCTTACAGGACTAGCCTAGCCTAGCCAAGCCAAACCAAACCAAACCAAACCAAACCAGGTCAGACTGGGCGGCATAACGCAGCACGATACAGCCCAGCTCAGCTCAGTTTAGCTTAATTCAGCTTTGATTAGTAAATACTGTTATATATATAATATATATATTTTTTCTTATTCTTTGTCCTTTGAACTGGTTGATTTTTCTCTACTATTCTCTCTGCTAATTGAAATAGATAGATAGCAAACCAAAGCATTGATCCAGTAGCTCAGGACTACCTACCTATGGACCACCGTTTGGCTGGCGCCCGGGCGGCTCAGGCCCAATAGGGACCCCTTCCCTTCGGGGATGGCGCTTTGATTTTTGTTTCTTATTCCTGATTACTGGTATCGATCCGTCGATCCACTAGTTACCTGGTTATGAAGTAGTCGCTAGTGTCGGGCCTGTCTCTGGTCTTTCATTTAGCCTTAGCCTGGCCTGGGTCCGTTACCTGCCATGCATGCCCGGGCACGTACTTTACCTGATTCAAATCGTCAGGTCGACCAAGGCTGATCGATGATTGATGGAGGCATCTGATTGCAGCAGCGCCAGCACGCACTAAGGAACCGGCTCGACGGTGTCCCGAATCAAGGGACCTTGCTTGGTCTTCTACTATGGTAGGGAGCCAGCTGTGGTTCAGGAACTAGTCCAGGGTTGGAAGCACTGCATGGCCCAACCGGGAAGTTTGAGCAAGACAAGGTAACATCGTGTGCCAAGGGTGTGATTGTTTCTGTCAATCGCAACGCTTTTTCCGGTCGGTGCTGGCTGGCTGCCCGATTACAGTATCTCAGACAACAACCTTAGAGGAGGGGGGGGCTCCATTGATCATGGGTATTGGTGGAGAGATCGGGGAGCCGTTAACAGCCCCGGGCCGTGTGATGGTAGTTTGAATAAAAATACGTATGTACATACATAGTATGCTGTATGCGTGTCTTAACTATCCCGTGTTTTTCTTCTCCCTTTTTCGACGGCATGCCGTTCTTTCTATTGCCGGAACTTACGTAGTACTGTAGTGGTGGTGGTGGTGTTGATGGTGTTGTTGTTGCTGATGATGACGATGATGGTAATTCATTATTCCCGCACCGTTGATGACTTGACAATTCTTCTTTCCCTAGTGCTAGTCAATCTTCCGACTTTTTCGACCGTCAGCCCGACTGACGACTTTCTTCTATGTTTCGGCTTAGACATCCATGACTGTTTTGCTTTTTGCTTCTTATGCAGCGCGCTCAAATCCCCTCTCCAGTCTGCCTGACTCAAGTTCAAGGCAAGCCAAGACCTGGTCGGGTCAGGTCAAATCAAGTTCAATATAAGATCAACTCTACTACCTACGTACAGTAGAAAGGGTCAATTCGGTTCAGGTCAGTGTCCAGGGTGTCAGGGTCAGGGGCAGGTTTAGATCCACGCTGGTCCACACGACAATAACAACCGTGAGTTGAGCCTTGCTCGCAATCTTACCTTGTATTTACCCAGTCACTGCGGTCACCTGTCACGTCACATCCAACCTGAATGCTACTCTACTGCACATCACCCACTGTGACTATCCACGCAGTCGGGTTGAGTTGGGCTGGGGTTCAATGGATGGATGGGGTTGAACTCGCAAGCCTCACTCGAACAATGCAGCAAGTGGGTGAGTTACAGCAACCATTGATCAATCAGCTCACGTTCCCGGAGGAACATGAGAATCCAATTCAACATACTCCACTACAGACTACAAATGAGGCCCTCTTGATCGCCATTCACTACTACGTCCTAAACTTAACCATTACTCTGGGGCAGCTGATGTCGGCATTCGAATGTAGTAGGTAGTAGTCTACTACTGTGCCTACCTAAAGTGCCCACAAGGACGGAAGCCAATCTTGGTCTTGCTGTTTGCCCATCGCCTTGGTGTCGATCCCGCAGGCGAGACAGAGCAAGGGTCGTGGCAGTGGCCGAACTGCAAGTTCCGTAGCAAATTTTCCGGATCTTTGAACCAATCACTCGGAAGGGACTTGTCCCGGCGATGCAGCAATCCATGTCCTGTCATATATGCGGATCTCAAAGGACACGACACTGTACACTATAGGTATAGGGGTTGATTTGTTGCGATTGCCATGCCAGGTCCCGGGGAGGGATCTCATCTCCCATCTTTCTTTTCTCCAGTATGACGTGCCTGCCTGCGAGCAACAAGTCCGAATGCCTTCGGGGAGATCCTTTTGGTAGGGATCTGTATCAGCGGTAGGTACATTATCTTTGGCGTCACACAATCATCTGGTGTTGCACGCATACTCGGTCGCTCACTCTTTTCGGCCTCATTTTCGGAAAGCGAGTNTGTGGACTCGGCAAAAGGCTGCCGAAAAGGGGGGGGGGGGCCGTGTAGTGTCATGTAGTGCGACCAATGTTTCTATTTTTCTCATCTCATTTGATCTGATCTGAACTACTGGTTCCGTGAGTATGGTACAGCAAGTAAACTATGAAACCTCGTTCATCCATGGTCACGCAAACCCTCATCAGTTGAGTGCCCATCAACCAACGTCGCTGCCGTGCCGTACAGTAGTAGCCTCAACGGTCCATCGGGGCGGGGAGGGGAGAGGGACGAATACGTACCAGAAATGTTATACCAGTAAGTATTGCAGTGAATTGCACCCTTGCTCAAAAATAGGTAGGTAGGTATACGAAACACCATTGATTGGACATGAGGACGAGCTGATAGATCCCAGCAATTACCGAAAAATGCGCACAACACATATCGGGGACATGGATAGGCATTACTGTAGTAGGATCATCTAGAGTAGAGCATACCGGGATATCATTTTGATTACTATCTACAGTATGTATCTACTAGGTGCTATCCATGTCTTCACTTCAGCCTTCCTTCAATATTTGGTCGAGAGGCCAACCGCTGATCGGAGTCGCCAATGCCGTGAATCAGAAGAAAGAAAGAAAAGAGATCCATGGGACCCGGTTTCAAATAAAAAGCAACCTGTCGCAGGGTTATGTTATATTTGTACCTTACCTACTATAGGCATCCCACCCAGACGCAGCAAATAAACTACGGTGCCCTACCTAGCGACCGTCTCAGGGGACCCTGCCCCGACAATTTGGGTGGGTGTACAGCAATGATGATCTAGGTACAGTGGGCGTTATGCAGTGCAGTGTAGTACAATACGGTACGGTACAGGGTAGTAGTGTCACCGATGAAGCGGGCTGCCCGTTTAGCTGAGAGCTGGAGGCAGGGCTCTCGGTGGGCACCCGATGACATTCGGGGTGGCTCACATGAAACCCAGACGTTACATTGTATCGATGACGATTACGAAACGCATAAGGATAACATGCTCCAAAACCCAAAATTCAGGTGAAGCTGGCGGAATCCATGATCTGCAAAAAGAAACGAGACATGGTTGACGAAGCTTATAGTACTCATTCATTGAGTTATTCATGCACAAATGCTTGTCAAGATCCATACCGACGATGTTACCCCAACCCGCAGTATCCAGGAATTACAGCCCGTATCTACAAGGCCATCTGCGATACGAAACAACCCAACAGCGGATCTGTGCTGTGATATGTGACATGACCTGATAAATGTGCAACACACAGCCAGTATTACTTTTTACTGGCATCTACCTATTTTGCTTGACTCGTCTGAACATGACTCTTATTACCGCCCGTATGGTCAACCGACTGAAGCGTGCGTTTGCTCCCAGTCCACAGGTATAGTATGGTAAGTACCTGGGTATGGATGTCAATAGTACTACTACTAGTCCGGCCCTGTCAAAATCGCATGCCTCACTAACATGGACTTTTTGAAAATACCCTCATCCTGGTTAGAAACCTAAATGGATTGCGATCTTCAAACCTATCTAATTAGATAAAATTGTCTTTGGTCAGGTGGTCCTACTGACAATTCATACACACCCCTCCTCCACTTTGCTCCAGAAAAAGTCACCAGGAGATTCAGATCCTTTTTGATCCATAGCATAGCGTGAAGCAGTTCAGTTCAATTTTCGGATCAGAACAGAAGAGCAACAACACCTATCGTCATTAGCAGAGATACGCGTGCGGCGCGCGCGTGTGTGTCCGCAACTTTTGCTCTCTGCTTGAGACAGGGGGATGCAGTAGCGCTCCATATCTGAACGTATTGTCGGGATTTTTATCACGAACGGCAGTCTCAACGGTTTCTTGATTTTGAGGATTAGTGATCGCCAGGGGGCCCTATCATACGGTATGCCTACGCATACAATACCGGGCTGCCAGACGGGATAATACTCAGTGTGTCACGTCACGATGCTGTACTGTAGGTAGGTTAGTAGGTAGGTGCTGTATGTAGGTAGTGACCAGCCCCCATGTCTAACTGCCTGTCCGTACTGTAAGGTGTTCTGATCATCTACCTAGGTAGGTAGGTAGGTAGAGTGCTCGGTGTTCCAGTGTCCAGTAACTATGGATGTGTTCAGTGTGTGTTCGTGAATGTTTCTCAGTGTTCGGGATGAGCTTAGGCCATCTCCCGAAATTCTTCGGGCGCCCGTTGCGCTTCGGTCCTGGGGAGGGTTCTCCTTTTGGCTGTCTCTATTGGTTTGTCTGACTCTGATCTGCCATCAAGTGGGACGTCGCCAATCACAACGCACCCTGTTCCTTGTCCGAAATGATCTTCCTTGATTACCCTCTGGATCCTTGACCCTGTCAAGCTGATGCTTCCCTGGTGCTTCCACCGTTCTGGCGTCTGTCACAGAGCAAAGACATGCACGCTTTGGCACTTCTGCTGTCGGAGCGGAGTGGCTTTGCTGTCGATGGACGATCAGACCGTTGCCGATCGGACCCATTGTTTATTACACCCAATGTGTCAAAGCAAGGGTTCGGCTTTTTGGTTGTGTGTTGTTTTTGGCCTGCCTGGCAGATCACTGAGCATTACTCTACCTGACCATCCATCATACCATACCATCCTTACCAACACCGGGCAACCACACAGTAGATGCTGTACTGATTGCCTACCTACAGTTGGTCCCGACCGTACCTACAGTAGTCGCAACCGTTCCGTTGGCTGCCCGGGCTCACCACTGGCATGGTTCACCACCGTTTGCGCGACTCAGATGGAACCCCAAGACTCGCCATCGGTCATCCCAACGACCTTGAGATTAACTTTTCCTTCCCCTTGACGCTTCAAGCTTCATCAGAACGGTTGAGGCTACCTTAGTTCTACTCTATTGACACCTCAACCGCTGCTTGCGGCTTAGGGCGTGCCGCTATTCAACTGGCATCGAGTCAGCCACAGAGCGGATGCTCATCACTGATCCATGCCAAAATATCTTGGCTCGATTCGGAGCAAGGATCATGAATCCGGCTAAGAGGTCCACTACCGCTCCCGCTCACCGTTGGCTAAACAGACTCCCCCCCTTCTTCTCCCTAACTTGCTTTGTTTTAGCGGATAAGAGATGACTCTTGCTAGAAGGCCCCTGGCCGTGACCCTGACCTGGTGCTGGCGCTGGCTCAAGAGTCAAGACTGAACCCTCTCCAAGTCTTGCTTGTGTCGTGTTCCTTGGCTGCCGCTGCCCCAATTTTTGTTCTTATACCCTCCCAACAGCAGCCAATACCCTCGGCCACTGGTCTGGGTTGGGCTGATACTGGGGGGCTGTAATTACCGTACTGAATTGTTGGTAACAACAAGGGCCGTTGCGATCCATGGATACTCTCAACCCGGATCGTGGGAAGGTTCCATTGCACCTCATCTTATCTCCTTGCTTGGTGCAACGAAAAAGAAAAAATTCTGCATGTCGTGTTATGTATGGATATGTGCATGCACACACAGAGATCCTTTCGAGCATGTACGATCTCTCGCACATTCTGCTCCGGCGTCACGACGATTCCATATGCGCCATCAGCCGTTACGGTTATTGCTACATTGTAAATTTAGTAATGTGCTGTAGCTTTTGGGTGCGTCATGGTGATCCCATCCACAAGATACTGTAGACAAGTTAGCAGTCTGCGATCTGTCCGTCGCTCATCAATGGTGGACGATCGTACCTAGGCGATCTAGAATGTGTGTAGTGGCTAGAGCGTTACATCAAGCTGCATGCGAAAATCTTCATTGCGCAATATTCCAAGCTACGTGTTCAGATATTCCTGCACAAAGGCTTGGACTCTCATTCCATTATTCTTTTACTCTCCCTAGAATTTTCTCTTCTGGGTGCTGACGATGACACTTTGGTGCATCGACATTATCAAATAACGTGGGCGATTAAGAAAGCAGGAAACTCTATTCAATGCCCTGCAGGTGATGCAATGCTCTAGATCAACGATCTCCACGTTTATCACTGATTTCTTTCTGTTCTCATTGATCAATGTAGAATTAGGTGGACTACCTTTAAGATGCCATGTCATACTACCGAGTTTCGACAAGAATGAATGCTCTATTTCTTTTTTAGATAATGATAGCGTCCCTAACCCGATGCTTCCTGCATCGCGACGCTAGGTAATGAGTAATGTAAATACCTGCCCGACGTTTGCGTGATTGACAAATCCTTTAGCTGGCCAGAAGCGTCCATATCAACTAGGCACGACCACAAACGCAACCCAGGGAGCTATAGCTGGGCCTCCAATGCTCTGGACTCTCCGTGACGAATTGCCTCTTCCGTTGTAAATCCATTCTTTCCCCATTTTCGTCTTGGCGTTGTGTTAGTGAGTAAATGATAGACTACGAGCCGTGCTGCAACTCCTGCCCTTCGCGCCGGGTACTGCGGACTCCCAAAGACTGCGACTAATAATGCGGCCCAGCAGCCTTGTACAGAGGTAGGCGCCTCGAGAATAAGACGGCAGCGGGAAATGGGGAAAGAGACAAATGCCCAATCGCACCAGAGCAAACAAACAGAATCAAAACAAATAGGTAAACCTACACAATTTGATCGAGTCTTGACGGTTGAATTGATGGTTTCTCTATTCGTCTTCTTCTAACCCAGTACAGAGAGGGGTGCCCGGAATTTTTTGGGCTGGAGGCAAACAAAATGGAAGGGAGGGAGGGACGGGTGCAAGACCTTAACGAAGGCGGATGTTGAAAGTCATGACCCTCAGCCAGCAGCCAGTCAACAGAGGCCATTTGAAGAGATCAGACCCAGGGATCTGGTTTCAGTGCTCTCGCTTATCGTCTCGGGGCGGGGATCGGGGGGAGGGTTTTGGAAGGTACAGGCCACTCGATCCGCCACCTGAGCTTCCGTCGTTCGGCGCGCTAGCTGCCCGTCTGTTATCTTAGTCATCCACACCGGACTGCCACCTGCCACCTGCTACGGGCATCTTACATCTGTCTGCCCTGAGGCACCCCTACAGCTTCTGACTTGGAGCATTTCGTCACATCGCATCACATCCATTACATCACATCACACAAGCTACTGCATACACTACACTACTGCTGCTGCACGGGATAGGATGGTCAAAATGTGGATCAAGAAACTTTATTCCTTTCTTACTGATGCTGTGTTGGCCGATCATCTCCTCTGAGAAACGACGAGGCTATCGCCAACCGCTCACCCGTTGTGAGCGATCGACCTGGCGTATGCATTATTATCTCATGCATTCTTCAGATATTCATACCAAGCTTCCCAAAATTTTGCCGAATTTTGTCCAATAGCAATGTATCAATAGCCATTGTTGACTGACTGCCTTGCCTTTACTTAGGTACCGATCTAAAACAAAAACCCAAGACATACAGATCAACCATGATCAATGCATCTACAGATCGAGGCCTCTATAGATACTGTACAACGGTTAGCGTTGAGTGAACTGCATTCCTCTTCCATCCACAGTTCAGTCCAGGCACAACTGCAGACTTTGTTAGGCTATCGGTCAACAAACGGTATGCCCTAACTTAGTCTATCTAGTTTAATTGTCATGCCATGCCCTGCCATGTTGTCGTTGAGGGGGATAGACACTTCTACTGCCTTACCCGTCCCGCTGATGGTTCCTCGACTAGCGACAATCACATTCCTCTCTAACCGCTGCCGGTGCAGCAGTGATACTCGATTCAGTACTCGATGGAGCAGCATTCCAGTCCTCGACGCCACTTTGGGACCGTTCCAATCCTTTCAACCTTAATTCGTCAATTGCCTGAACTTTGAGCCTCATTTAAGGTTCTGCACTGGCGTTTTTGTCCGATTTGACAGGCTTGACAGACTTGACACTGACAAGTTAGTTGTAGTCTTCTCCAGGTTTTACCAAAACAGCAGTCTAACCTTGTCCTTTAGAGCTAGATCCCGTCGCGCCCGTCGAGTGTCGACCATCGAGCCCGCCTCACCCGTGCCAGACTGTATCTATCACGGTAAAACTATGCTTCTTCCGTCGAGCTCTGAGCCTCGTCCATCCGGCATCTCGGGCATGATCATCATCCGTCATACCGAGCCTATCACTCAAGCGACGGAGCAGAGCCGAAATGTCTCCCGGCAACACCCCATGCTGTGCTTGGAAAAACTCACATCAAACTCACCCCTCTTATAAACTTTAGCCGTTGATATAATAGAAAACTTTAACTGTTCAGTGGCCAGACCTTGGCAGACTTTGCCTGCTGTTACTCGACACGCAAAAGTGCCTGGCTGTTTGACAAAGAGCTCTAGCTCTGATGTGAGAACGAGACGATATTCGTTAGCAGGGTCCTTGTCCCTCTGCCGCTCCGGGGGTATTGTCTGCGCCCGGACGTGATGGCTTCACCATCCGTATCCACTCCGTTGATCTCAACCTCTGGGTTTGTCGACCGAGTCGAGCCGTTTGTCGACCAGTTGACAGTACCTGACTGTTCTCGTTTTGAGTTACCGGCGGGCTTCCGGACGCCTTGGCATCGGTCAACTGTACAGCTGTTTTATCGTCTCCAGGCACAAACGAGAACTGGCGACGATGGCGAGCGTGTCCTTGCTGACTGGTCTGAATGGGCTTGTTCTCTGAAACTCTATCCTGCTTTGCCTGCCCGTGCTCGTGCGCACTTGTTATCGCTGCATAGATTGGCTGTCTCAAGACACCAGCCTCCTGCAATATCGCTACCTTCTCGGTCGAACCCCGCTTCTCCTCGGGATTGCTTTCATATGGCGGCTCTTCGACTGTGTCACATGTACTCGATCCAATAGGAAGCACAGAATCGCTTCGAAAACGCTGTCCTGCTCGGTGATGGCTATGGTGTGTCTTTTCAGGGTCGACATCTTGAGCCTCAGTTCGGCGAGCTCCGCTGGCGGTGCTCTTCGTCTCCTCAAGCCTGCGAAAGACGTGGCTCAACCTGACCTCGTTGCTTGTGTCTGTGGTTCTTGTCCGCGATACTGGCATCAAAGAAATCAGCACGAAACCAGGGGTTGGTTTGGCTTATGTGCAACACTTACATACTGTGCCCTGTCGTGTTGGCAAGGCCGAGTCGAGTGACGTTTCGGTATATGTATTTTGAGGAGTAGTATCAGAGGCTTTTTGTATCGATTATCAGGCTGTGTTGTTGAGTATCGCTATGCATGGGTAGACACTTACAGCCAGTTGGTGCATCGGTGATGTTTCCCTCAGCAGACGTTGGCTCCTTTGCAATATCTCTTGGTTTGTTTCTGATCAGGCTCCCTGCTCTGGCTAATACTACCGCCTCCATGCCTTTGCTGGATGTTCGATGAATAAAGATCTCCAGACGTTTGACTTCAGCTCTGTACCGTGCGTCCTGAACCATCCAGTGTTCCTCTATCGAGTTATGCCGCTTTGTCTCCTTCTCCAATGCGTCTTTTGCTTCTGCTAGCTGCGATTCGAGCTTAGCAATTATGTCATGCCGAGTGCCATAGAACTCGCATATAAGCAGGATATGCGGACGATACTTGGCAGACAGTGGCTCGTTTGCCTCACTCGCCATTACTGCAGCACGCAAATCTTCTACCAGTTGGTCAACGGACGGGTTGTGCCAGATGTGTTGGCCTGCGTTGATGAACTCCCTATCTGCTTCGTCCAAAATCGCATCTGCGGCAGTACCTCGATAGGTCTGAGATAATCCTTGCGAGCTTGCGAGCCGTACCATGCTCCCCTTTCCATGTTTAGGGCGCGCTTCTTTGTTTCTAGTTGCATTCTCGAGGATATCGTGTAGGGCAGCCTCGGAGGGACGGGACTTTAGGCCATGCTGGCGTGCTCTGTTGGCCCCGAAAAAGCGCAGCCAGCTTGGTTCAGCCATGGTGATAGTTATTTTGCCTGTTCTATGTTGGGGGTTCGTCGGCGGTTGAGATTTTGTCGGTGTTTGGCGGAAGGGTTTGTGTTTGCTCTCTTTGCCTGTCCCGGCACTGACAAACACCGATCAATGATGGCAGGCGTTGAGAGCGTGCAGAATACTAAGGCATCAAATCCCAAAGCAGGCGTTGCCCATGATTCACGGATCCATTTCCCTCTCTCATAAGTGAAGCGCTACCTGTAACTGTGTTCATGGAATATTCTCTTTGGTGCAACTTGATACTGGCAGTTCGCCGTTATCTGCATACCTAAGAGGAATGGGAAGTAATATTTATGGCTTGTATTACATGGATGTTACCAGGGCAGTTTTCTCGGCATACTACAGACAAGTTTTGACCAGGTATTGTACGGAGATTTTCGGGGTATTTTTCTTGATTGACCAAACGGTCCAAGCAATAGAACAGAGAGATCTGTCGTATATATATCTGAGTTCACTCTCTTGAAACGTAAGCACAATATATCTTCCTACTGCATTGCTAACTCTTCCTCGTAGTTGACTTTGCGTAGCAGCTAGCCATGGAGACTGATGTCCTGAGTTCAGCTTGTTATTGAACCAACAGCCTTGGGGCATCTAAGAGCTTGGCTGCTGGGAGCATAGGAGACAAGACTGATGTCATTTAGACTGGTTTCGATTGAGTACTTCTTGCACTCTATTGCTAAGAACACGAAATTTTTTTGTTTCTTGGACTCCGCTTCCTTCAAACACTCATACATCGTCTTATAACAGTCCCTCATGCTAATGTACGAAGGATGCCTCCTCGGACAGGATAGCTGCAAACCTTTTGACGTGGAGAATCATGTATCTCCACCCATCCATTCACTGTCAGTCATCCTCCATCCTGTCTTGATCGAAAGTTGTGTTTTGACAACCATGGGTCTTCCATCGGGATTGTGTTCAGAATTCTCCATCTCTCGTTTGACACTAGCCTCCTTTATCTCTGCGACAAGATGATCCTTGACCTCCTTAGTCGGGAGTTCGTCAGCCGCGACATGGGAGGTATCCTCGACAGTCGATGAGACCGTGGTGTTCTTGGTTTCATGGCTTTCCAAAAGTCTATGCTCAGTGTTTCGAAGGGAACTTGATCGTACTGGGAAGGTGGCTGTAGTGCTCGTCTTGGAATCTTCTGTTTTCTCTGAAATATCGGACAAATCAGACGCCATGTAAGCCAGTACTGGGTGCTCAGAGTCTTTATAAGCTACTGGTCTTTTGATTGGGACTTCAGGCAGAGGGCGAATAGAGTGATTCGGCGGCAGTATCACAGGGGCGTTCTCAACTAGCCCACCAAATCGTCTGGGTAGATGCGATCGGGACAAGGATGAGAGGGCTTCGTGTGATACAACGTGGCCTTGGCCTTCTGAGCTCAGACGTTTCGCAGGGGACGGTCTGTCTTTTTCGCAGGATTTCTTATCGGCGCAGACTCTGTTTCTTGAACCTTTCGCAGAGTCCCTTTCGGTGCGTGTTAATGATTCCTCTGGTTTGATAGGTGGAGGTGCCAGGCTCAGCTGGTAGAGATTTGACCAAGTGCGATAATGGAAGCGAAAAGTGACGAACGGAGATTCCTTAGGATCGATGAGAACCCAGTCATAGTAACAGGCATCTTCTGGTGAGTCCAATAGTCCACCTGAAGGTGATCTTCCATCTGTTAGCTGGACTGTTATCAACGACAGATTGAGAAAGACTAACCCGATGCCAAAAGCCTCCTGACCGCGATGCTTCTCCAACACAGGAAGTCTTCGAACTCTGCCTCTGGATCTGAAGGTCTGGACTTCAATGAAACCGCCCTCTTCTGCCACTGACTGGTTCTCAGCGGGTAGAAAGCAGAATTGACGTGCTTCTATGCCATCCCTGATGTACAGCACACCGTCTTCCTTGTATTTCCATCGTTCACTTGGCTCACTCAACGAACGCACGATAGAACCCGAAGCATGTGCCACACACTTTGCGCCGCAGTTCGCAACGTTTCTGCCGTTCATGAATATCTTGAAATAGAGATAAGGCGGTGGCTTTAATACTTCGGCCAGTGTGTAGTGGATTCCAAAATGAGTGCCTAATTTCAAGTGTCAGATGATCGGTGCCTAAGAGACTCAGACTGTGATTGATCTACCTGGCTCGGAAGGGATATAGACAGAGATCCGGGGGCTTTGTTTTTGAGCCTGCCGTAATGCTGAGAGGGAGTTCAGTTTGTTACGATCCTGGCTAAAGAGGCCACTGGCTGACGGCAAAGCATTTTGCGAAGAGGAACTTGATAGAGGAAATTCTGGGAGCTTTTTGGACCCGGGCTCAGTCGCGATGGCAACTTCAACGCCTTGGAAAGAAGGCATATTGCGCGGATTGGATCGCGCAAATCGCTGCTTCGGAGCGATGACGATGTTATGTGCGAGTAAGATCTGGGTAGACGTGTGCGAAGCCTGTAGGTGTCAGAAGTGGGATATGAGCCGAAAGGATGAGGAACTGGCAGCCAGCTGTTGTCGGCTGCTAAGCACGACTGTGCCAATCCATATCAAGGAGCATAGCATCTGAACGGGATCCTCCCCCCTGTAGGCAATATATACCAATTGGTTACCTAAATCCGATTACATTTTTGGATCGGCTCTCCTCTGCTGTCCGCACGACAGAACAAGCATTGCTTCTGTGCCCATGATGGCCAGAGGAGCCATGGGTAAGGCAACCTGGAAGATCGCCCAGTTTCTCATCCTAACAATGCGACAAGTCAAATCCACTCGAACATCCATACAGGATGCATATCAATACATAATCACGGCACACTGGCGCAGTGCAAGCAGCTCTGCAAATGGAGTGCCAAATTCCATGGGTGCAATATTTCCCAACTTATCACATACGTAGCCGAGATCAGTTGAACAAATCAATTTCGTTCCTTGATATACAGTCGATCGATACAAGGAAGCCGGCTATCATACTAAGGGGCGTTCGAATAACATTCATCGAGTCTAGCTTTGTCCCAGGACCTTCTTTGTGTCTTCCTCTTTGTCGATAAGTCCCAAACTCCTTATTTGCTTAACACTGGGGGCATCGTCGCGTGCAGTAGCGGACTCGGATCGAGCATAGGCGGCTTGCATGGCCAGAGCTCGAGCGTGCTACCAAGGCTCGTTAGTTCACTGAATATCTGAACATGTGTTTAGCTAAACCTACCTCCTTCTTGTGGTGAAGGCACTCGTAGTAATCCTCAAGAACCAGACCGCACTTCTTCTTGCCAGAATCATCGGCAGCAGAGGTGTTGACGACATAGCATCCCATAACCTCTTGCCAGAAGGGAAAGCAGCGGCCAACGCCTAGAGTTCAAGTTGTTGTCGTCAGCCTACGACTGCTAATATATTGGTATCAATGCTGCCGCAGCAGACTTACCGCCGTTCATGCCATATCCCGACGCCATCTTGAGCCAATTGAGTATGTGTCGGGGCTTTACGCGGGTCGGGCGAGGAGTTGTCGTTGAATCGCGCTTCGTAGGTCGTTAAACAGTGAATCGTCAAGTCAAGCCGATGAGTTCACCCGTACCTTGGCCGAATGAATACCTTACTAAGTCTAGTGTAGCAAATCAGAGCGAGTGGATTCGCTTTGGATGTGGGTATCTCGTCCATCGAAAGAAAATACCGCTTGCCTTATTAGTCTAAGCCATGTGGCGCAGATAAAGAGTGGCTGAAGCACCTTCCCTGGTTGATGTCAGTCACTAGCTAGTACCGTACCTGCCACTTTGTTAGTTGTAGTCTTCAGTATCAGTAGTGCAGTACACATGACGACGGTGTTGACAGAAACAAGATTGGATTCTTTTACTTGAAACCCAACATTTCCGAAAGGGCATAATAGTTTGCATCACCTGGCTGCTCAGTTTCTCATCGGAGGTACAAACTACTTCTCACTATGGCGGCTCATATGCCCCTTGGTCCTGCCAAAGTGGTGCTCCTAGCTGTACACTTTGCGACTATCGCCGACATTGACAGCTTGGCCTATCTCATAACCCAACATGCCACAGTTTTGCGCCCAGAGCTGACCCTTCGAATTATCCTCACTTATCTTCCTGAGACACTCAGTCCATCGATCTACGTGCCTCTTTTGCAAGCCATAGTTGCCAACGAGCCACTATTGCAACCAACTTCGGACCACCAGCTTGACGCTTCTCATGTTCACAATCTCTCCGACGAACAAGCTTCAAAGAAAGTCAAGAAACTTCGTCTGATCCCGCTCAAAAATGACGATGTGCATCTCACCCACGAAGCCGACTCACTTACCTGCTTCCTACTCCTAAGGGCCTACAGGATGGACGAGGAGGCGGGCATGTTAGCCCAGGTTCCCGAGTTACTCTCCCCATTCCTCCATCATTCACAAGATCTTCACACATGGGCAACATCAACAGTACTTCCTCTGATCCGTAGAAATCATGAGTACTATTCCGAAAGAACTGCCCGGTTATCGCTGCTCGAGTTTCAGAATCTGCCTGACAGATTGGCCATTGACTATCTACTTGCCGAAACTGGCGTAGTCGAGGGCGAGTATGATCTAGCTGGTCGCGATCTAAGTGGATTGGTAGGACCTTGGCTATACAATGATTCGAGATGGAAACGCGATACTTTTAACGAAGGTGCGTCAAGTGATTCTGACGCAGCGGTCGATCTTTCATGTCCCGGATGGGAGCAAGCCCTGGAGTGGCTGGTCTCTAAAGCATCAACTTCCTGGCGAGTCGCTATGAAAGCCATTGAGTCCTGGGACGGGCCGTCGGATATTGATCTTGGTGGCGATGCTAGTTCCTGGCTTCAGGAGAACCAGCAACAGTACCTAGACCGGTCCTATGCAAGGGCTGTGTTGGCCTCGGCTTATTCTGTTCCTGATGCCGACGCAGAGGCACTAGAAGGAGCGTTTAGAATATGCAACAAGATTCGATCACTGTTGGACGAAGACACCGATACGACACTTCAAGCGGCAGTCGCAAGTCTCGCACCTGTGCCACCTTTTGACATGGACGCATGCGGCGGTGCCAAAGCTGCAACACATTTGCGCAACGATCTATTACAAAGCACAAATCCCCTTACAACACCAAAAGAACAGTCTCTTGACTTGTTGCCTACTCTGATACAAAGTGCCTACCTTCTCACTCGCGCAGGTGTTCCTTGCACAGTCCGCAAGGCAGGAGACTTGGCATTCATCCAAGATCAGCAAGAGCAAAAGTCTCAGCTTGGTCGATTTGTACGGAATCTTTCCACGCGCGCCTCTGATGGCGATGATTTTTGGGTTCGGGCGCGACAAGAAATGCTTTGGTTATACAGTTGGGGAAACAAGCCCACCTCTGTCCAGGATAGAACTTTCCAAGGTGTCTTTAGTAATGTGACACTCGAGTTTATCGAAACAGAAATTTTGAAGGGCTTGCTTTCGCGATCACGTACGTCCGGTTGGTATGATTTCTCACATTCAAATCTGACAACTTTCAGGTTATTCTCTAGCGAGGTCTCTCTACGACCAAAATGGACCTGATGCCCCCCTTTCCGCATCAGCCATACTTACTACAGTTCAAAACTCGGCCTTGAGTGCTTTCGATAACGCCTCAAATCCCAACCGCACTAGGGGCGGCTTGAAGAAGTGTGACGAGATGTAAGTCGGCTCTCGACACTCGTGTCATATGTCCTTGCTAATAAAATGTCAGCATCAAAGCTTTCCCCACGATAATGGGCAATAAACATCCCAATAGACAGCGTGTCGAGGCGTTGCTGAAGGCCACCCATGCCTTGAGTGAGTATCGTCTTGTTCTCAAACAGGGTGAACCCTTCAGTCCAGTGGTGCTTCGAGTGCACTCTGATCCTGTTTCTATCATTGAGAAGGTTTTAGAACAGAACTCAAAGGCGTATACCCGTCTGCAGGAGTTTATCGAATTGGGGAATAATATGGTCGATGCAGATTTGCCAACTCAAACAAGGCCGGGTAATCGTCAGCCAGCTACAAGTGACCAGAGCTCTGTTCGGTCAATGGTTGAGAAGCGCATTGTTTCGATGTGTGTCGAGGCGGCCTTACGTGAAGACGATTTTGAAACTGCGTACTCCTACGTAGTCAGTCGTCTGGGTGTTGACGAGACTGAGCGCAAGAGACAACATTCCGGCATCTGTGATAAATGGTCGTGGAAGGCAGCACTGGACGCTGGCAAGTACGTGCGTACGGAGAGGTCTCAAAAACCAACACATCTTGGTACGGCGAGCGGAAACCCAGAGATTCGCCATCTGGAGCAGCGTATCGAATGCTTGGCGACTTCTCTGCGTATTGCGCCCCCCTCTCAACTTCAGGAAGTGTTGAAGACTTTCCGCCGTTGCGAAGAACAGTTGGATGCTGCAATTAAGGAGGAAGCTGCTAGAGAAGCCGCTTGGGACGCTGCAGGCGATCTATCTGGTCTCCCTGGCTCCTTCGACGCACCCGATCCCGATAAGGCATATCCACCTCGCAACATTACTGCTAGTGCAACCGCTCGCCAAGCTGAAGAAGCCCCGATGTCTCTGTTCGATCTCTCCAGGGCCACAGCAAGGGTTGCATCGAAAAATCTGACCGTGTTGTCAAGTTTGCAGGGTTCGCTACAGAGTTCCTTCACATCTGATAAGACAAATCCAGAATCCGAATCCTCTGAATCCGAGCACCATGAACAAAACAGAACAAGGAAGAGGGACCAACTTAGAGAAGCTGCGACTGGTACACTGGTATCAGGCGTGGGTTGGCTCCTTGGGGCTAATCCGAATCGATCTGCCAGTGGACAGCATTAACCAGTAGCACGGATCGTCTCAAGTTCTACTTCATTAATAAGGCAGTGCAGTGGTTGGCGAGCATTTAGCAGAAGACTTGGGATTGAAGGTTAGCATATAAAGAATGGTCAGTCTAAGAGCTAGTCCAAGTAACCAGGGAGGACTAAACTGTTGTTTCTCTTGCCGTGTCATAGTCAAGTTTTACTTCCTTGGGTCGAGTGTATGTAGGGTGTTAGGCTGGACTTTAGATGAGTTGGACGATCATCTTTTGTATTTAAAATAATAAAAAGAGAGCAATGCCAATGACGATAAACTGGTTAGAAGCCATCTGTTGCGAAAAGGCAGGCAAATAGCCTTATCTCTTCAATGAGTACGAATATGTCAAGTAACCAGTCGAACCTATAGTCCACAAAATATGAGAAGCACATTTTTTATAAATAGTGAGGGACTTCTGCTTAAAGCATCCCCCAGTGCTTGACAATATTCATGAGACAGAGGCAAAGTGCAGTTCTCACAGGCGACAGTGAAGACATTTAAACAGTATGAATGGATATTATTAAAACATATACATGACAGCACCAATGACTCCTTGTGTAGCAAGTGCCGAGGATGATGTCTTGTAGCTCTCTTGTATTGACATGGCATCTAGCATTTTGAGCGACCGCATCGCTTGATGCTTCACGCTGCGCCTACGCTCTTTACAGGCCGCCCCGAAAGGCGTAAGCAATTGCGTAAAGGGGCTGAAACAATGATTCTCCTTTCCGCCCATGGGGTATGAGGACCGTGGGTTGCGATCGAGCCTCGGTCTCGACACACTGAAACGAACAGTTCCAGTAACTCTTTCTCAGGTTTCAGGTGCATGTTGCTCCGAGTCACCCTGCACGGAAGTCAGTGAGATCTCAACTTGCAACCCTTACCATTATACAAATTTAAAGCTGTAGATCTTGGTGGTTGTGGTGTTTGATAGTCCCGATCAGTGGTGTTCGGCAATGTGGCCTAGTTGTGCAAATCTGACATCGGCGACAGTTGTAATGAAGGTGGTTCCGAAGATTGTGTAACTAGGGGCTCATGATATTATGGCTCCGTATGTGAGCCCAATGACCGTGGCATTATTATTTTTCAGTTGTAGGCGTCAAGTTGTTTACAGCGATGTGTGGTTTGATTGGTGTAGGTGAAACATTTACACATGTTTCTGGGTCAAAAAGTAATGTCAGTCAAGACGAGCAGAGCAGAGCAATAACCGTGGTCAGAGCCGATACTCGCATCAGACAGGGCCTCAAATCATGGTCTCGCATACCCCCATAGCATTATGTGATACGAGGACAGCACAGGCAGTTGAGTCGCGAGGTCGCATTCGAGGTTGAGTTTAATAGTCCATGGGATTCACCGATTAGGCCGGAGTCGACATCTGGTTGATGTTGTGCTGCCAAAAGCTATCATAAAGTCGTCGAAGACGCGATGGATGACTGATGAAGTGTTTGATTTGCAAAGATCCGGAAGCTGCCAAATTTGGTCCATCTGTGACCTTGTCGCAAAACCGACCAGCAATAAGAAAACTCAAGTGACGCAGGCCGAGTACCCATTTTTTGATTCCAATCCCTTAACTGTCGCAATCACACTGAACTCCTGTGTGAGCAGAGCCTGATTCGGTCCGCTATAGTCCATGAAAATAAAAGAAATCAACGAATAAGTGACAATTAACAGAAGAAGTTGAGCAAGCAAAGCAGATGTGTTAGTAGAGGAAAGGAGAGGTATGACCCCGGTGACTGATCGTTCAGTCAGGTCGTGGTAAACGCCATCGATGCGTTTACTGGATGCTTCGGTCGGGGGCGCCTGGGAGGATTAGCGGGTACATAGAAGGCAGCACTCAGTAGTAGCCCGAACCTCCATAGGCGTCGCGCGTCTCGGATCGAGAGGCAGACTCGCCATAGCTAGCTCCTCCAGCACTGGCGGCTGGGTCACGGCTTCTCGCGGCGTCTCGGTCGCCTCCACGCTCGTATCGATCACCACCGCGCTCGTAGCCAGAGCCGCCAGGGCCTCCGCGAGGACCGTAGCGGTCGCGGTCTTCACGGCCACCTCCACCGTAGCGGTCTCGGCCATAGCCATCGTCGCGGTCACGGCGTTCGTAGCCTCGATCGTAGTCACGGCCGCCATAACCACCACTTCGGTCATCGTAGCGACGTTCATCCCGGTAGCTGCGGTCATAGTCACGGCCGCCGCTGCCGCCGCCGCCACCACCACCACCGCTGCTGCTACCACCATAACCGCCTCCACGCTCGTCATATCGTCGCTCGTAGTTGCGTTCGTAGCCACGGTAGCGGTAGGGATCATCGCGGCCGTAGCCACCACCACCGCCGTAGCCACCACGTCGGCGATCATCATAACGTCCGGGACGGGGCTCTGCCTGCGTATTAATATATTACAAAATGATCGGGTTGGGGAATTACTAACCTCGCTTGGGGGGTCCGAAGTACTTGCCAGGAGTAGGGGTACGAGGACGGGCTCTGCGTGCCTTCTCAATGCTCAGGGTACGGCCTTCAATCTGCTCACCCTGTAGACCCTCCTTAGCAGCCTCGGCCTGGTCGGATGTAACCATCTTGACGAAGCCAAATCCACGAGACTCCTTGGTGTGGGGGTCACGCATAATCTGGCACTTTTCAACGTCACCGTACTTCTCGAACATCTTGGAGACCTCAGCCTCAGACAGCTTAGGGTGGATACCAGTAACGAAAAGGTTAGAGCCAGGGTTGACAGCACCGTCGTCGTCATCACGAGGAGCAGATACATCCTTCATGTTGCTGTGGCAATCGTACTGTCAGCATTTGTTGTCTATCGTAAGCAGGAGCATCAAAACCAACCTGTCGCCATGACCGCCGGGCGAGGCGGAACGACGGCGGCCGCCTTCATTGTCGTCACGAGGTCGAGGCGAGGCGCTTCGGTTGTCGCGCTCGTATCGAGGAGCCTCATCTAGAAGTGGGTTAACTATATGTAAAAGATGTCGATGCAAACTCGGCCGAGATGATGAGAATGGTGAAGAATCGGAAGGTCCGATGACGAGTGGGTGTGGTGATGGAAGAATGCAGGTTTGAGGAACAGGCGCGTCAATGTACGCGCCTGGAGCTGAGTGACGAACCTTCGTAACGGTCTCCGTTGGCAGCCTCGTAATCCATCGCAGTGGTAGCCATGTCGTGTGGTTTTGTCTAGTGAAATACCAAATGGACAATCAAGCCAGAAATGGTATAGGTGCAGTGGTTGACGATGAATGGCACAATCGCAGGCTGCAGCGTTGTTGGGGGGGGAAGGCGATGTTGAAGAAGGGAGAAAAAAAAAGTCGGCGTAGGGGGAAGGGGAAAAGCAAAGGCGCCGCAAGGCAGCAAACCCAGTATTAAGTATGTGGTTACTGTAGGTAGGTAGTAGGTAAGGACGGGAGCGTGCAGCAAAACAAAAGCTTGGCAGTTTTATTAAAATAAAAATGAAGCTGCGCAACAGAGAAGAACAAAGGAATTTTGTAATGGTCGATAGAAAGGCTTGAACCGTTTGTCAATATGATGGCAAACAGAAGGTTCAGAATGGGGCCTGGCTGAGATGGAAATGTATGATGAAGGTTAGCTTAGTAGGGGAAGTAAGCGTAAGCAAGCAGACAAAGGGCGAATCCTGACACCCGTACCGTCAGCGAGGCAACACGTTAGGTCTGACATGTGAGACCTGGTGATATATATTAGGTACTTGATGATGGGAGGGGTCCTCCGCCACATGAATGTACTGTAGAAGCCTTCTGTTGTAGTGGCAGATAGCGCTAGCGCGTGAGCTTGGAGCCACCAAATTATCGGTCCCTGGCTTTGTTATTGCAGGTGTCGGGCAGTGTCGTCACTGTCAAAATCGCCATCTACAAATGGTGGTTCATGGAATATCTACCTGCTTCAGATAATTCATGTGCACTATACTAATACATTTTGTTCCTATAATTGCAGTCTGGGCTCGCACCTCAAAGCTGACGAATACACTATTTAATGTTCATCTTCCTTCAGCTTTAGACCCATATTAACCCTTGAGGTTATTCCTACTACTATTATTGGGGCTGTAGTATGTGGTTATCGTAGACACCAGCGCCACAAGATACAAAAGACTCACATGCATCAATCCAATGGTGGCACATAAGATAGCTCACCAAAATGAGTCATAGCAAGTCTGCGCTCAGAGGTAGGTATATATATATCGGTAAACAAGTACAGGAGCTGATGGGTTGACATCGCCTACCCTACAGCTAATCTGAAATTCGCATCTCCAAGTAGAGCTTGACAAGAATGCAATATTCAAAAGCGCCCATTAATATTCTGGTGTTCGGGAAGGAATTCAATTGGGTCCCAGGTACCGTATAGCCTACAGGTCGATCACTCTAGTGACACAGCAAGATGCAGGGACGTAGACGCCAGGCCTATTCAGTCAGAGTACACTGCCGATTGTTCCCCCAATCATCACTCGAGCTGTTTCTTGCGGGGGTTGAACATTGAACTCATACCAATGTTCATAGACTAAAAACCTCATTATCACATACAGTCACTATAGATCTTAACACGTTGTACAAGACCGCCTACGATGTCGCTCCAAGGGAAAGTCTACGCAATAACCGGTGGTGCAAGTGGTATTGGCTTCGCAACTGCCAAGATCCTTGCACAGCGCGGGGCAATCGTGAGCATCGCCGACGTTGACCAAGATGCCATGTCCAGCGCTACAGCATATTTCAAGGAGCAAGGCGCTGTCGCCATGGTTTCTCGAGTCGACGTCTCACAGAGGTCTGAAGTAGAAGGCTGGTTAGACGACACCATCGCGAAACATGGGAGACTCGATGGCGCAGCCAACGTGGCTGGTATCATTGGCAAACATCACGGTCTTCGGGCTGTAGCTGAGCTAGAGGATGAGGAGTGGCACAAGATCATTGCCGTGAACTTGACAGGAACAATGTATTGTCTACGGGCGCAGCTTAACAGAATAGTTGACGGGGGATCTATCGTCAACATCGCATCCATTCATGGCATCAAGGGCATGTCGCATTCCATACAAATGATGTCGATTTTGTCTCTAACCATAGTGTATAGGATTCGCCAAACATGGCGCTTACGACGCCAGCAAACACGGAATAGTCGGTTTGACAAAAGCCGCAGCAAAAGAAAACGGCCACCGTGAGGTGAGAGTCAATGCTGTTGCTCCAGGCGCCATCTACACCCCCCTGATGAAGAAGGCATGGGATATCCACAACCGGCCAGACGACGCCAAATTCGACGAGCCAACTGCCTTTCAACGTCAAGGCACGTCTGAAGAATGTGCCAACGTGATAGCCTTCCTCCTCGGCCCCGAGAGCACTTTCGTGAGCGGAAGCGTTTATGAGGTGGACGGAGCTTGGTTATAGTTATAGATACTTGTCATACTCCTTTTCTCTCAGACCAATCCGCCAGTGGACCTAGTCAAGTCAGAGTCAAACATCACAGGCTTGATGACATTGCGCAAAGTCAATCGTATCCTTATTTCGTTACCAGACATCCTCTGGGTTAACCACATGATTCTCTCCATCATCTCGAATATGCTGATGATCCTTGTCTCGCTTCATTGGCTTGCGCATATCAAAAGCGTCCTCGCTAGACCTAGAGGGGTCTGTCGCATGATCGCCGTAATAGTCCTTGACAACACGAAAGACACTGTAGCCTAGATTCTTGTAGAGAGCAATAGCACGGTGGTTGCTGCTTCGCACAAACAGGTCCACGAACCAAGCATTTTCAGCATCAGCCGCGACCTCTAACTGATCAGTCAAGATCTTGGCAATACCGGATCTTCGCGCCTCTGGGGCAACAGTGAGTGCCGTTATGTGAGCATGCCAGGGCAGATAATGCTCGGAGAATTTATAGGCATCCGGTGAGGATTCAACCTTGCCCATGACTGTTAACCACAATATTAGCCTCAAGCCAGCAAGGAAAGGTCAGGACAAAACCCCACTATATCCAATAATGTTTCCATCCATATCCTCACACACTTGGAAGAGTGATGGCCATTTGGCATGATATTGAAGGTAAAAGTTCAGTTCGTAAGTTTCTGTGAAGGGATCGAGATTGCATTTGGAAAACTTGTTCACGTCGTCTGGTCGAAAGCGCCGAAATGTAGCCATCTTGAGTGAGTGAGGAACGCTCTCTGACTGCAGATCGTACTTTCAAAATAGAGCAATTTTGGTTGTGGAGTGGATAAGCAGCTTGTTAGGAACGGACGAAAATGGTTATTGCTTGCTTGGGCACCTAGATACTAGCAGGGAATGCCTACTAAGGTAAGTAGATACCTGGTGTAATGCAAGCAATGAAACAATAGACAGTAGCTGTTTTGTGTGTGTGAAGTGGCTGAAGTTTTGGGCTATCGATGTCGCAGCCACAACAAACCTACGTCTCGGAACTCTGCATATTAACATGGCCCAAGTTGAGATTGCATTCGTAACTCTCGCACTAATACCGTTAATGTGCCCGCATTAGTGGCAGGTTCTCGACAGACCCACCCCTGGTTTCGCTACCAACATCCCTCTCCCACGACGTTAAGCATAATGATTACTCCAACTTGCAGATTGGAATACTATGCAATTTAGATTTGCCAGCAACTTGTTTATTTTGAGAACCAGGAAGTACGTAGCATTTCCATCCTACCTCCTAAGCAGGTACCGAAATACAAAGACTGCGGAGCCCGGCCCGTTCGCTGTCCTGTCCTTCGCTCGTTGGCCGCCATTTTGGTGCCATCAGTCAGTCTAGTTAGCCAGTCCCTAATAAGGGTCCCTGGTCACCCAAGCCGACATCATTTCAAAGAACTTCGACTCTCCCTCGAACATCCCCATTTTGAAAAGAGACCGACCGGCCGACCATCCACCCCGCGGTACAGTCTCTCAACTTAAGAAAAGACCGGCGAACCCACCTGGGAGTTATCGACCCGACTTTGGAAAAATCTAGGCGGTGTCAACTGCATTTGGCGGTGGATCATCGCTTGCAGTTATAGACTCGTGAGTCTAGGTCCAGGTTGTGGGAGGAACATCTACCCTTTACTACTTCGACATATCAAAATGCCATCCTCGCCGCATACCCCCAGACATTCCCGAAACTCCTCCGTATTCGATAGCCTCTCAGGCTCTCCCCAAGCCCGGAGACTCTCCAAGTCGTCAGTGCAGGACCCCTCTCCGTTCCGAAACAGCTTCAATCAGCAAGATGCAGTCGACTTGGGTGGAAATGGGATGGGCAACTTGGCCGATGAACTAGCCGATGCCTTCTCGGATTCAGGAGATGAGGGTGACTTCACAGATGGTGATGCCAATAGCGAAATGCTTGGACCTGAAGGGGATGCCCATGGCCCTGAGCTCGTAGACGAGATGGACGATACTGAGGGCACCAGCAGCCCGAAGAAACAAGAGGTTGAACGGACAAAAATTGCAAATCTCACACTTCTCTCTCCACGACAACGGAAACACCAAAGGCAAACAAGTAACTACGATGGGAGTGAATACGGATCAGAATCGGACTTGGATTCTCCTGGAATGCCGCCCGGTTTGGTATCCAAGATGGATGCTGTGGAGTCGTTGGCTCGCAGAGGAACGGGGAGTTATGGTGGCCCAGCAGATGATGTATTCAGGAGAGTGACAACTGCATTGCGAGATCTCGGTTCCCAGTCGAGCGTTGAGGCTAGCGCGTCAAGGTTTGTGAACGCAGTCGTTGATGATATATGCATTTGTGACTAACTAAGCTTGCAGGCTGATAACGGCACACTCAGCTTTGACGACGCATTTGAGCCACCAGACTCGCCAAATCCACAATCTCTCCTTCCCGTTATTGTCTCCTCTTGTCGCACCCCCAGATCCCGAGACTATTGACGATTTGATACCCCTGTTACTGAGCCTGTCTGATACTATGCCACGGCCCTCAACTACAGCCTTCAACTCGTTGACAAGTCTCCACTCCCTTACCACTGAACTTGTGCAAAACCTGAATTACCTCTCCGACACGCTGCACATGTCTCGTCAAACGACTACAATGGCAACAAGGCGGCTGAAAAGCGCTAAAGAGATCGTATCTGAAATGAGAAAAGAAGAAGAGCTCAGAGAAGAAGGCGAGCGATGGCTTACAAGAGGTAATTGGGGTGAACGGCTGGAGAAACGAGAATGCGCAGGAGTGTGCGGAGAGGTTATTGGAGGGTTTGAGGAGGTTTGTAATGGATGGCGAGAGAGGTTGCTTGCGCAAGCTGAGGCCCAAGCTTAAGCAGTTGAACGTCGAGCGTTTGCGTGCCACTACTGCGAGACACTTATCATTGCTGAGTCTTTTGATCTCCGAACCCTGTTTATCAGGGCGTATACTGACATGGCTCTCTCTTACCCCCTTTTCCTTTTTGACACATTTCGTGCTTTTCTTTTCTTTGACTATTTTAGGGCGGTTTGGGATGGATAAAGGCGCAGTTAAAGCAGGGAGGAACACTCAGTTGGGCATGCTAGCCCTAACATCATAGAACATTTCTTTACTTAGAGGCATTGTCAGAGAACGAACAATAAAATGAAGCGACGAGTACACAAAAGGTGGCAATATGCCTTGCCGATATTCAGGTTTTGAGAACAACAACACAAGGGAGAAGTCTGCCGATGATGAGAGCAAGTGATCGAGTCTCTGAACGCGCATATGGATGATAAGCTTGGTATCGCGCGACTGGTTGTTATGTATCAGATCGTTTTCTACCCCGGAATACCCAAGCCAGTGAATCCAAGGCCACTTGTAAGTGGCCACAGGCCAGTTTTGATGTCCTCCTGCGACCCAGGTTCGGGCCAAAAACATTCCACTGGAATTCAGGTGGGGTGAAGGAAAAAAGGGGACAAGGAGGGGGGAAGTCTGAAGATACGGAATGCGCGACATGATCGCGTAGAGAGGCGTTCTATCTCGCCGATTGACGCGAGCCGTGCCATGATCTATACGGTGTCAAAATGGCACTGTGTCTCAAACCGAGTGTTATTGGCTAATAACACGCTGGTTGTCAGATACCCGCCGTGCTGGTACAAGATCCAACCATAGATACAAACAAATACCTAGCGACTCAGAGCTAGCCAGCCATGCCTCACAAGCGGGGAAATATGTAGTCATCGCGCGACATACACGATCGTGTCATCTCAATCAACTAACCGTGTAATTCCCTGCTATGGTCTCCATTAACATATGTGTAGTGATGGCTGGTTGCAAATATCAGTCTTGGCTGATGTCGAAGCTAGCGGCGGAACGTCCCGCCATTAATTGACATTTGGAGGCTGTGAGAGACTCTTCCTTTGTAGATACATTGCATACCGACCTTATTTGCTTGAATGAATACAAAAACAAAACATGCTTCCAGCAAAAGTTCAATCAATCGATCTTGGAGGCTTGCAGTATACGAACATCATAGAAGGCTTGAGCTTGATGTCTTATTAAGAACAAGGGAAATCACCTGATACGCGTATTCAGGTATATCCGATATACACGACTTATATGCGAAAACAAACACGCACGCGAACGATATCACAAAGAGCGCGAAAGACAAGTGATGGTGGGTGCAAGGGTATGGAACATCTTGGCCTAAGAAAGCTGTAGTCTTGGTCTTATGAACACCTCATTTTTGAGGACCGGGGATAGAAACAATGGGTGAATGTGACTAAAGAGCTGTTTCTTCAACAATGATATGTATAGCATCTTCTCTCGCCAACCGTTGATAATGATGCAGCTTGTACCTGAAAAGTGATGCTGTGCCATGTGCACACCGGCACCTACTGAGATTCCGGATTACCTAAGTTGGTAAGTACCTGAAATGAATCAAAAAGGGACTTGCTTCGCTCTGCCGATAAACAATTGCGGGACGATGCCATGGTTTACTATGTATGGGGAGGTGTTCGAGGTAATGTACACCAAGTACACGGGTAAAGTTTTGTTTCTCAACGGTTTTAAAACAACATTCGGGAATAGAAGACAGCCGAGCAATTAATCACAGACGGTCAGATTGTTCATCATGTTCGAATAGGTCGACCAGGTGTTCCAATCTCTGCTCCTCACCAAAGCAAGATGTTGCTCCCTTCATTCTAGGTGCATTCATTCAATAACGCAATCACGGTTCTGCTCCATTATTTTGGTTGTTATTGTTGACCCGCGCGTTTCCTGGCCGTCCGCGGCCTGGGGGCGCAGGGGGCCTCTTCTGTTGTTCTGTGATTGTTGATTGGCCAAAACAGTTGCTAGCGCGCCCTGAAGACCCCAGTTCAACCTCCCTCCAGCAGCAACATCCCTCACGAGAGCTGGCGACCCTCTTCCCGCCACCCCTAGCGCACCTCTGCTCTGCCCAGCCCATCACCGCACCGTACCTACCTACTCTACCTACTCTACCTACCGCACCCGCCCGCTCCGACCTCTATCCTCCACATTGTCATCTTGGATCTTGCACTTCACGACTCAAATCGTCGGGCAACCATCGCGTCGTGCATCATCACAAGCTTTCTCTTTCTGATTGTTTTCCTAGCTGGTGTTAACAGGTTCTTCGCAACATACTATTTCATTTATTGATTGAGCACGGCCTTATTTCACCAACGTCATCGACCATTGTGCCCAGTTGCTTGTTGTGTCCCAGATCGACAGTATCGAGACGATGCGATAGACGGAGAATACCTACGACGAACGACGCCTGAAATCTGCTGGACGGTGCTAGGGATTGCGCCCTCACCGTCTCGCCTTGATTCTCTTTTTTACTCCGTTACCTGAACAACACCAATCAAACGCCGCAACGATCGAATTGCAATCCTGCTTTGTCCATTCGCGCACTCATCACCACTTGATACCCCGACCTTGCAGTATATCGAACGTAAATCGTTCTACGAACTCGACCAAGACATGGCGGCACTACCCCAACCCTCAGGCATAGCAGCCTTGAATTCGCAGTCAGCAAAGCGAGCTATCGACGAATCTAAGAGCCATACCGCTACTCCTCGATCATCCACTCCCCCCCGCTCAGCTCGCACCCGCTTGGAACCCAGATACAGCCTCGACAACGGACCAACCCGGACAATGCGCAACCATGGAAGGAAAAGCGAAGGGGCTCGCGGGAGTCACCTCGACATTGACGCTGTCGATAGTGCGTTGCTACGTGAATTTCAACGCCCACAGCGGGAGAGCACTCCAGGTGCCAGTCCACATCGCAAACGACAGCGGATAAATGGCGATCGGTTCGTGACATCTCTGACATGTCCATGATCTATACTCACCATATTGTAGTTTCATCCCAACTCGCACTGGTCAGGACTTGCAGGCGAGCTTCAGCTTATTACACGAGGACGGATCTCCTGCTACGCCCTCAAAACAGAAGAAACGTACACCGCATGGCGAGCTTCATTTCCAAAAGAGTATGTTCTTCCCTCCGATCTTTGTCCTATAGGTGTTAACAATCTGTTCAGCGGAGGAGGCCAACCGTACTTTTTCACACTTGCTACGGGCTGAGCTTTTTGAGAGCTCTGTGCCACAAGCAGCTACCCCAACCCTTTCACCAAACCAATCCCTCCCTACATCCTCTCATATTTCCGCTAATGATGGAACACGGGCGCATACTCCTCCTACAAATGCTTCTGCCCCATCACTACCATCGTCTTCATTGACACCGTCAACCCCTCACAAGAACCTCTTTTCATACATGTCGCCGCGGCATCACAATCAAGTCGCCGGCCATCCCACACCTTCTAAAACACCTCAAAGCAGCAGGCACGGCCCTAACCTTGATACCCGCGCCGAGATTTACAGCCTGTCACCAGTGCGTTTTGGGAGTCAACAAATGTTGTTAAGCCCCAGGCGTCAACCGAGAGCAGTCAGCAAGGTTCCTTACAAAGTCCTCGACGCACCCGAACTGGCTGATGATTTTTATCTCAACTTGGTAGACTGGGGCAGTGCTAATATTCTCGGGGTTGGCCTGGGCTCCAGTGTTTACATGTGGAATGCGCAGACCAGCAAAGTCAACAAGCTCTGCACACTTGATGACGATACTGTTACAAGCGTCTCCTGGATACAAAAAGGCACCCATCTTGCTATTGGCACGGGCAAAGGCCTGGTCCAGATTTGGGACGCTGAGAAGGCGCGTAGGCTGCGAACGATGACAGGACACACGGCCAGAGTCGGATCTCTCGCCTGGAATACTCACATCCTTACATCTGGATCGCGCGACCGACTGATCTACCACCGCGATGTACGAGCCCCTGATCAGTGGCTGAGAAAACTCGTTGGCCACAAGCAAGAAGTCTGTGGACTGAAATGGAACTGTGAAGATGGACAATTGGCAAGTGGTGGTAATGACAACAAGCTCATGGTCTGGGACAAGCTCTCGGAGACGCCTCTTTGGAAGTTTTCGGATCATACCGCCGCCGTGAAAGCAATATCGTGGTCACCCCATCAGCGTGGCCTACTGGCTTCTGGAGGTGGTACCGCAGACCGTCGCATCATTTTCCATGACACTGTCAAGGGCTCAGTCATTAACGAAATTGATACCGGCAGTCAGGTCTGCAATATTGCCTGGTCTAAAAACTCCAATGAGATTGTATCGACACATGGCTACAGTCAAAACCAGATTGTTGTCTGGAAATATCCCTCCATGACACAGGTTGCTAGTCTTACAGGTCACACCTATCGCGTGCTTTACCTGGCTATGAGCCCTGATGGTCGAACAATCGTGACTGGAGCAGGTGACGAGACCTTGAGATTCTGGTCCACATTTGGTCGAAGACCTGGATCTCGGGAAGACGGCGACAACGGAGGCCGACTGGCCGACTTGGCTGTCATCCGGTAAGACTCTTGTCTGGTGATGAAAAAGGATACTGCGGGTTGTTCGAGGGCATCCAGAACCAACCGATCATATCTTGCGCAGCCTCTTCACCAATATTAATACCATCGCGCATCTCTGTATCTCCCTCCAACTGCGGACTCAGGGAAGTAATGGCTACTAGAAGTAGCAAGATACCCGCTGCAAAACACATCATAAAAGGCGATTGCATCATGCATTAAATGGCGTTGCATCTGACTCAGGTTCTTCACTGGCTTATGGGACGGTTGGTGTTGGTCGGATTGCTTTAAACAAATATCTTGGGATTTAGGGGTTTTAGGCGGATTATGACACCCCTTTTGGATTAACGGATGGACATTACGATGGAACGGATTCAATTTTACGCTTTGTCTTACGGGCTGGTAAAGCAAACAAAGCGGCAAAGGTACAGCGATTGTTTTCTGCATATTTTCACCCGGCTGTTAGGCCTGTACAGCGCAACAGGTTAGCTGTTCAGCTAAGGCAGATAGATGCCTGACGAATCTGACGGGGCAGATGTCCCTATTCAAGTTCAGTTTCTGCTTTACGTAAACTATGCTACCTTGATGTGCTCAAATTTCATAGGGATGTTATGCCTCTTGCGCTTCTACTTGCTCTAGTACTATAGGCAATCCCCCTTTTTGCAATGCAATATTAACTGTTACTAAACACCCACAGATCAACATACGACGCAGTTCGATCAGAGAATTAATTCTTCTGTTGGGAAATAATGATTAGACCGGTAATATCTGCTCTGCCAACTTCTATGAATCTAGTATTCCCGGAGGAACTTGCACGTCCGGATTTGCCGACATGAACTCCTGAAGCTGTTCCTCAAGACTGATTGTGCTCTTATCAGCACTCTTGTATCTTTGTTCAATGTATCTTGAGTTGATGGCCTTGTTGCGAAGTGACAACTGAAGGAACTGCCGCTCGAAACAGCTAGACAAGAGAACAGGAATATGTTGAGCGTCTGGGTTGTTCATCTCCTCAACCAACTCTCGAATGACCTTTTCCAAGTATGCCCGATCTTCCTCGAAAGACATATCATCAGGAACACAGTTGAACCAACCGGGTATGTTGGCCATGAATAGGGGATGGTGTATAGCTGCTGCCGCGGGGACAGTTATAGCCCAATCCCAATCGATAACACTGTGTAGCGTAGGTTAGCCTCGCTATCATAAAGTGTATACTCAGGGTATTGATTCGTAATGTTGAACTTACCCAGAGAATTCATTGTTACACGCAAGAATGTTACCAGCATGGAGATCCCCGTGTTGAATCGTCGGCAAGTCGGTTTCTGTAGGTGGGACAAGCTTTGCTACTTGTGTTCGGCGGTAGAGAAATGATACTGGATCGCCCCAGCCGGAATTCGGTCGTAAAGAGCGGCAGAAGGCAATGTCTATTTCTTCATAGATCCAGTCTTTGTAAGAACAACATTCTGCAAGGCAGCTGATTAGTTTCAATTCTTTTGCAAATTCCATATTGGGGATTATACTTACCAGTCTTGTTCCCAACTGGACATGTCCATAAATCAATCAGAAACGCAGCAAAGCCATCGAGAAACTTGCAGCGTGCCTCTCTGGTAAGCTTTGTTGTGTCCCATAGTAGATCCGTTCCATCCAAGTATCGAAGCAAAGCAAACTCCACACACTCGTAGATGGGTTGGGGAACTTGGAGCTTCGGACGCAATGTGCATATCTGCTTGAGCATTTCAGACCCACGTTTATCCAGATCTGCCGCAAGGTCATCCTTTGGCAAACGCAGGGTGTAGATCTGACCGTCGGAGCAATCAAGTCGGTAAACTTCGTGTTGCTGGCCGCCCTCCGCTTGACGTTTATTGATGATAACGATGCCCAGAGCTTCCGAGATCCTTGTGCAGGCTGCTTGGAGTCGATCCATGTTGAAGGCGGATTTAGTAGAGCGTGTGAGAATTGTATAATGATTGCGTGAAACAAACACTGAAGGCAGGCAAATAAGATACATAAACAGGCAGGTAAGTAACCATCTGAACTTTCACCGTATGAGTCATGTGTCTCGCTCTTTCCATTTAATGTATAAAGACAGGCATGGCTTTTAGACTTTCCACTTTGACTTGCTTCACAAAAAATTTGCCTTAGCTTTTCATATACATAACAACAAATCGATGGCTGGAGAGCGCAGAAAGGAACATTATACAACTGACACATCGCTTCAGCATACCGGGCTTGACAAAACGAGGGTGGTGGCTCTAACTTCGTGAAGAGAGCTTCTTTATCCCTTGCCCCTATTTGGACTGCAACACGCCTATCGGTTGATCAAACCAGTTCCAAGTATCTCCTTCCATATAGCAACGGTAATAAGAAAATGCTCTATCTCGTTGCAATTGCCATGATTCCTTCAGCAGCCGCGAAAGGTCTGCATTGAGCGAGTTGAGCCAAGAAAAAGAATTTAAGTTTGCGTATCATTCAAAAGCGGAATATTGTCCACGCTCATTGGTCGGTTGGCATCGTCTTTAGACAACAATGTATCTTTCATCATGTCTTTCTCACGACCGACTTCGTTCATAGAGGGTATTTGGCTGGTCGATGCCGATGGCGCTACCCTCCGTTGGGTGAGCTGGTTGGCAGAGGATTCTTCGGGTCGTGGTACGAGAACAGGCGACAGCGGCATATGCTCTGGGGAATTCTGCCATTGAGCCACCTCGGCCTTCATTGCCTCCAGTTCTTTCTGGAAGCGCACGCCAAACACGTCAATGTAATATGTAGCACCATTGTAGATACTCCAAGTGAAGACCACCATGAGGAAAGTTGCTGATGCCCAACGGCTGAGGAACCACAGGGGGCAAGGCAGCATGGTGAGGAGAGCGTAAGAATACTGGATCAGCATAAAAGTTGCCTCCTGCATCTTCTCTGGCTGTCGCAGCACGAACCTTCCCAGCCACGTTTTGGCGTATGATTTCTTTAACCAAGTGAAGGAGGTCGGCCGACCAGCTGCGATCTTGTCTCTTCGACGCACGGTAATGAAGACATAGTATGAAATCTGCCAGAAAATATAAGGCAGGGTGCTCCAAGCAAGCATGGAGATAACATTGGCGTAGGCCGTTGGGGACCCTGGCGGTGAATTCTTGATGGTCCAGATCGCAGGAAAACGCTCTTTCTGCTTTTCGGGAGAAAATAGGTGGACAATGCAGTGCAGAGTCGCACACGGCATGATATGGATAAAAAGTGAGGTGACTTTGTCGAAGCTGTGGAAGACAAGTGAATTGCGCCACATGATAATGGCGACCGCATTGTTTCCAAAGGCCAAGCAGTAAGAAGCAGTAAAGAGGCGCTTAGAACTTGGGAACACCCAGATCGAGAGTGCTAGCAACAGATTGGTGAAATAGCAAAGGTCAGCTAGAAAGTAATGGTACCCACGTCGATGGTAAGTGAAAAAACGGATAGGCATGAAGTATAACAGTTGTACCGTGTACCACAGATGGAAGTGCTCTGGGTATGCGCCGATAAGATACCCGCTGAGGAAGATATTCATGACACCAAAGATGAAGGATACCTTTTCCCGGGCACTGATAACCTTTGTGTCACTCCATCGTTTGCCAAGCTTGTCTACACGGCGTTGCATCTCCTTGCGGTACCGATCAAGCTGTTCATCGGCCTCAGGAACCCGACGTCTCCATTCCTCAACCATGCGGTCCCGGGCAGATTGTGTCTTGGTCTTGATTGCTTCTCTAGAACGGCGGACCTTGTCCGTTTGAGCCGTGATGCCCTTCTGCAGCTTTTCGAGCTGCTGTGGCAAAGCAAAGTTGTCAAGAAGGTCAAGAACAGACAAACGATCCAGAGGCGGGCCGTCCCAGTCCTCATGGTTGGAGCTACTGCCAGAGAAGGATGTGTTTCTCGAATGCATCGGAATCCTAGGGGTAGTGGCGCTCAAAACAGGTGTATCGAGTACGGTGGAATCGACAGGCGCATTGTTCGGAGTCGCAGTATCAGGCGTTAGAACGATCTCGCTATCGGTTGATATGTTGTCAGATTTATGACCCTGGGCAGTGCCCGAGGCAGCCTTTAAGTCGTCGTCCATAGCGTGGGCTATTCTCGTCGTTTAGTCTCACGTGCTCAAGCGGTGCACGACTTCAAGGGTATATGTATTAACTGCAGGGTACAGAATTAGCTATAGTACAGTGATAAGCAAGGAATGAGAGAGGTACTCACGAAGGAGGAATCTTGGCCAGGAAAGCGTAAATAGCAGGGTGCAAGACAGCACAACGCGAGTTGGTGAGGTAGACAAGGGAGGTATCGAGCGTACCGATGGCACCTATTTATACGAGACGGCTGCTAACTTAAGTAGACAAGGGACAAGCTCTATTGATAGAAGGAGAGTGAGAGAGTGGTGGATCATCCGTCCCTTGCACCTTAGTCAAAGGGGTCGGCTGATAGATGGATGGAGGAAGTCAGTCAGGTTGAAGACAAGGGGAGTTAGGCAAGATAGTCTATTTAGGAAGAGGAGAAAGTTGAGGAGGAACTAAGGGAAACACCAGCGGTGACGAAGTACCTTATGCACGTGGATTGGATGTGATGTATTAAACGTATGTCCAGCTCAACCCGTCCCCTACATTACAGCAGCTTGTGTCAGAAGCTGGCTGCTGGCTGGACCCTGGAATGATGATGAAATGCGAGTGGATGTGCTGAAAGCTTGCTTGGCTCGGGGAAGTGGAGACAGACCAGGTGGCACATGCATTTACGCCACCTATTGGCGGGCGATCCTTGAGAATCGACTCTCAAACTACAAACATTTCTTGACATTGGGTTTGAAAGTTGCATCATACACGAGCTCATAGTGGGAGTTTTTGCTTCTGTCGCCCTGTACCGAATTCCTTGTTACCCGACAGCACCGACATCATCAGCCCTATTGATAGATAGAAAGTACGGACACGTATGTAGATCTCTACGGTTGTTTTAAATACAGTTGCACGATATCACGATACCCACATCACCATAATCATGTGAACTTGACAAAAGATCACTCTTTTTTCTTGTCTTTGGTTATAACGAAGCGTGGTGATGCATTGGAATTTAATTGGTTGCAGCACTAAGCACCAATCACTTACTGTTGACTGAGTGTTATAATTCGATAATATTGGTTACCTAGGCCTCTATCGGCTTATTCCTTATTTCTGGGATTCCGTTCGGTCTCTAGAACATTTAATAACTGATTGCCAACCGATGTCCTCTTATCAGCCTGCCCGATGTCCAGAATGCATTTAATACCTACCTACTGTAAGTAGGTACTATCCATTTGGAGTGCCTGAGGTTTTAGGTAACGACGTTCTCGTTTGGAGTGGAAATCCATGCAAGATATGATTGGCCAGAGCAAGTCTGTAGTAACTGCCCGAGGTACCTGTCTGCATTGGACTTATCGCACAGGCCATGCCCAAAGCACTTTGGCTACTCTGTACTAAGTTGACGACCCAACCAAACCAGTCGCGCGACGCGTTATTCATCCTTTCCCACCTTTCGCAGCACGCCAAACGGTGAATCACCTTGAACGACTAAATATCTTTTTTTCGTTGATGATGCATGGTACTATAATAGTTGCGATTCGTTAAATCTCGTGACATAGCTTCAATACTTGCTGCGCACTCGACTTGCGTGTAGGGCTGTCCTTGAGCATTCCATTATTTGCACAATCCGGTGATCGCATTTCGAGCCCCCCGGCCACTTTGACGCGCTTGCTCGCTGGCGCATTCACTTCACCACAAGGTGTACCCCTCTGGCCCAACATCGCATCGTTCCATCTCGACTTCACACTTCTCCGCAACCACGGATAACAGGGCATATCGCCCCACGACTTCGCCATGGGCAAACTAATTCGTCTCGAGTTATTCAGTTCGTCATTTCTATATCTACCATCAGTCGGAACCATGAGCCTCTAAGCTGACCTGCTCAATAGACTTCAAGTCGTACAAGGGACATCATGTTCTTCTCTTTGGAGACTCATACTTCACTTCCATTATTGGACCCAATGGATCTGGAAAGTCCAATTCGTAAGTCGCTCTTTCCCCCTACCAGACTTTTTCTAATTGCTCGTTAGCATGGACGCCATTTCCTTCGTCTTAGGCATCAAATCTTCACACCTACGATCTGCCCATCTCAAGGACCTCGTTTATCGCGGTCGAGTTTTGAAAACTGCCAAAATCAACGACGATGGCTCTGCGCAAACCAACGGGGACGCAAATGGCGATGCTGCTGGCGACGACAAGGCATCTCGTGGTGACCCAAAAACTGCTTGGGTTATGGCCGTGTACGAAGACGACGCGGGCGAGGAACAGAAATGGAAGCGCTCCATCACGAACCAGGGCGCTAGCGAGTACCGAATCAACGACCGTGTTGTCACCGCACAGCAGTACAACGAGTCTCTCGAATCCGAAAATATCCTGATCAAGGCCCGAAACTTCCTTGTGTTCCAAGGAGACGTTGAGGCCATTGCCTCTCAATCACCACAGGATCTTACGCGTCTAATCGAGCAGATCTCAGGAAGCTTAGAATACAAGGCGGAATACGAAAAGACGCAAGCCGAAGCTGAGCAGGCCGCCGAAAACCAGAACTTTCAGCTTCATCGACGACGTGGTATCAACTCAGAAATCAAGCAATATCGAGAGCAGAAGAGGGAGGCAGATAACTTCCAAAACAAAACAGATGAGCGTGATGCAGCCATAGTAACACACAGTCTGTGGAAGCTTTACCACTTCCAGAAAGCCATGGACGACTCATATGCCGCGATTCAGGACCACCAAGAAGATCTCAAAGAGTTGCGCCGCAATGTGGAATCATTCGAGAAGAGGCTTGATGCTGCCAGAAAGGAGCAGGCTGCCGCCAATCGCCAAGTGGCTCTCGTTGACAAGGAGATCAAAGCCAAGGCGAGAGACATCGAGGACAAGGAAAATAGTCTTGTCCCAGTTGAGGAGAAGATCAACGAATCTACCCAGCAAGTCAAGATGCTCCAAAACCAGGTTGCCAAGGTCACCAAGGAACACAATGATCAGGTTGAGGTTGTCCAGCAGGTTCAAAAGAGCATTGAAAGCGTGGAGAAGGCTCGCGAGGTATTCGAGAACGACTACAAGGAACAGATGAAGAAACAAGGCCGCGAGGTCAGCGACGAGGACCGTCGAGAGTACAACAGACTTCGTGCCCAGGTCATGTCCCGGACAGGCTCTAATCAGGCCAAGCTTGAGAACCTTGACCGACAGCGAAAGGCAGACGAGGTCACAGTGAACAACTTGAAAGGAAAAGTCGACAGCATTGCAGCAGGTATCGACAAGATTGAAGCGGAACTTACCAACATTGAGGAACGTAGGACTGCAGCACAGACTACTTCGAAAGAGCTTTCACAGGAAATCGATGCCAAGAAGAAAGAGTTCAACCAGCTTCAATCGGAACGAGTCAGAACCAACCAGAAGCGTACTGAGCTCGAAGAAAAGCTTGAGGATGTGGCCCGAAAGCTCAGGGAAGCTGACGATGGCCGCCGCCAAAATGATAGGGAAGCCCGAATGAAGGAAATGGTAACTTCTTTGAAACGCATGTTTCCAGGCGTCCGCGGCCGCGTTGGCGACCTTTGCAAGCCAAAGCAGAAGAAGTTTGATGAGGCTGTAATCGTTGCACTTGGAAGAGACTTCGATTCAGTTGTTGTCGATTCAGAGAAAATCGGTGTTGAATGTGTCCAATACCTCAAGGAGCAAAGGTTTCCGCCAATGACCTTTATCCCTCTGGACAACATCAAGGTGAACGCTGTGAACACTGCTGTCAAGGGATTTTCCGGCGCACGATTGACGATTGACACCATTGATTTTGATTCTGCTGTCGAGCGTGCCATGTCATATGCATGTGGCAGCTCCGTTGTGTGTGACACTCTCGATATCGCGAAGCACATCTGTTATGACAAGAAGATCCCAGTCAAGGCTGTAACGCTGGAGGGTTATATTATTCACAAGGCGGGTTTGATGACCGGTGGTCGTGGTCCTGAGTCGAAAAGCAAGAGGCGTTTTGAGGAAGCTGATGTTCAGAACCTCCAACGAATGGCTGCCAAGCTCAAGGATGAGATCGACCGACTCCCCAAGGCTGATCGTCGAGGTTCCCAGGAAGAAACACTGCAGATCGACCTATCGGGACTTGAGAGACGATTAGCGGCCGTCAAAGATGAGCTGGCAGCGCTCAACAAGAACCATGCAAGCAAGAATCGCGAGCTGGACAACCAGAGGAGGCAGCTTAGAGAGCTTGAGCCCAAATATCAAGAACAGGCCTCGCAACTTCAAAACACCACAACCACCTGTGAAGAGTTCCGAGACGCCATTGCACGAGTGGAAGACGAAGTATTCGGAGACTTCTGCAGGCGACTTGGCTACAGTGACATTCGTGCCTACAGGGACTCTCAAGGCAAGCTGGAACAGGAAGTTTCCGAGAAGCGCAATGAATTTGAGGTTCAGAAGCAGAAGTTGTCCACTAGACTGACATGGGAGCAACACGTGGTGGGTATGTCAACAGATCGCATTGAAAAACTACAGAAAAAGATCCAACATCTGAAGAAGGAGATCAAGACCTACACTAAGACCAAGGATGAGATCGAAAGCGCCATGCGTGAGGAACAGGAAGAGTTGGAGGCTCTTCGTGAAACACTTGAAGAGAACAAGTCGGAGCTTGCTGAGAAGAACCAGAAAGTGTCCGAGGCTAAGGCTGAGGTCCAAAAGCGCTCGAAGGATATCGATACTCACCTGAGAGATATCAATGCTCTCGAGACGATAGTCCAAAAGAACAGCTCTAGCAAATCGGCGTTGCTTCGACGATGTCGCTTGGAACAAATCCGCATACCGCTCGAAGAGGGTACTTTGGATAATCTACCTAATGAAGATGAGCTGCTTCGCCAGGATCCAGATGCCATGGACATCGACGAAGATGATGAGGAGATGATGGATATGGCTCTCGATAATCATGGAATTGCGATAGATTTCGAAAGTCTTGATGAGGATCTCAAAGCCGTAAGTACTCTTACCATTGATGAAGGAAATTCGCTAACAAGAATGCAGTCTGATGACCCGAGCGTGGAAGAAAGTCTGTCGGAGAAGATCACAAACTTGACGTCTGAGCTGGAGAAGCTCAACCCCAATATGCGCGCAATGGAGAGATTGGAGAGTGTTGAGACCAGACTCAGAATCACGGATCAAGAATATGAAGACTCAAAGACAGCAGCACAAGAGGCCAAAGAGGCTTTCAACGAGGTCAAGCAAAAGCGATACGACCTTTTTAACAAAGCATTCAGCCATATTCAGGAGCAAATTTCACATGTATACAAGGACCTCACTCGATCGGAAGCATACCCTCTTGGTGGTCAAGCTTACCTAGATATCGAGGAGGATACGGATATGCCTTACCTGTCTGGCATCAAGTACCATGCCATGCCACCCCTCAAGCGCTTCAGAGATATGGAGCATTTGTCAGGTGGTGAAAAGACCATGGCAGCACTGGCCCTTCTATTCGCCATCCACAGCTACCAGCCTAGCCCTTTCTTCGTTCTTGACGAGGTGGATGCCGCTTTGGACAACGCCAATGTTGACAAGATCAAGAAATACATTAAGGATCACAGAGGTCCGGGCATGCAATTCATTGTGATCAGTCTCAAGGCAGGCCTGTTCCAGGACAGTGACAGCCTAGTAGGCGTCTACCGAGACCAGGAAGTGAACAGTTCAAGAACCCTTACTCTAGATGTAAGTCCCTATCCACCCATGCACTCGTAGGCTTTCCCGTTACTAACATTGAATAGTTGCGTCAATACGCGTGAGAAATCATATGATCTCGAACGATTTTTCTGTTTCTTCTGTTTTGCAGCGAGTCTAGGAGGGTGAAGTTGAATGTTTGGCCCAAGCCAACAAGGTGGACGCATAGATAGGTCTTATGTCATTTAACCAAGTCCATGGCGTTAATCGGTGTGAAGCATTGTACTAAGTAGCTTACCTATGAGGAAGTAGACGGGCATCTAGTTGATGACCTAAGATCCGTTTGGTAAAAGACCTATGCTCCAGTTACCAATAGTTCTATTTACTGAGGTCCTAGCGGAAATTCTGTTTCATCCTGGACTGACTTGTGACACATTACCAACTTTGAAGACTCTTTTTCTTCTTCTCATTATTCATCCACTTCTACTGTACTGAAAAACACTTCCATAGACTATCGTTGCTGTCAGATTGCTTCAATAAGGCACCATGAGTTGATTGACTTAGTAGTTGCTGTATCATCGATATCTGCCCTGCCGTGTCTTTCCGTAAAAGGAAATCACGACCCACATCAGACCGACTGGAGATGGTCCCCAGTTTATTAGACTTGCCATCCCCCAATTGTTAGGTACTAACTTTCTTTATCTCCAATATTCACGCTACATCATAATTCTAGTACTACTAAATCACTAAAAGCAAGGCATCCAGTCGAGCGAGGGCTGATCATTCTCTCTGCATCGCATGCGGCAGTCAATCAGCATCCATCGGCCGCCTCAACTGCATATTTGTTGCTGGGCTTCAAGATGAAGCTGCAATTGCTGACAGCGAGTCTGCTGTTGCTGCAGGCCTCCAACTTTAATGTCAACGTCAATGCCAACGCCGTTAGCATCAATCCTCAACGCGTCAACACAGCTCCCCAAAATGCCAATGATCAATCACAAGCAAACAGACGAATCTTCCCTTATCTTACTAAGCTCCGTGACAAAGCTATCGAGTCCATATTCGGACGCAAACCCAGCCAGGACGTAACCCCGCCGCCCGTTTCCAATCAGTTACGCGCGCAATACGTCAAACAGCTCGTCCTTCGTTTTAATGTTACCGCTTCTCACGAAGAAGGCGCTCTCGCCGATGCCGCCGCACGTCTATTCCTCGATATCTGGGCTTTCACCGATGACTACGTGGATATCCGACTACATGCCGATGAGGTTCGGCCTTTGCTCAGCTTACTACCCAAGTCGCTTCACACATCGCACTCGATTTTAATCCCCGACTTGGCTACGGCTGTCTATAATTCACTACCAACCGGCGGAAATCCAGCATATACCGACCCGAAAACGTTTGCTCCAGTGGTAAAAGTCGCCTCTTCGCCTGGGGACAACCTCTTTTTCCAAGATTACCAATCCCTCCCAGTAATAATGCGCTGGATGCGACTACTCGAGGCCATGTTTCCCACTTATGTCAAATACACCAACGTCGGAAAGTCATACGAAGGTCGCGATATACCTGCCCTACGTGTGGGAATTCCTCATACCGCCCCAAATGCGCCTCGACGAAAGACGATTATGATTATGGGTGGCTCACACGCCCGGGAATGGATATCGACTAGCACTGTCAACTACCTGGCATGGTCTTTCATCACCAGTTATGGTAAGGAGCGGACGATCACAAAGCTTTTGGATGAATTTGATTTGATCTTCCTCCCAATCGCCAACCCTGATGGTTTCGAGTACACTTGGCATGTGGACAGACTCTGGCGCAAGACACGCCAACAAACCAACCTCCAATTTTGCCGCGGACTGGATCTTGATCGTACTTATGGGTATGAATGGGATGGCTCGCGTGTTCAACGAGATCCATGCTCTGAGAGCTATGGAGGAGAGAAACCTTTCCAGGCTGTTGAGGCGGTCCAGATCGCCGACTGGGCGCGTAATCAAACCTGGAATAATAATGTTCGATTTGTTGGATTGATCGATCTTCACTCGTACTCCCAGCAAATCCTTTACCCTTACTCCTTCACCTGTTCCGTTGATCCTCCCAATCTGGAAAACTTGGAGGAGCTTGCCGCGGGGATTGCGAAATCGATACGGCTATCAAATGGAGAGTCTTACACAGTCGCATCAGCATGTGAGGGCGCCGTATCCGCACGCGAACTCAGTAACGGTCGATCATGGTCTCGAATCGAGTCTGGTGGTGGATCGGCGGTTGACTGGTTCTATCACGAGATGCGAGCTCACTATAGCTACCAGATCAAGCTTCGAGATACTGGCAGTTACGGATTCTTGCTCCCCAAAGAGCACATCGTCCCAACTGGAGAGGAAATCTTCAACGCAATGAAGTACTATGGTGACTACCTTTTGGGCAACAATGGAATCGAGTGGTTCCCTGAGACTGAAAAGGATGACGATTTTAAGATCAACCAACAACCTATCCAGAACGCTGAGGAGGACCCAGCAATAAGCCAGGAGTTAAGAAGGAGAAGAATGAGAAGATGAATGGAAGGGGAACATGCATAAAGGAAGACATTGGATAGTCACCCAGTGCATGATAATAATGATTGAAAATTACGAAATTTGAACCGGTCAGTCAGTATGACGCCAGGACGGAATTGCTGGCGTACAATGGTTATAGGTAAAAGCATGCAACGGAAACCACGGTGTAATCATGAAAGTTTAGCTGTACAGAAATCAGAATTGGTATTATATTATACATTTAATTGCGCTACAATAGGTCAACTTAGTTACCCAGAGCGTACATAACAGAGGTGTAGGCGGCCATGAACTTGAGTGGAATGTCGCAAAGGGCAGCACCAATAGAGCCACTGTATTTAATTTAGTACAAATGCTGATTTAATAGAGAGAAGGGCTTCACTCACCCCATGCGTCCCTTAGGACCGCCGGCAGCGTAACCAATGGCGTAGAACACACGAGAAGCTGCCCAGCCAGCACCGAGAACAGCGGAGGCGAAAGGGAAGCGGAGGCCAGAGATCAGGAGAGCGCCCAAGAAGGAGATCTGGTTCTCTGTGAAGTTGGCATGCGCACGCTGGGCTGTCGGGAAAATTAGTCAGACGCAGCTACTATGAAACCAAACGGTTAGATACTTACCGCAGTTGAACTTGTAAGCCTCGGCGTCCTTCTCAGCGAGCTCGTTGGAGGCGTAGGGGACAGGGTACTTGATACCGCTTCGCTTGCGAGCCTTGCTGGTAAGGACAGCGTGGAGGGTGTTGACGAAGAAGGTGGAAGTAGCGGCAACGAGAACGTAGCTGAGTTGCCGGTTAAGTTAGTTGATCAATGGCATGATAGGAGTGGCTATCTCTTACCCGTACTCTGCGGGGAGCTCAAGGACGAGAGACATGATGGCGGTGAGTTGTGTTTTGGGAAGAAACTTGAGAGAAGTGAGGATGTTGTCGAGGAAAAGTGAAATGTGGTGAATTGATGTGGTGATAGTATCAAGGTGTCGTTGGCTCCAGCTGGCTCTTAAGTAGTCTACCGTAGTCTACATATGGACAGCAAGATCGTCAAAAGCCATTGGCACTGAAACAACGGAGCGGACCCAAGGATTCCCGAAGAGCTAACTCCACCTGGACCAACTATCCACCGACTTGACTGCTCTGTTGCATGGTCCAAGCACGACCAGAGGGTTAAATTGGTAATCAACAATCGATTTGTATGGATTGCTGTCTATTATATTCTGTGTGTTGACTGCTCTTCAGCTGTTGACACTCAACCTGCTGGTTGTTCTTTCTTGTTCAGTTCTGAGGCGTCTCTAAGATGTCGACTCGTCATGATCTTAAGAGGTGTAGTCAAAACGTCATGCTCGCAGAGAGAGAGTTTTCGGATTGCGGGCAGACTCTAGTGTCAATTAAATCCCGTCGGGAAGATATTGTCTTTCCTCCGAGTCAAAGCCCGTAAATCCTTGCAACTTGTTGCGCGCTGAATAAGTTAGCTGTTGCGTGGTAGTCAAAACTCCGCAGTCCAATGCAGGTACAAGTCAACTCCGCAAACTGTCTATTGGATGCTTGTATCCACAGCTCAACATCAGCTGTCAATACTATACGTACCACGCATAAACGAGGCCCTCACGAAATATGCCATCCAATTGTGAAATGAATACCGGCCTCTTCGCTTACTCCAACTCAACCAGTACATCTTTCTTCGGGTGGTCGCCACGGCAGGCCAAGCCCTGCAAAAACTCTCCGTTCGGCTGTCTCCATATCGGGGGCCACATCGCCAGCTGAGGTTCCTTCAAGGTCCACCCATCTGCCATCAGCCCTATTTCGAACTCCGCTACTGTCGAACTTGTACCCCTTGACAAGCTTGCAATATCGTCGTAAATCCCTCTGGAAGGTTGTTCCACCACTCCAGCCTAACACTGCGCAGCCAACCGTCTTCCACGGACTGATGATAATGTCAACTCGTCGATGCGGCGCATCTTCTTGACTCGAGTCTTTCCAAACCACCAATGCCTTGTCGAGTGTGTCGAAGCCCGAGCTGCTAGAGTTCTGCCCTTTCCATGATACAGGACGCTGTCCTCGTTCGCTGTTGTGAGTTGATAGTGTAAGCGTATGGGTGATTAGATGGGCCTGTTCGAGGTTCACAACGATCCTTGGTATCACGTTAAGTGTCTTGCTCTCATCCCGATGGCTCAAGACAACGTCAACGTCACCTGATTTCTGCTTTCCTCGTCTATAGCCCCCAACAATAACCATCTCGAATCCTGGATCGATCATGCGAGTATGCTTCAAGATGGTAGTGCTGATAGAGACAACTTCATCGCGAGGGATACCCAGCAGGAATTCGTTGTAATACTTCACACCAATTTGCTGTGAGCGGCTGAGGGTGTCCCACCCATATTCAACCAGATCGTCCAGGTCTCGCCAACCTGCGCCGCGTTAGTATCATGAAGGTTTGTGTACCCTGGAAAACTCACCCTTTTGGTAGAAATCGCGGGCAGTAACCGCTCCCACACCCCATATGTTGTAGAAGACCTTGAGAACAGATATTTTGGGGTCCGCGTTGGCTTCACATACTTCCACCGATTCCCCGGTTTCCTTCCAATGATGCCAAAGCTCGGCAATTCTATCACCGCAGCCCGGCAGTCGTGCAACTTCTGGAAAAGCCTCTTAGCTCCTTGTTTTATCAGAAACTGAGGAAGACTTACCCTGGGGATTCTTGAGCAGATATGGGTACGCTGCTACTGAAGCAATGGATGTAGAGTAAGCTCTTACGCCAACATCATCCATTTGAAGTTGGCGAATCGTTCTTATTTCGATTAGCAGTTTAACAAAGGCTTCGTTCGGTGGGTTCATGTATGTGGGCCGCTGGCAAGAATAGACCGCCCTTGAGAATTCGGGCATCATGGGTAAAGCAATATCGTGTTCAGATGTTGTTTGATGAAGCAGACTCGGCGCATTTTGCGGTAATGTCGTCGAGGCACCGTGGCGCCGTTTAAAACGACTTTGTGGTGAACTGCTTGTTGGTTGCATTTTCTGTTCAGCAAGAGCACGTTCTAAAATGCTACTTGCTGGAGAAGTAGAGCCAGCTGATAATGCGTGTGTAGGTTCCGACTCAGGTACAGGTACAGGTATGGGCACAGATACGGGCGTTGTCTGTCGCGCTGATACTTTCATGCCCTGATAAATCACATACTGCCTCAAAGGCAGTGGTTTCTTCTTCTCCCATGAGTCCAGCAGCCATGCCAACTTGACAACCTTGACTGTGTCATGTCCACTTGTAACATGCCCAGTGACTCTCCTCCGTTTAGGATCAGGCCCATCATCCGGGTCTTTTGCCAGAGTTGTAGACAAAAACTCATCTTTCCGAGTCTGCAGTTGTTCTACGGGTGCGAAATCGAGTTTTGCCCTTCTCAATTCAAACTCGGCGCGCTTCGGCTGCGAAATCCTGCCAACCACGATCTCAGCCTCATTGATGTCATACGTCAATGTCGGAATCCGTTCTTCAAGTTGGTGTAGTTCTTCTGGGTGTAAATGAGCGGATAGCAGGAAGATTCGAGGCAAATTATCGAAACTCATTGTAGTCGATCCGGATCCAGCGAAACTAGCACGATTGGGATTTTTTTGGTTATTCGCAGCTACGAGGAACTGTCGTGGTTGAGGCGGGCAGCATAGCTTCATGTGCCTCGCCGAACGAGCTGGATAATTCAACAAATGAATGTGTAAGAGTGATAGGTAATTTTGTAAAATAAACGAGCATTCGTTTCCCTGCCACCTCGTAAAGTCAGCAAGTAAGTAATGATGAGGAGAGAAGTTGTCAAGAGGAGTGCATGACGTAGAGATAGACGAATTGTGATTTATGAGGTTTGGTTCCTTCCTTCCTGCGAGAACAAACCAACCTCAAATATGGCTGCTTACCTATTGTGAAGGGCAGTCCAGCCGCTCTCGATGTTTGCGACAACCCCATGGTACAGTAGTTGCACCAAACATTGCTTTTTTCCCATTATGAGCTGTGCGAAACTCCCTGCGATTACAGAGTACAGTGTATGTATGGATAGGATCATTCTGCTTACCTGACTTATTAAGTTACTCAAGCTGCTACTTAGGCAAGGCGCAATCACTAGGTATTATTGCCAATACTTTTCATATAGGTAGTCAAGCTTCTCCTATTTGCACATTTAAAATGATATTAATAGAAGTAAACTTCTCAAGGCAATGGTCTGACGACGTTGCCTTTGGGTATTATTCAGTTGGTTTATTTTTAGGTATCGTTTGCCGCTTTAAACATCTTCAAACTCAAGTTCTTCCTCGCTGTCCTCATCATCGTCCTCTTCCTTCTTCACTTCGGGCTCGATCTTCACACGCTTGGCCTGTCGATCTTGTGGGCTTACAGGCGATTCTTGTTTGATCGCTGGCGTATCTCGGCTCGACACATTGCCCGTGGCAGGCACGTCCTCAAATTCATCCTCGTCTTCATCGTCTTCGTCTTCTTCTGACTCTTCTTTGGCTTGTTGCGCCGCTTGTTCAGCCTTGATCTTTTCGAATATGTCGTCTATTTGAGCATTGGCTGCGGCCGGCGCAGCAGACCCAGAATCTTTACCAGTCTCCTTCTTAATAGATGGAGTAGTACCGGAAATAGCGGCTGCTGAGAACGATTCGCCAGTGACTGTACTGTTCGACATCCAGGATGGCAGCGCATTTTGTTTCGCGATTTGTTCTTTGCGCGCCTGCTCTGCTGCTTTCTCGGCCTCTGTAAGACCATCCGATGTGGATATGTTGACTGCAATAGATTGGGGGCCTGTATTCGTCAATCCCTTGACTGCCATGGGTCTGTTCGCGCCGGCGTCTGCTGCAATGGTTTGGGCTCGTTGATGTGTCTCGTCACGCTTGACTGGACGGGCTTTGGCAAGCGCGCGATCGAAGTCGCACTCAGGAATGTGTACCGCATCGATTTTGGGTAGAAGTTCGCTTATGAATTTGAATTGATCGTTGAGCCGTGTTGACTGCTCATGACCAGTGGACGTTCGATCGGCTTCGAAGGTGAGAACATGCGAGCAACGATGGCACAGGAAGCCCTGTGGGCCGGCGTTGTCCAGGACTTCCATGGCCGTCCACTCTGCTTTGCAACGGGAACAAAAGTACTCTTTCTTCTCGCTCGCGACTTGTGTAGTTCCCTGCACTTCTTTGTCGATAGTATAGACACGCCATTTGATTGCGTCAATTGTAGCGCGATAATCGATATAGTACCATGTTCGATTGCTCGGTCTGGGGTTGCCTTCTCGCAGCTCGGATCGTGTGTGTCTACGCAGGTCTTTGTCAGTCGCAAACCATAGCGTGAATGTGTATGCGCTTACACAACTAGAAATCTATCTTCACGCAGTTTGCCGCAAATCTTGTGGAGGTCTTTCGTGTTGATGGACATCAGGTACGCCAAGTCATCATCTCGAAGTCTGGCAGCCACGATTAGCAACTGGTTCAACCCGTCCAGACGCATGTACAATACGCTTCGTGTAGTATGAGCGCATCGACGACCAGTATTTCGCGGGTCTCGTAGAAGGCCCTTGTAACCGACTTCACTAGTGTGATCGCGAGATCCATGCTGATCGGGTTAAATGTATGAGGAAGAATGTAGTCTTTGTAATTTTTGCAGTGAAAGGCTTACATCTGTTGTGATGTAAGGTTTTCGTACAGTTGATGCAGCCTTGTGGCCTTACTAAAAAAAAGCTGACATCTAAGCTTTAGGCTACAAAAACAAATGAACAAAGAGCCTGGTCTGGAGCTTGGTGAGCCGGCCTATTAAATTTGTCTCTTGTGCTCTTGGTAGCTAATTTTTCTGATCCCTCGAGACGAGGCTTACAATCCATGTTTACAAGGATCTATGGGTATTTTAGTTGATATGGAGACAGCCCGTAAGGAACTGTGTGCTGTACCTACCATTAGGTACCTAGGTACTGAAGCAGAAGAACTTAGGTGGGCAATCCGGTGTACAGAAAGAACCCCCTTTTCTCTCTCTCGCTTCTCTTGAAACGAAACGAAGCTCCCGTTACAAAGTTAGAGCTAGGTAGCGTAGACAAAGAGGGTAGGTACTTTAGGTACAGTAACACCAATTGTTTGGTGTAAGATACAGATGTGCCTTTCCTCCAATAAACTTCCATCCTGCAATAAAGTGATGGGAGGCGTTTCTTTTTATCACTGTTCTTTTTCCGGACCAGCCGTCCATGCTGTAACATTAACAAGAGGGCCCAATGCGCTCCCAAAAGTGTCTTGTAAATTCGGAAAATGTCTTTGGTGCCTAAAACCTGCCTGCAATTTCGGTTCTGCTGTAGGCAATACCTACCTACGGGCTTCAATCAACTCGTTCCCATCCTTTCTGCCTTCTACACCAGCCACATTGACCTCCATTTCCATACCTGGACATGGACATGGAGGCTAACGCATGAAAGCCTTCCATAATAGTTAAGGTTCTTTTACAGCTGGACTTCCAGGTCTCCCCTAATCCCAGCCACGCGCCCGGGAGCCTTAGTAGTGGACCCTCCCTCGTACACTGTCGGTTCGACTGTGCATTCGTAGTCTGTCTGACAGCCCCAACCCAGTCTAGACGCTACGCTACCCTACCTGCGTTGCGCTGCGCTGCGCTGGACCAATTGAGGCTGCAACTCCAGCCCCTGGCCTGCTGGGAAGCTCGGAAAGCGACTACTGCTGTTGCTGCTCCATCAGCGCCAGACTTAACAAAAACGTACCTATCGACTACATCAGCGAAGACTCGCGATTCAGCTTTCATACGCGACGTTTGCCCTCACTCTGTTCTCATCATCGGAAATTGACCTCTAGTGTTGTCTCAATGAACACTGCAGCGACTGTGTATCAGTCTTCTGCTTGGTAGGCCGTCAGACGCCTGCCGCTTTCTACTCCCACGCCTTCTCACCAAATATCTCCTGGCCTTTTCGACAACGCCTAGGCTGGCCGTGTATCATGATCAGTCGCTGCCATGGCTTTCCTTCGCCGCCGAGGCAACAACAATACGTCTAGTGAGACTGATACACGCCGCCATACATTCTTTGAGTCCAGCGCATCCGGCGACCTTGCTACTGTGCTTCCCTCCCAACCCAGCCAGAACAACGACGAAGGCGCTGGCGAATCTTTCCACCCCCCGCCATCCCACGATCTACCTCGCGATTCTACCAACAGCCGTTTTGAAGGCCCTCGCGAGAGTCATACCGGAAGTCGCCCTGGCAGCCGCCCTGATGGTCAGACTGACAACCGCCCGGATACCCCTCCTATACAAGATGAAAACAGCAAGCATCATCGCTTTTCCGTCTTACGCTTTCGAAATGCGAGTGATTCGCAATTATCTCTGCGGGCCAAACAACAGTCTGAGAAGCCTCCTCCAGTGCCCCGACGTAAATCACCCTATATTCCCTTCACACAATCGAGACTATAGAAAGCTAACAAGTGTCGGTCGATTCAGCCCCCGAAATCATTACAACCGCTCCGACGAATGAATTCACAGGACCAAAGAAGAAGACCTCCAGGATAAGCTTGGCTGCTAGGTTTCGCCGCTCGACAGATTTACCCCGTGATGACCACCAATCCAACAACAACAACTTCGACCGCCAAAAAACACTCCGTAAATCCTTTACTGATGACAGGCGACGACCTGCGCTTGCTACTCTGGACGAACCGGAATCTCCACGACCATCTACCACAGCCACAACAAGTAGTCCTAACGGAACTATTCTAACCCCCCCGAACCGACCGTCCGAGTCATCAAGATCCGATGCTAGCTCCAACGATCGCATGTCCCATCAGAGTTCGTCTTACCAAAGCCCGGAGACGACACCTAAGAAATCAGGAGCGTTTTTCAGATTACGGCGACACAAGAAAGCCCCAGAACCACTGTTCCCGTTTGCGCATTTGCAACAGCAAGGAAAAGCACCGCCTGGTATCTCGTCCGCTTCATCCCTTGGCATTTCTACAACTCCACGCCCAGCCTCTGCCCAAAGTGGCAGAACAGCCGGTGGGAGCACTACAAAGGGCACACCAGACTTACAAACAGGTCAATCGCTTGCTACAACGTTTGTTGCGCCTGCTGGTGCCCAATCGGGCCATTCGTCGCCAACTAGAGGTAATCTATTACGAGGAAGGTCCTCTACTATGAGTTCGATGGGCCGGAACTCTAATGATGACCATCTCCTACCACCAACAACCCGGACGTCATCCTCAACTGGCCGTAAAAGCTTCGGTGACTTGTTCGGACTAAGTCGTCTACGACAGAATTCTGAATTGAGTCGTCAGGGCACAATGGGCACGCTGACCCCTACCACCCCTGCTTCTATCGGATCCAAAAACAACTCACTCCAGCTTGCTAGGGATTCATTCGTTCTCCCAGAGCGCTACGAAGACGAATCGCCTGCCAAGTACCTTGCCCGTGTCGAAGAAGTTGCAAGCCGGGGCATCATTGCTGCCACCCTATCAAAGAGTGCTGACCCGTTCATGACATCTGTCCTTCGGAGTTACATGCGCACCTTTGGCTTCTTTGGTGACCCTATGGATATGGCGATCCGCAAGTTGCTTATGGAAGCTGAGCTGCCCAAGGAAACCCAGCAGATCGACCGTTGCTTGCAGGCTTTTGCAAACCGCTACCACGAGTGCAACCCGGGCATTTACTCGTCGCCTGATCAAGCCTATTTCATTGCGTTTTCCTTACTCATTCTACACACCGATGTCTTCAACAAAAACAACAAGCACAAAATGCAAAAATCTGATTACTTGAAAAACACAAACGGAGAAGGCATTTTTGACGACATTCTGGAATGTTTTTATGACAACATCACTTATACCCCTTTTATTCATGTTGAAGACGATTTAGACCCGACCAGTGATCGATATGCTTCACACAAGTCACGACGAAAACCTTTGATTCCCTCTACAGTCAATGACCCCGCAAAACGGGCTATTAAGGAGCCCATTGATCCATATACCGTGATCCTTGATGGAATGTTGGATGCTTTAAGGCCCAACTTGAAAGATGCCATGGAGCTGGAGGACCATTACAACTACCTAGGTTCTGCGCCCAGCTTGAACCTAAAAGATCTACAAAAGACCTTTTTCAAGACTGGCGTCCTACAGATTGTGTCAGCTCGTTCTCGACCAGATGCTTTCATGACGGAACAAACAGCTAGCAACCCTGCTGAAGCGCACCCTGGAATAGTCGACATCAAAGTTACAAAGGTCGGCTTGCTTTGGCGAAAGGATGCAAAGAAACGCAAGGCCCGCTCTCCCTGGCAGGAATGGGGAGCGATTCTTACAGGAGCCCAGCTTTACTTCTTCCGGAACACGGGCTGGGTTAAGTCACTAATGCACCAGTACGATAACCATATCAAAGCAGGGCATGATGGCATACCGTTGATTTTCAACCCACCTCTTCAGGAGTTCAAGCCAGATGGTCTTATGTCTACTTATGCTGCTGTTGCTCTTCATGATACGGCCTACAAAAAGCACAAGAACGCTTTCGTATACGTGCGACAAGGTGGTTTGGAAGAAGTGCTTCTTGCAGACAATGAGGAGGAGATGAACGATTGGCTCGCCAAGCTGAATTATGCTGCTGCCTTCCGAACCACAGGTGTTAAGATGCGTGGGGTTGTTGGCGGCAATTATGACGGGCAAAGTAGACGTGGTCTTCGAAGACTTGATAGCGCCGATGCCGCCACACTGATTCAGACACCAACGGGCCCAGTATCAGTCGCTCGAAGTCGCATTGACCACAAAATGGCTGAGGACATCTCGGCTGCTCGACGAGACGTTATGAAACAGAAGATCGAAGAGGCCGAGGAGCACGTCCAGGAGATCCAAAAGCAGCTGGAGGACCAGCTGAGAAACGCGCGCCATCTCCAGATACTTGCGCCAATTCAACCAAGAACAAGAGAACAGATTCTGTCTGCCGCTGCTCGAATGTCAGCACAGCTCAAGTGGACTCGTCAAGAGATGTGGAAATCAAAGTGTCATCGCGATATCTTGATACAAGACCTCGAGGAAGAATACCCATCTTCGACATTCACTCCTACAAAGCAGCAGTCCAATCGACTTTCACAAAGGACTGGGTCGCCAACTCCACGCGCAAACATGGGACGCAGAGGGTCCAGATCAACTCATCACTCTGGAACCGACGGTGATCTGAGAACACCCACAGAGCCTCAAGTCGTTCACTTACCCAATCCCGCTGAACCCACTGAGGATGTAGATTCGCCCTTGGACCAAGTTTTCACCACACCTCCCCAGAGCGCAACAAAGCGACGACATAGCTCGCGCGATCTTTCCTTCGCTAGACCGGATGCTGCTAGTACAAGACATGGTTCTACATCAAGCATAGCCCAGTCTCCTGTTTCACCACTGCCGGCGACCCCATTGACGAAGCCTATCTCACAAGAAGAAAATTCCAAGTCGCCACAACGGCCTGGGGACGACAGTCGCCAGGACCCTGATGCAGATGAAAGAGACTTCCTGGAACAGGCAGGTTTGCTTGAACAACGGCCCAGTCGAGATCCTACAGATAAGGCAACCGTCTCGACCGGTGCGGATGTTGCTACTGAGCCTGGCACATCTGCGGACAAGCTCGACAGAAGCAAGATCCGTCGTAGTCTCCAACGAACACTCAGAGAGGGCGCCGGACATCTCTCGCATCACCGTGGTAGCCGTAAAGGCAAGGAAGCAGCCGGTTCAGGAGAGGAATCGGCCCAGGATCACCAGCTTTCGCGAGGCACAGGGAGTTTTGTGGTTCATGGAAAGAAGGCATCAGTCATCAACTTTGGTGATGGATTGCAAAACATGTCCCATGACGAAAAGATTCGTGCCCGAAAGTCTTCGCAGCAGCATGACATTCCGCTATCACCTATGCCGAGTGGTCCCGAGGATGATGATTTCCATTCTGCTGTTGGTGTACCTCTCGAATCAGAAACGAGTGAGCGCAGGGAATCTATCGCGAGCGCAAGCACTGCAACCGCCCGAAGCTTTCGTGAGCTACATAGAAAATACTCGACTGCGCAGGCGACTAGAAGTACGTCCGCTGTTGGCAGGCTCACAATACCCTCGGACACGGAGAGTGAGGTTGCTGTCAGCTTCTCAGATGGACGTCGAAGCCCCCTACCTCCCATGGAGACAGAGACAGATGAGGAGATTGACGATGCTGGCATCAAGAGAGGTCGAAGCAACGAAAAGGCCGAATTTGAGAGTCGAGACTCGGATGCTGAGTCGATTCAAGATGTTGAGCAGCTCCCAAGCCGCCCCGTGCAGCCTGTTAACGCCTGAACCTGGAAAGCGATGGGAGGCAGTCGGGTAGCGTGTTCTCTGTATATAGCGAATTTCTTTTCTTATCATCTTGTAAATGGGCCTTGCTGGGACGAGCATGCCTGGTGCCCTTTTTTTTTTAACTACGAGCTATTGCAGAAATGGGAGACTGGTGTTGATGGCTCATATGATGCGCCGACCACAAGGGCATATGTATTTAGATATCCTCATATTGGCCCCGAGCCCTTTGTTCATTTGTTGTTTTCTTGTTTTGGACTTGGCGGGGCATTAAAAGTAAGCGTTAGAATTTTATATCAGTGGTTCATTTTACATGTCACAATAATTCTTTACGACTCAATATCCAACATGAAGAGATATGAAGTTCGGGTAAGGTCTGCTACAAGTTGTTATTGGTTTGTGGATCTATACACGTGTTGAAAACGCTCATAAGGCGCCAACAAGGATATCAAGATGAAACAGGATGGGTTTTGATCTGAATATGAATACAGTACGTTTCACCCTACTATCTATTTCTTGCCCTTCTTCTTCTTCTTGGATGGTGGAGGTGCCTTCTCTACCTTGACACCTCCTCCGCCCACAAGATCCAGAGTCTCTTCTTCCTTTACCATACCACCTTGAGTGGACTCTCCGGCCTTCTTCTTTCCCTTCTTGCCCTTGGGACGGTAAGAACTTCGGTCGCGCAATGGCAGCCAGCGCTCGGGGTCAGGTTTGGTGCCTTCAACGTAGTTCTTGGGCAGACGAATCTTTCTGCGACGCTTGCGTGTCTTCTCATCCGCTCCTGAGGGTGCCGCCCGCTTGAGAGTCGAAGATCCAGTTTTGCTGGTGGGAACGGCTACACCTGCGCTGAGGAGTGACGCAACGTCGATACCTTCGACTAGAGAATCGACAGGAGGGAGGTTCTGAAGGTGTTTCTCGACGCGAGAAGGTTCTGAAGTAGCAAGCGCTGCAACGAGGCCAGCCGTGGCAACATCTAAGCTTTTCTGTTCGTCGAGTAGCTTCTGGAATGAACTGCCAGCGAGTTGCAAATCTTTGGCATTAGATGACTTCATTAGCTCAATACCAACCTCTTCTAGGAGAGAGCTGGCCGGGCTGGCGTGCCGGGACTGCCAGTATGTCGCAGCCTTAACGAGCTCAGCCTTTGCCGATGACTCCCGTCCTTGTACTCGTAGAAGAGTCACAGTAAGCGCAACTAGACCGGGGCTAAATCGAGCGTTCAGGGATTCTTCGGTGCCGGCTTGATCGAGTCGTTGGAGGAAAGACTCAAGAATCGACATCGCTGAACCGATGTGACCTTCATTAAGCTGTATTTGCACGATGGTCAAGGCAAGACCAACGTCGTGGGGTCTTTTCTGAGCCAATCCCTGGAGGTTCTTTGGAAGTTGCTTCCCTGTAGCACCTTGGGAACTCGCGGCAGCGTTAAGAACGGATAGAATGCTAATGTCGGCGGAGGTTGTGGGGTGCTGTGCTCCAGCCAGGAGAGCGTCTGTACGGCGCTTCACTCCATCAGCTTTCAGAGCTTGTAGATCGACGGTCAGCCTGTTTCGTCGCAGAATATCAGATTGATGCCGAAAGAGCTTTGCGTCTTTTGCCTTTGCTGTGAGACTAGAAAACCTTCGCTCAACAAGATAGGGGTTCTCAGACTTGGGCTCCAAAGCTACCAAGTTGTTGCCAAGGATGAGTGCCAGATCGGCGTCTTCCTCTCTGTTGGAAAGACATTAGTTATGCGTACATGATACTATAGTTACAGAACATACTTTGTGCTGGATAATGAGTTGTAGAGATCGAGGGCCTCCTTCAGCTTGCCCAGTTTGGCAAATACATAAGCCTGTTGAGCGAGAATAGGACGCATCTCAGCTTGCTTATCCTCCTCTGTGAGGTCGTCAGAGGCATCGCACAATCTGCTAGCCCGCTGCAACAGATCGGCAGCAGTTTCGAGGGATCCGTTAGCGATGTGCGCGCAGGCAGCGTTGTAGCACAATTCGAATCCATCCGAATCCTGGACCGCAACCTTGTCGGTGACCGAATATCCTAGCCAACTAGACTGAGCAAAAGTGGCTCGAAGATTGATGCTAATGTCGTTTTCCTCGTCGGCGGGGTCGGTATCAAGGAGGCGGCTGTAGATGTTGCAGGCTTCGTCAAAACGCTCGGCACGATAAGCAACTTGCGCGGCGACGTGCTGCAAACTTCTGTTCCCCTCTAAGCCTGTGGATTGGAGGACCGAAGTGGCCTCGTCAAGCTTTCCTGTCTTATAAAGCGCATAGGCATGTTCGAGGGCAATTCGTGAAAGAAGAGTAGGGGAGGCGTCGGCGATGGCGCGTAGAGCATCTTCGAAGCGATCAAGCTTCAGTAAGGCGATAATTCGAGTATGTTGACTGTCTACATCGTTCTTGTTTGCCTTGATTGCAGCGTTGGCGGCCTTGAGGACTTCGTCATGATCTTCGATGGAGGACTGGCGCAACAAGGCGCTGAGAGCGGCTGCGGGATCTTGAGGCATGTTGGCGATATTATGTTATACAAGCAGATGCATGCCCGATCAGAGCGGGTTCAGAGTAGGGTCGGGACTAGCCCAGATTATCAATACTGGTCGTTGCTTTCTTCCGTCGCCGTCAAGTGTTAAGAGATGTGATGACCTGTCGTGTGTCTGTTCGGCCGTGATGCTGGCGGGGCATTTTTGGACAGCGGGGCACAGTAATTCATCCAATTCGAAGCTGTTCTGTGGCTCAACAACGTGACCCACTTTGGAGAAGAAGCTGGGGAGGGAGGTGCTGTAAGGAGAAGTTAAAATAAATGGCAGCCGAGAACTTAACTTGCTTTAACGAAAATCCGTTCGAAAGTCAGGCATTCGGTTTAACATTGTTAGTCTTCTGGGTGATCAAGATTCGAGTTCTTGGTTACTTGCGAGGTTTCAGTCTCGAACAAGTTGAAGGACATAGACTTAGAAAAGACTCAGGCGCCTGCTAGAAGAATATGAGACGAATATATAAAGCTTACAGCAATTATTATATACTGGATGTTTATTAGTGAAAAGCCACAAGCAGCTTCCGTCGGCTATGAACGTCCGAAAGGATTCCACCACTTCTTTCGAGCCTGTACCACTTCATTTTGGTATGAGTACAATGGATATGCAGCTATGTTCTCATATCCTTCAACGGGCCTTTGCTTTGACAGCCGTCGTCTGATCTCCCCCAACTTAGTTGAATCTGACGAAATGGTCACTATTGAGACTCGATTGCGAGAATCCAACTTCTCTTGTGAGTGCCGACTTGTTGAAACTCGCTGGCGATAACGATCCACGGTCGACCGTCTTCGGCGACTTTTATGTTTCTTGCGCTCTGTGTTATCGCTCTTGGACCACTCTTCTGACCGTCTCTTGGGTTTGTTTCCAGCTTTCTGGTCATGTCGATGCGATCTCTGTCGTCCCCTACTCACAATGCTACCTTGTGAGAGGGAGTTTCTTGATCCTACTCTGCTTGACAAGTCATTCATGGTGCGGATTGCTTCTAGACTTGAGCCATTCGAAAGTGCGAGTAGAGACTCATATTGGACCGGCTGCCGCTTTCCGTCACGAGATGAGCAGACAATATCGGTCAGCGTAGTGGTGAGCTTCTCAACGATGCGTCTGAGAGCTGATCGTGCGGGAGCTGGGGCACAGTTCAGATTTCGAGCCCATGTAATTTTACATCCAGTAGAGACATGAATAAGTCAGGACTTACCGTCGCCCTTTTCAAAATAAGAGCCATCCCTGGAAAGTCGCGAAGCATATGCTTTACGGACTCGTGCTCTATCAGATCGAAGTGAGGTGCTCAACGCTGAGTGACTATCGCTCAATGCTCCTTCATCATGTTGGCGACTGCTTTTCAACAGGGACAAGCACTTGGTATATGTGTCCAGCAAGGAAGTGACAGCAGTTCCGAAATTGCCCATGATGCGCTGTAGATTAGAATACGGGGCAGTTGAATATCGCGGTGCAATAGAAGGCGCAGCTCAAGCGGGACCAAAAATTACCTGAGTAGGTAGGCACTGTCAGACTACAGTACCTGCCTAAAAACAGCACGTGGGCGTAGAAAGTTGTGCGCATCAAAATGGCCAGATGGGCAAAGCGCCAACGACCGACACCCTCCTTGATGGTCGCAACCTTTCAGTCCAGTCTTTCATGGTCTGAACTCCCACAAACATGGGGGTTTGAGCAGTGGGCTGCCGCCGAGATCTGATCACTTCTTTTAGTTTTGAGCCCCATGCCGAATCAATATCAGAGACAAAGATTGCGCAGTAAAACACCCATGCGCGGGATCCAGCCGTAATGTTTCGCAGAACCGCTTATCAGTTACAGCGCACGAACGGACAACTTGCTCGATGTGATATCAGCATTGCATCCACCAACAATAGCACCGATAAGGCGTGTGCTGCATACATATCTGGAACAACACCAGAGTCGATCTCGGGAAACGAGTCAGCTTTTAGAAGGTATGCCTTTCGACCGCATTTTGGGGGGCTCCTATTCCCACCGCATAGTCTAGGCTATCTGCTATGTGCAGATACAAACAGGGCGAGATATCCTCAGTAGTGGTCTCTGACGAGTGATAGACCAATGATGATGGGGTTGCCCTCCCGTCCCTCAGGTCCCGCGACGCTACGGAACAGGGCCCGCCAGGACCGGAGAGATCATGGAGTCCAGCCCAGCGCAAACGGGTGCGGGTGCGGGAGGAGCCATAAAAGTCAAATTTTTGTCAATCAAATCTGTGGCAGACTTGGCGTCCCGAAGGGTGTGGGGGTGGACCACCCAGAGACCGTTTGCTAATCAGTTCAGGGCCCGGTTATTGTCTGGTCCCTTCATTGACCCTTGCTCCTTGCTTCCCTCAATCAATCACCAGTGCGATTCCGGCCACGGATCACAACCATGGTTCAGAAACCCTGCCTGGTTGATATCTAAGGTACTGTACCTTTTGCGCCCGTTACAGATCGTGTGGCCGCCCTCAGCTTTTTAATGATTGCCTCGATATCAACCCCCTCAAAGTTTGCTATTTGAAGCGGTTTCAGGGACCAAGAAAGTCAAAAGCCAATAGGACACAGACAGGAGGGGCGGCAGGCCAGTGTTAGTTGGAAAGTTGAGAATACTGAGTTATCAATCAGAGTCAGGTGCGGAATACACCAGCATGCGTTCAAGAAATCTCCAAAGGAGGGAAAAGAATCAGAATCGCCATATTGATATCATACTATGGAGCATACGCACCGCGCCTGGCGCCAGGAAGCCAGGATCTTCCGAAGAGCAGTGACTTTTCTGCATCTGTCCCCTGAACTCCCCGAGACCTAATCAGATATTTACGCATACATACCTTCTCACCGCGTTCTTTTCTGGTACCCGCCGGCTTGTTTGCTTTTATCCTTTCGGTGTTACTGACTGTACCTAGGTACCTAGATCGATAGGCACTGCTGGCTGTAAATGTGTGGGATATCATACATTCAGTACGTACTGGGTTCTCCATGCCCTTCTGCCCCCCACTCTCTGGCTGTCCAGGACCACCTGCGGGTCTCAACGTGGGAGTTGTGATGCCATCAGCCTGTCTGCGGGCGCAGCCGGTTTAAGATTCGTGGATTGGATTGATGCTGATGGCGAGAGCGAGAGTGGATGATAACGTCGCGAATGCGGATCCTGGACAATACATGCATCAACTCAGGGACCCGTTAGCAGGATACAGTACGGATCGGGTACTTGGCCGGCTATTCTATACTGCTGCTTTCGTCGTCCTGATCACCCTGTTGATCAGGTACGTGAAAGTACCCCCTCTAGCACAACACAATTGGCCCGGATCACACAACTCAGTATCCCTGGGGCTCAAATCTCGACAACGATCGCCCTGCTTTGCTTTTATGATTAGAGCCGCCCGCCTTTTTTTTTTTCCTTTCCTATTTGTTTGTTTGTTCCTGCTCCATTTGCCTATCTCATATACGGCTCCCACTGCCACCGACCTTTCCATGGACGACTCATCTCAACCTCGATCTCTCTCTTCAGTACCTTGGTTTGACAAAACTTAATGTCACCCTCTCCCTCTCATTCACCCCCACCGGCCTCGACGCCGCAGACCGACGAGTCTCAGCTTCCAAAAGGACAATGTCGCTACATTCTTATGATACCTGAACTCAAGGGTCAGCGGTGCGGCTGTATGGGATTTGACCACAATAAATCACTGCCTGGTGCTACATGTAACTGTGGCCATCTATCATGCTATCATATCGCCATGGCTGATGCGCCAACACCAAATACGAATAAGTCCGAGATCGATATAGTCAAACAACAAATACGCACCCTGGAGGAAAGATTACATCAAGACGACCGTGATCGGATTTCCCACATTATTAACCGCATTAGCGCACTAGAAGAGTCGGTGGAAAAGAACAAAGAAGAAGCCGACATCGAACTCAAGAGCTCATATCGCAATGCGTCTGCCGCATGGGCGCTTGTTGCACAATTACAACAACAGATGAAGAATATGGAACAAGTCTTGAAATCCCAGACCGAACAAATGGCAAGGACAACGAGAGAAGTGGAAGACCTACGTAATCGCCAACTGGAGTTACTAGACAGCGATGAGGTTCTAGAGGAGCGCATTGAAAAACTGGAGAGTGTCGAACCTTTGCTATCACCGCTCCAGGAGTCCGGTCCGGCTGGTACGCCTTTGAACATGCACGACTTGTCCGCGACTGCCACTGCCTCCCAGAATCCGTTGGAACCATCTCATATCCCGCCAACGACACAATCCGCGGCCGTTGAGCTTTCAAGGTCGTGGACAGTACACGTATCTCTAATGCCATCCAAGGACACACCATTTCCATTTGAAAAGGATACAACCTCATATAAAAGGTGCCTTTCCCGTGGGCTCCACCGCATGTTGGCAGTCGAGGGTGACGATGCCCAGTCGTTCACAAATGCTGTATCGCAGGCGTTTGAGCCCCTTCTCAAAGGAAGACCCTGGGTGCCACTGCAAGCCAAACTTTGCGACGCTGAACGTCTACAAGGCTTGCCCATGCTGCGACCCTTAGAGCCTAAGCTTCTCCAAAATCAATTTGATAGAGCTTTTCTCATACAGCACTGCGCCGTATTAGACGTCGGGGGCAAGATTGACTCTCTGTATATCGCAATGGAGCACGATTCCCTATCATGGAATTTCCTTAGGCGGTCACCTACCTATTTGTCAGGGCTTGAGTCAGCCTGGACGCACGACAATATGCTCGACAAAAAAGATGAACAAGATCCCTTGAGGGATCACCAGGGCGACGAAGGTGACGAGTCACCACCTGCTGGTAACATCGTTGGGGCCTTGACAGGTCTGAAGCGCAGAATGTCTGACATTTCGTGCTCATCGCTCGATGACGCTGATTTGCCTATGGTTAAAATGCCACGGACATGCAAAAGCTCGCCCTTGGAGATACGACGTGGAGTAGAGACGGCACGATAGAATAAAGAGAAACGGGTGGCGGAAGCCTACGGGCCAGGAACTTGAGCACTTAGCGTCTTTTGCTTTACTGAGAGCGTATGGGTAGAACTTGATGAAAGCGACTTCTTTTGGGCATAAAATGGGGCGTTGAACTATTCGCTTGGAAAACTATTGATACCTTGGGCACAGCACTGGCCCATTCTTTGAAACGAAGGCGCCTGCTATTTTGGTCTGTTTTGAAATATAGGATTACGGTTAGAAGATAGAGAAAGGATTATTATACGCATACTGCATAGCGCAGGAAACACAACCAACAGTCCTGTGGCCTTGTACAATAACTACCTATCTTGCGGTGAAAATCTAACTACCCCAGCGGCAAGCATATACTCCTGTGATGCAAGCACTGATAAGGAATATTGGGCTTGCATAAAATACGCCGATTGGCCAGCATGTGATAATGGACGAATGCATTGTCTTTAGGCTTCGTATTACACTTTATTGGACACAAAGATAAGCAGGTCCCTTCGTGTTCTTGTACGACAGGAGTCATGATACATTAGCAGGTACATAGTGCAATGTATTTGTGTATCCATGGCTGACTTGCGTTTTGGAGGAGCAGTCAGCCATGCCTCTTCGCCATTAGTACTGTCGGCCGCCATAGGTTTCCTCAATATAATGGTATATAGGTGAAGCTCTGTGCAAATATAAAGCCCTCCTGAAGGTTCCATATCACAAGTAACGAGTATGGATACGATAAGTCGAACGCAGATCCACGTCCTGTTGTATACTAATAGGCTTATTCATTAAAGCGGAGAGATTGAATTGGCTGCCAAGTAGGTCAGACATGTTTACTTTACGTTGTTTCAAAAGATGATAGTGCAGCTAAAGGAAATACTTTATAATATCAGCAGTAGCTTTAACTTCTCCCAGACAGATCAAAACTCTTAATAGGTCAGTTGACTAGAGGTCGCACACGGTAATTGAACTCCAACCAAAATGAAGACGTGCGGGAAGGTCAAACATATAATACTCTTTGTATCTTTGAAGTGATGACAGTGAAGTAACAAAGCGAAATATAAATGTGCTGGTCTCGGGATTCAGGCTAGATAGTCATTCTTGCACGTCTTCTCATAGACTAGACCCTGAGAAATTATGTGTTGCCGGTTTGGGAAAGTGCGCTAAACGTATGGTCTTAGTGGAACTGCCTAGGCTAAGAGTGCGAACTCTACAACTTTAATGCCATAAGTTGACTGTAGGCAAGAAAATAGGGAAAGTGATTGTAGCAGGTCATTAACTTTGATACCCCCATAACCTATAAGAAACCATATTCCCAAGAACCGGTCTCTCCTCTTTTTCAACCACTCAATTTTGGCATCCTCATTTGACATTTCAACCTACCTTCCTCCAGCTGCCAAGGACATGCAGATCTAGCGGCGGAGCAGCCGGCCACTTAAGCTCCGGTCAGTCCATGCAGCGCTAGAGAGCATCACTCGCGAACCGCAAACCGACTTCCACTCTTCTTTCTAGCATTCTCCTTCTCCGCCTTCACAAATCTCTTTGCACCTTGCACTTTACCATCAAGGTACCTACTCAACATAGTGTCCAAGATTTCAATCAGAACATCGATTATCCACTCCAAGCTAGCACCTATCGACGACTCCGACCCTTTGCCCACCATGGATCTGGACATCGAAATGGACGATGCCATCGATACGGTGCAGGACGTGCCCGTTGCTGATCTCGGTCGCGACGATATTCTCGTAAGGCATAAACTGTAATCATTCTACTGCGATCCTGAATTGACCTCCTTTTCAGCAACCCGATGAGCCTGAAGAGCCTGGTGAGGTGGCTGAAGATGAGCCCGCAACCGACGAATCCAAGACCCTCGTTCCTACCAAAATCCACATCAAGGGTGTCGACTCTCTACACACATCTGACATCAAATCTTACGTTAAATCTCACTACGGCGACGTGGACAGAGTCGAGTGGATCGATGATTCTTCTGCCAACCTCCTCTTCCCATCCGAACCCACAGCACGCGATGCCATTGTTGCCCTCAGCTCTGTTCCAGTGGCAGACGCTACAGCCCTTGCTATAGGAGAAACACTACCCGCGAAGCCTTTCGAGTCAAAGCCAGAGATCTCTCTTCAGGTGCGATTTGCTGTCGCGAGTGACAAGAAGGAGGCAGGCGCTGCGTTACGTAGCCGGTACTACCTCCTTCACCCTGAGCACGATCCCGAGGAGCGACGACGAAAGAACCAGGACAACCGGTCGAGATATAGAGACCGTGATGGGGGATACCGTGGGGACGGTGGCCGACGACGACGCGCTTCAGATGACGATGTTGAGACATTCGAAGCCAGCATGTACGACGATGCGCCACGCCCAGCACGAAGAAGACGTGACTCCGATATAGAGGAACGGCCACGTTCATATGCTCGCGAAAACCAGGGCAAGGAACTCTTTGCTGGACGCAAAACACAGAGAGACCGATCTGCGTCCCCTAGACGCGATGGTGACGGCGATGACTTGATGGGCGATAGGGCAAGCTCATCTGGAAACAGAGTGAGGGCTCGCGATCTTAGAGATCGCATATCAAGTGGAAACAATTCCAAGGAGCTTTTCCCTACTAAGAAGTCGATCAAACAATTTGGCGGAGGAAATCTGGATACCCTAGAGCGAGCGATAGGATCAGCCCGTCTCAAGGATGAGGATCGCCCCAAGATTGTGTCTGTACCTAACGCACGAAGAGACGGCAGCTCGTTTAATATCCGAGGCATGGCGAACCAACAAGGTGACGGAGAAGGGTTTGCGATTAAGGGTGCTGCAGGAGCTAACGCGCGAGAGCTATTCCCTACGAAGCTGGGTGGAAACAACGCTGGTAAGGAGCTGTTTGGAGGAGGAAGGTCGAAGCAACGCCAGAAGGCCGAGGATCTCTTCTCTTGATTCGAAGATTATCTCGAGCAAGGTATGTATTGCAGAAACGCACAGGTTGAACCAATCATTTAGTTACAATGAGCTTGGGTGCGTGGTGAATAGAAATAGTTTTGGAACGATACCACGGCGCATTAAAAATACATATCATGGAAATACAGGAACAATCGTCCTGACTTGAACTACGAATCCCATTGAGTCTTCTACAATAGCATACATGTTAGAAGGGACCTTCTTGCGTCATGAGCCTACCACCACTTCTCCAACATGACTCTATTCCTGTGCATTGTGCCATCTCTTGTCAGGCCATCCACGATCTCATCTGTCATTGCAGCTGGTCCACACACATACACAACACACTCTTTCTCCAGTCCATAAATGGCCTCTTTTACGTCCTGAAGAGTGAACCGCCTTTCCGACACGTCGAATCCAGTCTTGTCCTCACGCTTGTCGTATCCTCCAGTAACAAAGACCTTCAGATCACCGAGGAGCTCCTTCTCTTCAAACCACGATTTGATCCTCTCAAGGAAAAGAACACCCGTCAATCCCTGCGCAGGCATCTTACTAGAGTACAGGACCTTTACGTCAAGTTGATAGCCCTCTTCAGCTATACATCCCATCATGCTAGCGAAAGGGTTAATACCTACGCCTCCCGCGACAAACAAGACGCGGCGTATTTCGTCAACAGGTATATCGGCTGGAGGAAAGACGAAACTGCCCCCTACGCGTACCTGCAGTTTGGATCCCAGAATTGTAGACGGAGGCTGCCAGAGCCATGCTGCAGGAGGGTTACCTGGCGATTCTTGGACTGCTAACTCCAAGTAAGGAGAATCAGGGTCCGTCGCGGCTTTTGGCGAGGAGGTGATAGTGAAACCACCTGGTTTTGGGTTGTTGGGGACATATGTATCTAGCCATTGACCAGCTGAGAACTATGCATCTTTAGCACCGCAATCACTCAAAGCTCTGGGCGGTTGTGATGGTGAGAGATAGGCTACGCACCTTGACTGGCCCTGATTCAAGTTGCAGACGAAACAACCGAATTCGCTCATTGACCTGATCTATACGACTCAGTCTCACATCTAGGAGGCTCTAAGCAGAAGACAGGTCAGCTGGAGCTCCAGTTAAAGACAAGAAGAAACAGACATTATCTCGTGGTTCTTGTGCTGTCCTCTCCAGATGGCCAGTTCGCTGGGTTGACATCACTCTGGCGCACAATATATTAGGCTTAACGACAAGTCTTGATCTCTGGCCCAGAACGGGGACGCAATTCCTCAATGGCCCAAGTCTGGTCGACATGGGATTACTGAAAGCTATTCGAGCAAAGTGATTGCTGAGTATATCTTTTCCCAGAAAGTGAAGTTGTAATAGTAGCTTGTTATAGTGGGGTTGGCAGATCGTGGATAAACTCAAGGCATCATCAAGCTGAGTAAGGCAAGCATTGTCAAAATAGTTGTTTATACCACAGTATTTGGCATGTGTATGATATTGTACATTTGAAAAGGCACGGTACTGGACAATTTTCTGTTGCAAGGAATAATGCTTTAACATCAGTTTTGGGATTCTATCTTCTCCAAGTCCAGCTCCTATAGTCCACAGTCGTGAGTTATATTACCATCTTTGAGGCAAAACCTGCCCTATCTGACTCATTCATTTGTCAAATAATCACACCTAGGACTCTGTCCAGTTGACTTGATCCATAACCTGTCCAGCAGTTGGGTGTGTGTATCCAATTCTCAGTCGTAGACGAAGAGGCTATAGCAATTATTAGTACAGGCATGGTTCAGAAACAAGAACGTTACTTACCCCCTTACAGCCGGACACTCGCATCATCTGGGTAGCTTCAGCTCCAGGTCCGAGGTCCGACGAGGAAATGCTCAGCAGCTGCAGCTTCTGAGACTTGGGAACGGCAGCTTGCAAAGACACGTTGGACAAGTTTGCGGAGCCAGACGTGTTGATGAACTTGGCGGTGGCTTGGATCATACCCTCAGCATTGCGCTGAATCTGGAACGTCACATTAAGATCATTGGCATTGTAGCAGGGGATACCAGCAGGTGCTTGTGGCGCTTGGGGTTGAGGTGCTGATGAGACGGGTGACATGAGGTCGAGGTTTGATGAGGGAGGAGCGGGAGATGCTGTAGAAGATCCAGGAGCAGATCCAAACAGATCCATAATGTTTGACATGTTGGATTGAGGAGGCGGCGAGGTCGCGGACGGCGGTGGAGAAGAGGCACCGCCCAAGATATCGGCAAGGAGGTCGGTGTTGGTTGTCGAAGAGGCCGCTGGTGTGGCAGCGGGTGCGTCCATAATGTCAAGAAGGTCTTGTTCTGTTGGCTTGATGACTCTTGACTTCCTGTTGGAGGCCTTCTTTTTAGTTGGCGCAGGTCCAAGCACACGGGACTCTTCTTTGATTTGGGGGATAGGCATCTTCTCAAGCACGCCACGTCGGACCTGATCGAAGCTGAAGAGGTTGCCGTATTCGACCACTCGCTGCTGAATCTCGATATCAAGACTAGTCTGATGGTACTGCAAGAGTCGTCGAATCTTCTCGATTTGAGCCGGATCATTAAAGCGGGTTGTCAGCTTCATCAGTGCCGTCACGATGTACTCTGTAGAAACTTGCGTGGCATATGCACTGTTGAGAATGAGGGAGAAAAGGTCAACAACTTCGTGCTCCTTAACTTCCTGTACGAGCTCCTCTTCCTCGTACTGTCCACCCTTGAGAAGAGCATCCGCATACTCGCCAATACACCAGGCACCTGCTTGTGTAAGACTCTCCTGGGTAATGTCCTTCTTTAGGTTAATGTATAATTTTTGCACGGCGTAAGTCTGCAATTCGGGAGTAGTAGCGACCAGTCGAACAAATGACGAAAGAATTTGCTCCTTGACGTAGTTGCCCGCCAACGACAAAACGCGAAGCATTGTGTCAAAGTGCCATCGTTTATTGGGCGCAAACTTGTCAGCAGCAATACCAATCTGGCTGGTCATTGTTGGCTTGAACTCGTTGTCGGCAACCTCCAAAAAGGCCAAAAGCTCGCGGATCAAAACCCGAACGTTGCTCTCGTTGATCAGTGTAAAGCTCAGGTCGAGAGCTCGTCGTCGGATACTGATATCGGGGTCTCTTAAACATTCCAAGATTGTGTTTCGATGTCTCTGGACAGCATTGGGCTCAATTGCGACAACCTTGATCAGGGTGTTGAGAGCCACATATCGAATGTTGTTGTCGCGGTTAGTGAGGAACTTGCCCAGGATATTGACACCGAGGACTCTCAAGCCAGAATCGGCCTCGATGTCGAGAATAGTGCGAACGGCTTCGTACAGAATTGAGTTGCCGACGTTTTTGGATGATTCGGTGTTGGTGGCCACCTGTGCCAGGATATCGTTGATCTGCTCGCTGGTCTCGGCGTCGCCCACAGCCAAAACTCTCAGCAAGTGTAGAATCTTAACCTGCAAGAAGGGGTCGGTAATGCCGGTAACATCGTGTTCGGGTGCGTAGCCTGAAGTTGCGAGCCCTTTCAAAGTCCTGACAAGTCCTGGAACGAAGGATCTGAACTTTTCAACAATTCCTTCTTCTCCGCCCTCCTCCTCATCGGCCTCGCAAAGGCTTGTCACCAAAGTGAGGCCGCAGAGCAAAACGCCATGGTTTCTGTCGGAAAGAAGCTGTGTTGCCTTATCAATGAAGTGTTCTTGCAAATCTGGAACCTTGCGACATATGCGCATGGCGCAGAGGGCCGCCTTTCTTCGAATATAGGGGTTGGCTGTGGCAACGAGTGTTTCGATTTCGGGGAAGAGATCTCGTGACATTTCGATCGAGGCGATGTTTCCTAGCGTGCAGAGCGCAAGACCGACGACATATTGGTTAGAATGTCCAAGATCACTAGACTCGAATAAGTACTCAGATATTCTGGAGGACGACATAGGACGCTTACTTCTTGAGCGAGTTGGTTACCAGCGTTAGGACTTCTTGGTTCTCATCCAACAGTAAACTTGTAGCCAGGTGTCCTAGACGTTTGTCTGCGAATCGAGGGGAGGCCAGAAGCTTCAAGCATTCGATCTGACCAAAGTGGGTTCGCTCTCCGAGTGTAAAGAGGTAAAGTAGCTTGGCGACATTGTTGCGGCTGGCACAGTATCAGTACATCCGCTTCTCTAATGACACTATCGCAACCAACCGGATATTAGGATCGTGGCTCTCCTCTCGGAAGCTGGCGCGGATTGCAGCGCTCTCCTTCTGAATGACAGCACGCTCGTCTGCAATCGTCTTGGCCGCACGCACGTTTCGAATGAACTGTTTGACTATCCGAAGGAAATGTAAATGTGAGCCTCTGAAGTATCATGTCGCGAGGGAAAGCTCGTCGGCGCCGTACGGGAACTCATCTTGGGAGGACAGACCCAGCGGTTGGGCCGTCTTGTCGATGCTTATCCAGGGGTTATGAGGGAGGCGTGGAGGGTTCGTCGAAGCTCAATCAGCTCTAGCACAGAGCAATGAGCTACTTAGGTAATGGGTCGCTTTATGTAAACCTCAAGCCGAAGAGGTAGATTAAGTAGTTTGGTGGGAGCCGGTTTAAGGCAGCTGTATAAGGAGAAGCTAAGTTGCGCCGTCACAGGTAAGTCTCAGTGACGGTGTGCTGTCTGTATCTGTAGTGCTTGCTGCTTGCGTTGCGGCGGACACCTTTCAGACGTGGGGCACAGACTCCACGCCCGCCGAATTGGAACTCCTTGGCGGTACGTACTTGGAGCGTTAGTCATCAGGACAATGCTACCTACTCTAGAAGCTTTCATCACCTTCATGCCTTCTATCATGTATTACACCTTTCTACCTTGATGGTGACACAAAATCGTTGTTAAGAAATAATGATATTATAAGGAAGTAATAATTCTCACGATATCTGCCATATTATAAACATAATAAGAATTTATTCGTGCACGCATAAATTATAGAGTATAAGAATACAGACAGAGTCGCTCATACAACATTGAAACTCGTTCTTCCTCCATAGCCTGCTCTCCCAACTCTTATTTTGCATCAGGACGACTCAGAGGATGCGCCTCAGTGTTCAGCACCCACTGATCCAGGCTAATCACGTCAAACTCACTAAAAATGAGATAGAAATACTTGAGCGTCTCGGCTAACCAGAAACTCTCCATGCTATCCATCTTGGTAGGCTCCGCTTTCGTAACATCGTCGATTGCCGAAGCTGCGATCTCGGTTCTAGTGACCTTTTCAATTGTTTCAAACATTGTCCATGCCTTCTCCATCCACTGCGCGTCACCAGTGGTTCGGTACATGATGAAAATGGACTCGATAGCCTCTGGTCTTAGGATATATCGGGGATCGCTCACATCAATCATGCCCTTGGGAAGATTGTGCTTCTTGACAACATCTTGCACGGTAGGTGCCTTCCATTCAGGACCCTTCATCGGAGGAGCCTTAAAGTCGGGGGCATGTTGTTCCTCAATAGCCTTGAGCCATCGCTCCTCGTTCCAGGTACAATCGCCTGTCTCCTTAATGTCGACACTGCCACACGAGATGAAGCTGAAGACCTCGGGACCAAGGCCAGTCTGGGTGGCTTGATAAGACCAGATGCAGCCGTCTGTAAGTTGAGAGGCAATCTCTAGATCAGTTGGGCGGTTGAATATCTTGCTACCCATTGCCATCATGCCACCGGCGAAGCAGGTCAGGTGCTGCCCTCGGGCTACAGAAGTGTACTTGGGCTGTTCTCCTGGCAGGTCCGTTACCTGATAATCGCCAGAAATAATGATGGGTTTATCGGAAGGCGTCAATGCTCTCTTGAAAAGGTGCTTGATGGCGACAGGGATGAAATTCTCGTACAGTCGACGGGGCTGTTCCAATTGACCACCAAGAAGAAGGTACCACTTGGGAAGGTATTCGTAAAGTGAGTCGGACATACCGCCGAGGGTGAATTCTGAGCCAGCATGGAATGCTGGTGTGTAAGCGTCAACGACTATGGGCCACATACCAGGAAGACGAGTGTTGAGTTGCGTAGACTCAAACTGATCTCCGAGCCTCTTCACGGCGTCGTAGTACTTCATGTTGCCAGTGATTTGAGATAGTTTAGTGAGCTCTAGACTCATAGATCCCAACTCAGAGACGAGAGTCTCTCGTGAGGCAGACTGGGGCTGGCCATAAGCGGCTCTAGATATGTGTGAGAAAGTAAACGATGTCTATCGGCCCACAAAGACTTACTTCTTCCACTCCAATCGAGTAACTGGTATATGGTTGGGCGTATCAAAGGCCACCATCAGGAGATCTCCAAGCTCGATGGCCTTCTTGAGCAGAATAGGGTGAGCTTTTCCACTCAACTCATATGCTGACAAGAAACCACCCAGATAGCGAATAGTGGTCTCGAAAATGTTGATAGTAGTCATCGGGCTTCTGGTGAAGTCAATGCCATCCGCGGCTGCGACAGCCTTGGTGAACTCTTCCTTCATATCCATGATCCAGAGCGTGTCAAGGGCATCTACCAGTGTGGCAGCCCACCCACCAAAAGGATCCTTGGACTTGCCGGTCAAAGGGGTCACTTCATCATGCATCCATGCGTAATTGGAATATCCGCTCCAGCTGTGCTCGAAACTCTTCTTAACAGCGGCAAGACGTGCTAATCGTACCTCCTTTGCTGCAGCGCTCTCAACTGGCGCATTAGCTTGAATCTTAGGGACCTTGACATCTCCTTTGATCTCGGGCAACACAGCCAGTTTCTCTTGGGGAATTGGATATTTGGGTAGTCTTCGCGTCCAAGCAGTGGTGCCTTTTCCAGCAAGAGGGTCGCTGTTACCGAATAGTGTGAAAGTAGAATCCGAACTTGACCAGTACCAAAAACAGAAGATCCAGATAAAGACGACGCCAATCCAGAGGCGGCCTCGCCTCAGGGGACCCGCCATTGTGTAGAGTATTGATGATGAGCGACACGAAGTCGAGGTGTTGGATGAGAGTGATGGACAAGTAAATGCTTCACATTTCAGACCCAAGATGGGGAAAAGAGTGATCGAAATTCAAAGCGTTGAGGTAAAGTGACGTGTGGTTGGGCTTCGGCCTCAAGAAAAGTCGGCGATGTGTCTCGACTCAAGGGGGACAAGGCTCATAGAAGTCAGATTCTAGCTTAGTACTTTAGACAGGTCTTGAGAGCGGCTGAGCCTTGATAATGGTGGTTCAGGCTACAGGGATAGTTTCCCTTTGTATTGAAAGAAAGAAAAGCGGACCGAGGGCTTTGAGGGTAATTAAGTTGATAAAGGGCGATTGCATTTCATACCCTCGACCAGACCAGCGCAACTAATGACTGTACCGTCCAGTCTGTGGCTGAGGTTTGTCGGCTCAGGATGGGACATTGGATGGAAATTGCGGCGGGCGGCCAACTAACACGTGAAGGAATGAATGTGCCGTATCCATACCGCGACATTCGACAGGGTCCAGTTTAGTCCGGTCCAGTCCCTTATTATCAAAACGCTGCCCTCGCTTGGCATTCATCCTTCGATGCCGATTTAAAGTGTACCTCGGTACATATTGTATTGTACTTTGCTATATCTTTTTGAGTAGGACCAAGGTAAACTTGTTAAGTTTTTGTGAACCCTTTCCAGAATAGGTACCTGCTTGGTTACTTGTGACTTTGGGCTCTTCTCGAATATTAGGTACTCGTTGTTGACAAAATGCTAGGTTCTAAGCAGCAGCCTACAGAATACCCGCAGATCGTAGCAGGTCCCCTCCCTTGGAAACCCATAATTATACGATGGATCAGACAGTAAGCTGGCATGGATGGTATGGCCAGGCCGCCTTCTCCGACAGGTCTAGTTAAAATAGCCATGTAACCCGGCTTTGGAGTTCCTAGATCACTGTGAGCCACTAAAATTCGAGCTTTCCCAGGGGACTCCCTCAATAAGCCAATACCCCTGAGATGGAACATGTAGTAAGTTATGTATGAATTAGCACAACCACTTGTAATAAACATTCGCAATTCTGGGCAAAGGGATTTTCTGCCTGTGCCTATCTGGATTCATGTTGTACCCAGGCACATATTCACTGTTCTCTGCATTGCATCCTCATTCAATGACATGGTTGGGTTCATCCCTTGACGAGGCGTGCGCCGGCCGGGGTGGGCTGTAGGGCTGATTACAGCCTTGTAGGCTGCTCCTTACATGGCCCCCTCGCTCAGCCATGAAATTGGTTGAAACGACACATTTCTTTGACCGCCTACTCCTTGCCCCTCACCAAAATCGCATGGTAGATCAATCACGAAAACAATCAAAAGTTTAACTATGTCACCAATAGCACGGCCAAGTGGAAAATTTCTCAGTTGCTAGAAGCCATGCACGTGGAAATCCGTGATATAAGCCGTGGAGACATCAAGTACCACGGAAAGCAAGCCACTGCACTTTATAACTATCAGCCCTACCAGTCCAAGATGCCCTCCATATCGCTTGCAGTTTTGCCACTAAGTAAACAAGATTCAACCTACTCCTCGTGATGCCATATGTATTTGTTGCTCATCGACTAGCGAGAGTATAATGACTGCAAGGCCGAGGAATTGGTTGACGAGGTATCAGATTATTAATCCCTTATTTTTGCATCATAAGCTGGACGAACTCGTTGTCTATAGATGCAGTCAGCGACAATGTACGGGTGACATTTTCGTTATCCAATCTCCAAGGAACTCACAGTCGATTCGGCCATCACCATCCTGGTCAGCCTCTCGGATCATCTCATCAACCTCGTCATCGGTGAGCTTCTCGCCGATGGAGGTCATGACGTGTCGGAGTTCGGCAGCGGAAATGAAGCCGTTGTTATCGCGGTCGAAGACCTTGAAGGCCTCGCGGATCTCCTCCTCAGAGTCGGTGTCCTTCATCTTGCGCGCCATCATGGTGAGGAACTCTTTTCTCCAGTATTAGTGTTATCGCTCTTCAGGCAACTTGGGAAATAACGCACCAGGGAAGTCAATAGTGCCGTTGTTGTCGGCGTCGACCTCGTTGATCATGTCCTGAAGCTCAGACTCGGAGGGGTTCTGACCGAGAGAGCGCATGACAGTGCCAAGCTCCTTGGTGGTGATCTGACCTATAGCGAATATTTAGTTTATGTCCGAGTGTATATGTTCATTCGATGTTTTGTTGAGGCAACTTTGGATATCGGATTGGGCCAACGAAGGCATGTCGCGAAAAGGAGAGTATCACTCACCATCGCCATCCTTGTCCTGCACAATGAAATTAGCAACTTCAAGCAGATAGAAGGTACAGGGAAAGATTGACTTACAAAGAGGGAGAACGCCTCCTTGAACTCGGAGACTTGCTCTTCAGTAAGTGAGTCGGCCTACAGTAAGAAATCTGTCAATTCGAGATCCCAAGACAAAACATCGCCAGAACCATCAGATACGATAAAGCCCCTCTCCCCAAACGGCGGCGGGGTCAATGCTCTCTGACGGTAGCGCCATAGGAAGAACACAAAGCGGTAAATCGAGAGAGTGTATATACGCAGCTGGATCAAGCAACAGGAGGACTCAACTTACCATTTTGGTTGTGTATGGTAGTTGAAGTAGATGGTAAAAGGTGGATGTCGATCGCGCGAGAAGGAAGAGGATGACTTGGATAAGTTCTGAGGTCGCGGGGTCTTGAGCCAAGAATGTCGGACCTTTTCGTTTGGTTGGAGCTTTCGTGGAGAGAGCCAAAGGTCAGGGGGAAATCGGTACCTAAGGCAGGAAATGACATTAACAAAGAGGAAACAATGCACTGTGTTTTCTATACTCAGGGGGTCTGTGCTTCTATGCTCAGTGGTTGGAGCTTTCCATGGTGCCCCTCGCACACTGTGCGGCTTCTTCCCGAGGCCGTTTCAGGCGGACACTTCGTTCACTGCAAGCTCCCGCCGTCCTGTTCCACGGATCCAACCCGCTGATCTGAGCCCCAAATAGACCTACACGTTAGAGGTACCGGTCGCCAACCTAAAAGGAAAGGGAGACTGGACACTGGACTCGTCGACCCCTGCCATCTGGCCAACAGGCCCAAGTGGACTTTCCGCTGTCCAGTGTCGTAATGCTCCCTCCCAGCCGAAGCCAGCTATCAACCACAGCCCGCATCGCATCGCATCGCATCCCATCTCGACTTATCGCGATCCTCTTACTCATGACGACAATACCTTCACCTACCGTCCCATGACGCTTACCTCTACGACGCACTCAATTTCCTAAATTCTTAAATCATTGCTTGTATTGACGATAGATTTGATCTCGCATTTGCGTCCGCCATGTGGCGAGACCGCACCAACCTGTATGATACCCTTTCTAGCTTGCTGCTGCCCATGGCCAGTTTACCCCAGCATATTACGACTTTGTGCTGATATAGATTTGAAATAAAGATACATTTCCTACCGGCAGTCTTACGCGCACCATCCCACCCAGCGAAGACCTTATGGGCCCGGCGCCACTGCTTCTGGTGCCCTTGCCGACGACTATACCAGTAACTACCCGAACGATGACCGCCGTGGCCTTCTCTCACAAGGCGCCTTTGAGGACGATGGTGACGCTGTGATTGAGATGGACGTGTTGCCTCCAAGATGGACTGAATTTTCTGATACTATTACCGACCTGCTCGCTAATATTGCGACAAAGGGCCAGAAATTGGATAGGCTGCACCAGAAACATGTACTACCAGGTTTCAATGATGAAGAAGCGAAAAAGGTTGAGGAGGCGCAAATAGAACGCCTTACCCAGGAGATCACTAAAGGCTTTCACGACTGTCATCGCTGCATACAAAAGATTGAACAGATGGTGCGCGACTCTCAACATGCTGGTACTATCACAAGGGCAGAAGAGACCATGGCCAAGAACATTCAAACCTCGCTGGCTTCGCGGGTCCAAGATGCAAGCGCTGGCTTCAGAAAGAAGCAGAGCGCATACTTGAAAAGTCAGTTTCCTTTAGACAGCTGCTAGATGTGTGCTAATTTGTATTCACAGAGCTTCGTGGAATGGGTGGCTTTGGCGCTATGAGCCCGGGCGAGAGATCCAGCACTCCCCAGCCAGGCTCCTACCTTGACCCATCTCTTCAAGAATCGGATGCCGACCGATCGTTTTCGCAATCAACTCTTCAAGCAACACAACAGCAGAGAGTACTTCATTCGAATGACGCGGCCATTGCTCAACGAGAGCGCGAGATCGAGGACATCGCCCAAGGCATTATCGAACTGTCTGATCTTTTCCGCGATCTTCAGAATATGGTAATCGACCAGGGCACGATGCTTGATCGTATAGACTATAATGTTGAGCGCATGAACACCGACGTTAAGGCCGCTGATAAGGAGCTCGTGGTCGCTTCAGGCTACCAACGGAGGACGACTAAACGCAAGATTATTCTCCTCCTCATTCTTATCATATTTGGCATGATCATTCTGCTAGTGATCAAACCCAAGAAACACGAGTAGAAGGCGTTTGAGCAGCGAAAATCCTGGGAATACCCGCTGTCTCCATAGAGCTTTCTAGCCCTCGTATGGAGACAGCCTCTATTATAAATATGTACCAATACAATGTAGGGCAGGTCATCAGGGGATATGCCATTGATGTGTTTGGAGTCACGGCTTTTTGTCTATTTTTATACTACATTAGGTAGAGTCATTTTCATTATGGTAACTCGTGGCGTAGACGGAACGTCAACTAGTTTCGTCTTTATCATAACTTTTTTCGAAAAGCTTAGGAAAGCTCTTCCATAACTTTGGCTTCATGTTCTCGATCTCCAGGGCCAGCTGGGTCTCGCTGGGGAGAATCGGAGAGCCCCACGCCTCTTCCATCAATTGCTTTATGTTTGCGGGCGACAGCTCCCTGCTGTCTCTCGCCCTTGCTCTCGGCCTTCCTGGCAGGCGTGCCACTGCGAGCCGCTGAATAATCGCACTGCGCACAACTTGTTGGTCGATGTAGACGCCCTTTTGCCTCAGTAGAGCCAACAGACGGACGCCGCATGCCAAGTCAAAGTCCGCAATGCCTCCAGGTTTGACCTTCGAGAGAGAAAGCTGGACCGGCTGTTGTCCCAGTGTCTGGTCGAAGCCCCATCGAAGGATGCCACGTTGCAGGCTGATATCGAAGATCTTTTGTATGGGATGTTGCCTATTAGTAAAGGGTAGGTCGGCCGGTATACAGAACACATATTCGGGATCGTTTCCCTTGTTCGAGGGGTCACCAGACTTTGTAACAGTTTCTGGTTCTGCAGGAGGAACAGTGGGTTCTTCGTGAACCAAGCCTATTTCAGCTCTCCAAAATTCTTCTCTGAAATGGCTTATCTTCTTCTTGCCGTCAGGGAATGAGTGGTACTCGGCCCATCCTCCAGAGTCGCTGTTTGACCTCTTAGGTTTCAACTTAGGTTTCGGCGGCATATCGCACCGGTGTACTGGAATTAGCCCTCCAGGCTCCGGGCTGTATAGTTCGCATATCTGATGGCTTAGCTCCTCCAGATCATTGAAGCGTCCCAGACGTCCAAGATTGTAGAGCAGGATTTGCCAATATTTGATGGGAATGGCAACCCCATGCCGTGCGACCCGCAGCGACAAATGTATAGCTCTGTCAAGCTCGGGATCCTCCTGGTAGCCATGGAATTTCTGTTTGCTCATCTTGGGATGATACCAGATATCTTCAAACAAACGGCCAAGAAATACTTCCGAGTTCTTTTGTTCGATACTGACATTCAGGTTATCCATCTTGTCGAAAACGCTTCTCACTTTCGCCAGTCCTTGTGTTGACAAAGCAGCACGGAGGTTCTTGTTGAGCTCCTCAGAGAGCGTCTTGCGCTTCCTTGGTGTCGGCCTAGCCATCAAAGCCTCAATCTCTTGAAGTAATCGCTCCCGCCTCCAATCTTGCTGTTTGGCAGAAGAAGCAAGTAGCATAACTCTGATCTCTGAATTATCAAATTCGTCTGGATGTATATCGCAATGCAAAAGGTCCCTAAGCAGCTCGTCCTCTCCTCTTTCAGCAAACGACATAAGAGCCTTGCAATAGATTGATGAGGAAACAGTAATATCCAGTTTTCGGAACTGTACCAAACGATCATTAACCCCCTGAGTATCTTGTTCTCTTAAAGCAACCGATTGCAAGGATTGAGGGCCAATTTCCCGAAGGCCAAGTTTATGCATCAGATTGATAGCAAATTCAGATGAAGTCCAAGAGCTGGCGAACCATCGAGCTGTAAATCTATCGCTAAATATGCCCTGGGGCTTATCCGAATGGGTATCGTTGTTCGCTGTATCCGATACGAGATCATCACCAAGGCTTGCGTCTCGGCGGAGAACCGATAACTCTTCTTTGGTGAGCTGTATTTTGGAGAAGTAGCGGGACAGAAAGTCAAGAAATGGCATAGACTTTTGTGACCTGGCATGATCATTGAACAGAATGAACCGCTTTCTCCAAACACGAGCTGCATGTGACTGACCAGATTCGAAGAGAGCTGGCACAACATAGTCATAAAGCTCGCGGTAAGGGTTAAAGACGTATATTCTTGTCAGAGTGCTCTGAACGACAGGAGAGAAGTCGACGGCAAAGCTTGCCAGAAAAGCTCCGAAGCTATCCAAATCAGGACGGAAAGTGGGCATAAGTTTCAAATGCCAACGAAATGCAGCTTCGCAGTCGCTCTGGGCCAGATAGAAATGAACCACTTTCAGGTATAATTCGGGCCATTCGAAACCGTAGGTTCTTTGGAGCTCCTGGGCCAAGGTGAAAACCTCCTCCACTCTATCAGGGTGGTTCAATGCCGCCCTCAAAATGTTGTCTCGCAGAAATTTGGCTCGAGGTTCAGTCACAAGACGCACGTCACCTTCGTTCCGAAGCTGAAAAAACATATCCCAAGCTCCTTGATCTCCATGACTGTGACGGATTGCTGCGAGACGACGTTCCCACAAGGATACTTTGTCCGAATCGGTATGTTGACTGGATGGACGTGATTCTTCGGCTCCAGTCAGGCGGATACCCAATGGAACAAGCGATTTAGTCCTAGACCGTCGTCTTCGACCATCCTGTTCTGCTGCTCGTCGTTTGGAGATAGTCGATCCAGAATTATTCTGCTTCGTCGTATTCTCAACCACTTGGTAAGAATGTAGATATTTTTTGTTATTGAATAGAGTCGTAGTTGCGATGGTTGACGTTGCAAACTGAGGTCGATTTCGTGCCACTATATGAATGCATCGAGAGTATAGGTATTGGTGAACTCGAAATGTTGTATGAGGTCGATGCATGGCTGGGTAAATTCGCCAGCTTCAGCTGGTATCGTATCATCGCATCGGTTCGTATCGAAGAATTTGTGCAATAAACGTTGTGATCGCCCCAAAACTGAGGCTTGACGACAGTGGCCAAAGCTAAGTCGTATCTTATATCTCCGAATCTTTTTTATTCGACATCATAAGTGCTCCATCACTTGCAGAGCGCCCGGGGGGTTCGCGCCGGCCGGCACGTGCATACCCACCAACAAGAACGATGAGAGCTTTGCTGAGTCATACGTCGCACCCGACTCCCAATCAAGTTATGGCCTCATTTCTTTACCCGAACTTCGACATTCTCCGTTACCAACTCAACCACCCCACACGAAACCAACCATCGGAGCCTCGCAGAACTCTCCTTTACCGACTTCAAGATGCCGTACGTACAATTGACTCACGATCGATTCTCACGATAGCCCGGGCCGCCTTTTTCGACATCAATGGGTCATTACAAGCCTCGGGCATCGCGCAGAGCATCAACATCACATCATACGAGAATCCGTCACTGACGCTCATCCAGTCTCGTCAACGCCAAGAACCCCGTTCCTCAGTACCAGCGTTACTACCAGAACGCTTACAAGAACCACACCCGTCTTTGGAAGATTGTACGACCGGATTGACTATTTAAGCTATTCTGAGCTTCCTGCTGACCGACCGGATAGGGCCCTCGCAGCCGCGTTATGATGACTCCCTACCTCATCCTCCTCTGGGGTACCCTCGGCGGTAAGTCTTTATCGACAAATTTCACAGATTGGCGCCAACACGAACTCGGATACTGATAAACTTGAAGCTTCATTCTACGGTGCTGGCCGCAAGGTTCTCGGCTACAACTCTTACTTCGGAAACTAAGATACGTGGGCTACCTGGCTTGCTATAGAGCTCGACAACGATGGAAGGCCAATGTGACCAGTATTGAGTGAATAGAAGGAGATGAATCCAACTTGATATCCTCACGGAATTGTCCTTTATTTGTATTCACGAAAAACATGACAAACTCCCAGTCGAACCGTGCCTTCTATTCACACGTCATTGCCATTAAACCTGGACTCCTAAACTTGAGAATACATGAAGAACCCAGAATATTGCATGCATCAAAAAGTGACGTCTAGTGCTCCGCACCGACCTGCAGCTCTCCATCTGTGGATAGATATATCAACCCCCAATTGGACTCGCCTTAGTAGCCTGTAGCGCCGGGCGCCTTTTCGTCCTTTCGTAGGCTCAGCAGCAACTCTCGGAAGCGCTCCTTGCCTGAGCCAGAAGCACCTCCCTTGGCTCCCTTGCCGCTCACATCTACCAACTTGGCGATTCGGTCCCAGCTGGTACCACCAGATACGGTGTCCTCTCGGCTTTCCAGGAACTCCTCGGCTTCCTTTCGTGTCTGGGCGATACCCTTCTCCTTCTTGTTGTTGTAGTTCTCATAGAAGTCATCGATGTTCTGCTGAGCCTCCTTAATTGTCTCTTCTCGCTGGGCAGCGAATTGTTCGGCACGCTTAGCAATCTGGTTGTCTCGGCGTTCGCGCCACTCTCTGATCACATCAGGTTCCTGTTCCTCCTCGGCAGAGGCCTGGTAACCCGAGTTGTAGCTTACGGAAGGGCCTCCGGTGATGGCAGTTCCACCAGAAACTCCAGTACCCTGTATTTTGATATGAGCTTCCATGTTCAAGATGACAGCAAGCGATTCAACTTACTGCTTCAGGGTTGGTCAGATCAGGGAATTGAGACTCGAAAGTAGATTGCTCATTGTCGCCAGCGCCGCCGAGAAGGTCATCATCGGCGTCAGCGAAGGCAGCGGCGTCGTTGTTGGTCGCGAACTGTTCGGCATCGTCTCCAAGGAGAGCCTTTTCACGAGCGAGGAAATCGTCAGTCGAGGGCTCAGCGGTTGGGTCCTTGATATCGGTTTGCGCTAGATTACACGTCAGCGTACGTCCCGCGCATGCGAACTGTTAATTCACATACCCCCGGAATCGAAGTCCTCGAGTGAAGGGAATCGGTCGGCCATCTTGAATATGGAGAAGTTCAGGTATCAATTGTTTATTTACGGGTTTGCGCCACTTCGTTCGAGGTCGTGAATGATGAAAGTCGGAAATCAAAGGGCTCGTATCCGAAGCGATAATCGTCAGTGAATGCTGTTGCTATGGTCCTCCTATTCAGTTACTGCCAAGTAGGCCATCCTAGCTGATGAGGTGGATTCTGCCGGGCGGTGAATGACCTGCAGCCCAATGTAGCTTGCTGAAGTGGGTCTGCAATATGAATTAAAGCACTATAATCATGCGTCTACAAGCTATTTCCACTTTATCAGATGTTTATGCTGCTTAACCTAGCTCTCAATCTATAAACTCTCCTTGTTCTACTAAAGAAAACATTTCGTTTCATCGCACATTCTCGTTGCGCATCAGTCTGATTCCCTCGGTATACTTTTGCAGGCAAAGCGGGCCATAACAAAATTGCTGCTTTGTTTGTCTGCGTATAAAAGCTGGTTAGCAAAAGTTCCGAATATTATTCCTGCAAGTAGCTGTAGTAGACGTCTCCAGAGTGATACTACAACAACAGCTGCAAACAACGCTTAGATAATACTCGCGCCATCTCATCCATACTTTTGAGCTTGGTTATCAATTTTATTAGTTGTCGTTCACTGTTTATATGAGCCGACAAAAACGCTTTTGCTAGCAGAATGGCTTACAACGATGACTCTGTACTGGCGCGACTTTCATCGCTCAATGAAAGCCATGACAGTATTGCTACGGCTGCGCAATGGATCATGTTCCATAGGTACGCGTCTTTCATCTGTCTGTTTGTATCGACGATTAACAACAGGCTGCAGGCGGCACGCAGAGCGAACCGTACAACTCTGGATGCAACGTCTCAAAGACTCGTCAAGCACAAAACGATTGAGTTTGATATATCTCGCGAACGGTATGTTTGTGTCCTGGCTGTAGGGGGTCTGGCTAACTGATCTTGCAGAGGTGGCTCAGCAATCCAAGATCCGCCATAAGGATGACTTTATTATTGCCTTTGCGCCGGTGATTGCCGAAGCTGCTGCTGTCGCTTACAAGGGGGCACCTGCAGAACTTCAGGCAAAGCTTAAGCGCGTGATAGATGTTTGGAGAGACCGATCAATCTTTGAAGCGCCCATCCAAGCTGCCATCGATGCTCGTATTGGAGGTAAGTGCAGTGCGACAGGAAATTACTATCAAATGAGCAACGGCTTATCATATAATCAGAACTCGACAAGGCTCGTGGCATGGCGAAACCTGGCTTTGGCGGCTCTCCTTTTGGTGGTGCTGCCACTGCTGCTGCTTCTATTCCATCCGAGTTTGCTCCTCTTGTGACTGCTCACCAGCAAGTCGCCAAGTTGAGCCCTCCTTTGAAGGCGACAATTGCATCCGCAAGCCAAGAGTACGAGAAACAAACGGACCCATCCACACCTGTACCTTCTGCTCCTGTTTATGCTGCTCGTCTGAATGGTCTCCTCAAGACGCTGGCCAATGCCGAGAATGCAGTGGCCGAGTGTGTCAAGGCCAGGGAGGGCCTTGTCTCTGGCCTAGAGACGTTGCTCAATGCCAACCGCGCCGCATTGGAGCAAGAGAAATCTGACCACGCCCAATTGAAATCCCGAAAGACCGAGATTGAAGAGAAAAAACAACAGGTCGAAGTTGGCATTATGCGGGCCCTAGGCCCAGCAGAGAGCAACGGGAACTCAGGAGACGGAGAGTCTTCGAGCGCCCCTGCTGAGCCAGATAGACCAGAGATGGAGGCGCTCACCCCTCCGGCCTTTGAGCCTTTTGACGCGCCTACACCAGAAGCATTGACACCAGAAGGCGAACCTGCTGTTGCTCCCGCTTCTGCTGCTGAAGAAGAGGCCACATCTTACCAGTCATTGCCGATTTCGACCAATGGTTCCAACAAGCGTCGTCGTGTCGATACTGAGGAGTTCCCTGATCTAGGGGGTGATGATGGTATCGATGCTGATGTTGCTCAGATGCTTAAAGACGGTTCGCAGTCATGATTGGAGTGTCAGTCTTGTTTGACAGGCTTAGCCAGATATCTTCCTTATGGATCTGTGTTTCACCGATGTGGTTTTGAAAGAAGCCCTGTTTGGACCGGTTGATACCAGAGAGACGAGCCTCTGGAAATGTTCTCGGGCAGAGTGTATGATTATCTGGGGCAGTCAGTATTAGTTGCCTATTTGTACTTTTAAGATAAGCTTGTGGTAACAGGTCCGCCGTCATTAATTTACGCCTATTCTCGTGGCTATTTAAAAGGGTTTATTAACCCAATGATTGATAGGTGATATTTATTTCTACCAGCCATATTTCGTGTAAACATTGTGACAGAAGCATACATTAGGTACGTTCAGTAACAAGTAGGCATTTTCGGTTCAGTCCCACCGAGGGGGAGGGACAGGACAGGGACGCACCATAACCCACCAGCTCGCGACGAGTCCCCACCTAATTTTTTCGTGAGCATTGGACGTCTGAGCCCGTCGCAACTCGGAAGCTGAGAAATGCCGCTACGGCGATGACGGCATTACAAACCACCTCAAGTTCTATCCCTTCTCATTCATAATATCAGAGTACCTGTCAGCTTCACTTATTCTCCTGGCCCGCAGCTTAACCTCCCCTCTATTTCTTCGGTCGACAGCGCCGTTACTGAACATGCTACGCTGAGTCGGCGTTTGATCAATTCCCTACCGTCATCATGGTTTCGGGAGTAGCACGCCGCGTGCTGCTCCCACGCCTCGCCGAGCCCTCGCAAGTGTCTCTGGCTGCATCGCGAAGTCAATTAGGACCTTCATTGCACAAGTCTGAAGCCCTGTCTTTTCAGACAAGGCTCTTCCACGCTTCCAGCACCCGTCAAACCGCTCTGCCTCCGTTCTCAATCGCCGCCTTCCGGACACCAGCGAATAATACTCTATCTCGTACTCAACTTCCCCTGGCACAAATCCGATCCTCTCCATATGGCCCGGTTTCGCACGCCTTGCGACAGTTCTCAACAGCTCCCCGTTTACTCCAGGAAATCCAGACCAAGGTCGAAGAAGGCGCCAAGAAGCCCGCCGAGCTTGAAGCTAATAGAAAAATCGCCGAGGATGAACACAAGCAAGAGTTCGCCAAGAGCGAGAAGGCCACCAAAGCTGCTCAGGTCAATTTAGCTGCCAAACTCTCAAAGGAGGGTAAGCAAGCTGGAAAAGCTGGTTCGGACGAAATCGTACGACTTATCAAGATTGCCCGTCCCGAAATCCGCTGGCTTGGTATCGCATTTGTATTCCTGGTTATTTCTTCTAGTGTTACCATGCTGATCCCTTTCTCCGTCGGTCGAATTCTCGATCTTGCTACCAAGGGTGAAGCTGATGATGTCCGTCTGTTTGGCTTAACTATGAACCAGTTCTTCTTTGGCTTGGGTACTGTCTTGACTATTGGAGCTATGGCCAACTTTGGTCGAGTTATCCTTCTCCGAATTATCGGCGAGCGCGTCGTTGCTAGACTCCGATCCCAGCTTTATCGACGTACATATGTTCAGGATGCTGAGTTCTTTGATGCCAACCGCGTGGGTGATCTCATTTCACGACTCAGCTCTGATACGGTTATTGTTGGCAAGTCTGTGACGCAAAATCTCAGCGATGGTCTTCGTGCCCTCTTCAGTGGTGGTGCTGGTTTTGCTATCATGGTCTGGACAAGCCCCAAGTTGACTGGTCTATTGCTACTCATGTTCCCACCAATTGCTGTTGGAGCCTTCATCTATGGTCGAGCCATTCGAAACGTCAGCAGATCAATCCAGAGGAACTTGGGTACTCTGACCAAGATTGCCGAGGAACGACTTGGCAACGTCAAGACTAGTCAAGCATTCGTTGGTGAGGTACAGGAAATCGGCCGCTACAACAACCAAATTCGAAAGATCTTTGCTCTTGGCAAGAAGGAATCGCTCATTGCTGCTACTTTCTTTGCTTCAACTGGCTGGGCCGGTAACATGACGATTCTTGCTATGCTGGTTGTTGGAGGTGGTTTCGTACGCAGCGGAGCCATGTCGCTTGGAGATCTGACCTCGTTCATGATGTACACTGCATTCGCTGGTTCAAGTCTGTTTGGTCTCTCGGGTTTCTACTCGGAGCTCATGAAGGGAGTCGGTGCCGCTAGTCGACTTTTCGAACTGCAGGATCGCAAACCTGGAATCCCACAAACGGTTGGTGTTCAAGTGAAGTCGGCACAAGGTCCCATCAGGTTCCAGGATGTGACTTTTGCCTACCCTACTCGACCAGCTGTTAAAATCTTCAACGGGCTGGATTTCGAGATTCCTTCCGGCAGCAACGTGTGTGTTGTTGGCCCATCAGGAGGTGGTAAATCCACAGTGGCTTCTCTGCTATTGAGATTCTATAATCCTACGTCGGGTTCTATCACCATCAACGGACAGGACATCTCTGGTATGAATGTCAAATCGCTGCGAAGGCGCATTGGCATGGTTTCTCAGGAACCTGTCCTCTTCTCTGGAACTATTGCTGAAAACATTGCCTACGGAAAGCCTCAAGCGAGCCGTTACGACATAATTTCCGCTGCTCGACGAGCAAACTGCAACTTTATCAGCGATCTACCCGACGGTCTGGAAACCCAGGTCGGTGCTCGTGGTTCTCAACTTTCTGGCGGTCAGAAGCAGCGAATCGCTATTGCGCGAGCTCTGCTTAAGGATCCTGATATCCTAATTCTCGATGAAGCTACATCAGCGCTGGATGCCGAGTCAGAGACTCTTGTCAACGAGGCTCTGGCTGGTCTTCTGCGCGGCCGCAACACCACCATCTCAATTGCTCACCGTCTCTCTACTATCAAGCGATCTGACCAGATTATCGTTCTCAACAACGAGGGCAAGGTCGCTGAAATCGGCAGCTACAAGCAACTTGCTGCCGACAAGGATAGCGCATTCAGCAAGCTCATGGAGTGGCAGATGAGCGGCGGCGAGGTTTCCAAGGAGAGCAGTTCGACTGCCGCACGGGCGCATATCACCGAGGCGGAGGAACTCGAGGATGATCTGGAGAGAGGTGATGAGGAGGAGAACTTTGAGCATGATCAAGAGGCCAAGGACTCCAAGAACGAGGAGAAGAGATCTTGAAGCATCTTGATTGATATAGAGCCGAAGAACATTCCCGCAACGACGTAATATGGTTGGGGTTACGGGATTAAGAAAGATTAGACGAATCATGTACATTATATATCCTGGTATCTATGTCTGAGTCTCTATGGCGGATGATTGAAACGCCAGCAACGGCAAAGAGAACTCCACTCGACATGTATCCTACTTTCATTGGCGTCTCTGGTTTGGTTATTTGATCTCCAAATAAAAATGGAAGACATAGTTGGGAGGTGGTAGGATGGACAGCTATGCATAGAAAGCAGAATCTCAATTCATTTGTGAATTCGGTCTTTGGCCTTTGTAGCGAGTATCGCAGGTTTCCATTGTGTCAGAAATTGGAGACAAGACTGAATCATAAACTTGAAATGCGTCCCAAGATATTTTGTCCAGTCTTGAATATAAGAAGAGGGATAGAGTTTGCTGTGAAACTGACTTATATTGATGAAGTTGCACTGCTGTACAGCTCTCATGATACATGCCGGGACTCTCGGAAGCAGAGTGGAATGAAGCTGCCTGAGGTCCAATAGTCGCTGCTGTTCTAAAGTGAGACAGACGGGCCAAGCATCTTGTGCAGCGCTGACATCAGAATGGAGGCTACTGACTACCAATCAGATGCCTATCGGCAGCAGTCATGATGGTGAAGAGGGCAGAAATGAAACTTTGGCGTGATAGTTGGAAATAGTAAACTGCGACGACACTAGGCTGAATTGGTGGTCGCATCAAACAAAGCTCTTGGTGGTGCTCTTGGTGGTGCTCTTGGTGGTGATTATGACTGATGTGGCTGCCATCAGCCCGACACGAAATGTGTTAGCCAATACGAGTTGCTGTAAGATTGTCAGAAGTATCGAGACGAATGTAATTTCCACATTCAGCCCAGAATGTACACCTCATAAAAATAGAATGAGACGGATGTTGCAAGGGTAAGCCTCATCACGATGAAGGCCAATAGCACAAGTACAGGTTAGGCTCATCGGCAACGGTTTGTCACATGTGACCCCATTTTGGCTCAAGCATGACCCCAGCCAAATCTTGGTTTGTCATAACAAGTTCCGATCTTTTGTCGTAAAATATAGACCTGCTTCGCAGAATACCATTTTTGACTTCGTCTATAGTCAGTAACTCATTCTCGTGCTCTTACCAATCTCTCCATTGCAAAGCCTGTTGAACTTTCGCACCATGTCGACCGAGGTTGAAGGAACCTTTCAGGTGGCAGACGTCAGCCTCTACACAAAGACCTGGACGGTAAGCATCAACCATGAGCAGCTGGCACTGACAGAAACTGATGCGACAACAGCCTGAAGGTCCCATTCAAGCCAAGTTGATCCACGTCCATGGCTTCAGCGACCACGTCAACTGGTACGATGACGTATATCGAATTTTAGCTTCCAGCGGCATCCAGGTGTTTGGTTTTGACCAGAGAGGCTGGGGCCGAAGCGTCAAGCAATCCTCTGACAAAGGAAACACTGGCTCAACACCAAGGGTAATTGCTGATATCGCGGCGTTCATCGAGAGCAAGCTGCCTTCGGATGTCCCAGTCTTTGTCCTAGGGCACTCCATGGGCGGCGGTGAAGTCCTTACACTTGCAGCCGACCCTCAGTACGCCAAGCTTGTGAGCCAAGTGCGCGGTTGGTTGCTGGAGGCTCCATTCATTGGATTCGCGCCTGAAGAAGTCCCCAGTTGGTTCAAGATCGTGGCAGGGCGGATAGCTTGCAAGCTCCTGCCGAGATTCCAGCTCAAACATGAACTCGACGTGATGAACTTGACGCGAAGACCCGAGGTGGCCAAGGGCTTCAAGGAAGATCCTCTCTGCCACGACACAGGTACTTTGGAAGGCTTGGCGTCGCTTCTCGACCGTACTGCTGCTCTGCAATCGGGGTCCATAAAGTTGGGCAATGAAGTCAAGTCTCTTTGGCTCGGCCACGGAGACCACGACAAGGCCTGTAGCTATCAAGCCGCCATGGAGTTTGCGAAGAGACAAGATATCGAGGATAAAGTCGTTAAGACGTATGTGGGAGGCTACCACGCACTGCACGTAGACCTATGCCAGGAGGAATATGCGAAGGATATCACTAATTGGATCCTGGAGAGGAGCCAAACCGAGAAACCGATCGAGTCGAAGCTGTAATGAAGCTGAGGAACAGGAGTTCCGATACTGGGCGGTATAATTTGTTTTGGCGGATAAGATTTTTTGGGTATATGTAAGGAGCACTAGATTCATGCACCTTCTTTTTTGTATTTGGTCGATTGGTTCACATCACTTGATGCTATATTGTCATCATTCCAACAATTCACAGAAAGCCAGAGTGCGTCGACATTATATAGTAATGACAGCCCGACTATGAAATATTCGGACCCTCCGACTGTGGCTGGCTGTCCTGTACAACTGTCGCCGCTTATCTTGGATCCATGTACCAAAGCGGCGATCATCTGTTAAACCAAGCCAATAGACTCAGCAATAGCCTCAGTTGCAGCTGGCTTGGCCTGCATGCTACGAAAGTCCAGATCAGATCTATGGAGACAAGCTGGAAATAGTGCAGCATCAAAGCGGGTCTACTATCTGGTACGTACAGTACAGTAGCTACCTAGGTAAGGACCCATCCATGTCGGTGTTCCGTGTTCCAGCTCCGTAGACGCCCGAAAACCAGACGTTTCCAAGACGTAAAACGTGACGGAACGCCGAGACCTGCTCCGGCCGTTTTCTTGACTTATCGGAGCCGTATTTGAACTATAATTGAACGTCTGCCGCCCCTCTTTCTTAACATCCGCTTTCATTGTCTTCCTATGATTCTTTTCCTCGGCCTTTTTGGACTTCCCACATCGGACTCGGAAATGGCATTCCGCTTATTAACATGCACTATCTCGATCTTGGCTCGCGCGGGGACTGGGACTCACTAATAGGCTAACCCTTATTGGTTGAGCATTGCGAATCGTCGCTGTAAACCTGCAGCTGATGATTTGAGTGATGAATGCCGGATTCCGATTCAAGCTTCAGCTGTTAAGGAAATGCTATCGTAACCAACGATGTCCTTAACAGATTATCGTGACTGCCCGAGGGGGCGATCTAAGGTCAGCACTGACTGAATCCTCCATTGCTCCTCCTCCACGTGGGAACATGACTGGTCGAGCCAAGATTCGATAGGTAAGGTAACGAAGGAGATGGGATGATCTCTTTTAACCCATCAAGCAACTTGCTTGCCTCGATCTCGCTCCTATACATACCCTTGCTATACTACCAACTTTATCAACTGATCGGTTAGCTTGCCGACTACACTGCAGTACATTACAGTCCAGTCGACTACCTTATCCTTGGTCTTGCCTGACGATCAATTGAGATCATTGCATCCAATCCACACTCAGACTGGCAGATGCTCTTGCTGAGGCACCTCTTCCACTCCTGAGACCTCTTTGTTGGCCTCGCTTTGTTATCTCTCGCTTACCGCCACCCGGCAGCTACCTTATTCACGTTATATGTTACAAAATATCGGTTTTGTACATTTGCTTCTCTGTTACATTCATATCACTTCCTAGAATTCGGCGCAGCCTGTTAAGCCATGATGCCTGATACCAGCAGCCACTCCGCTCACCATCCACAGGCCATTCACCTGCAATCTATCGAACGCGCACGAAGCAGCTCAAGGCACTCGACCGCACAAAATGGTTCCAGTACCGCTTTTGAGTCTGCAACGGCAGATGAGAACGAGACTGTCGCTAGAAACGTCTCCCATATGACCGATGTCGAGAGCCAGCTTACCGCCACCGGACGTCGACAGCCCAGTCCCTCTGACAATGATCCATATGGCCTCTCTCGCGGCTACAAAACAGAGTCTGATCTTGCGGATATCAAAGCTAATACGTCACGGAAGCGGGATAGCCTCCCTGGACGCAACTGTATACCCAGCAAGTTCGAATCCAAGGTCAAAGCACGTAAGTTGCAGGGCTTCTACAAGAATCAGAATGCGGCAATTGATCGCATGCTCAAGTCGGTCGAGGAGCATCGTGATGAAGCTCGCGACCAACATGGTGAAGATCAACTGAAGTTCCGCATTGCTGTTTGGGGTTCCCTTGCAGCCAACGTTATCTTGTCAGCCCTTCAGCTTTTCGCTGCTATCTCTTCGGGCTCGCTTTCGCTTTTCACAACCATGGCCGACTCTATTTTCGACCCTCTTAGTAACCTCACCCTCATCTTGTCAGCTAGAGCCATCCGCAGTGTCGATGCTCGACGTTTCCCCGCTGGCAAAGCTCGTCTCGAGACAGTAGGAAACATTGTATTCTGCTTCCTTATGATTGCTGTCTCCCTTATCATTATTGCTTTCGCATGCCAAGAATTGGCACAGGCGAAGGCTGACAAGGACTTTCACCTTCCTGCTGTCATCTCGGTCTGCTGCGCTTTTGCCACCAAGTTCGCCCTTTTCCTCTACTGCTGGGCACTCAAGGACAAATACAGCCAAGTAAATATTCTCTGGCAGGATCATCGCAACGATCTTCTCATCAACGGCTTTGGTATTCTTACAGCTACTGGCGGTGCAAAGCTGGTGTGGTGGATTGATCCCATGGGCGCTATTCTGCTCTCGGTCCTCATCTCGTGCATCTGGCTACATACCGCTTTCGGCGAGTTCCTGCTTGTCGTTGGCATCACAGCATCTGTAGAGACGCAGCAGCTTATTACATATGTGTGCGTTACGCACGACGATGCAATCGTTGGCATTGACACCGTACGTGTGTATCACTCTGGCCCTCGTTTGATCGCCGAGGTGGACATTGTTATGGAGCCAACACAGACTCTCCAGGAGAGTCATGATATTGCAGAGGCGCTTCAGATCAAGCTGGAGGATCTCCCCGATATCGAGCGAGCGTATGTTCATATCGACTACGAGACCACTCACAAACCAGAGCACGCATTTAAGAAGGATATGTAGGTCTAGCTTTGGAATGCGTTTTTAGGAGAAGTTTGAAATAGAAAAGGGCGTTTTGAGCGGTTGAGAAGGGGTTTGGAGCTGGCGTTTGGTGTGAAAAACAGGGGAGTCGAGACATGTACTCAGGCGGGTATAAGCAAGATTATGGTATTGAAGCCAAGAAACCTCTTTAGGATGATGAGCGCATGCTTCAATGGGTGTGGCGAGGCTTGGAGCAACATCGACAATCAAGGCTAGTTTTTTTGTAAAGGAACAAAGTCATCATTGCAACAATGGCTCACGTGGACTATGCAAGTAGGAGCGTGTGATGCATATAAAGCCGGTTGATACAGAACTGCAGCTAGGGTACAGAGTAAAGCAAGGCGAATTGAGCTAAGTTATGCAAGTTTTGTAGATCCCGGCACTGCAGGACTGTTGAACATCTGGGGGATGCATCAGTTGAAGTAAGACAGACACATTGGTATGGGCCGTATGGTATGGCTGGATAATGTAGTTTTCTCGCGTGTCTTTGTCCCGATCTCTAATGTCTCGGTGCACTATGCCCGAGTGGCACCCAATCTGATCTGCAAGTGTAAGACACTGAATCTACGTCACAGGCGTGGCTAGCTCTGATTTAGCTCTCGAGAGACGAGACTGGCATCTAGGTCGAGTCTTGGGAGATTTGAATGTCTTTATAACAGCTCAAGGGCGGCATTGTAAAGGGGTCCTGCAGTGTGTCTGACATGATGAGATGACAGAGCGGAATTTTTTGTGCAACTTAAACTAAACCCAACAGCTTTATCAAGGGACTGCAGGTTGGAATGGTTGAGATTAAAAGGACGTATTTGAGCGGCGCGTCACATTCTCGCAGCAACTTACAAGGGGGTGAATATGACCAGTTTCGGCTGTATGCAGGAGCTCGCTCGCTCACTTATCCCTGGATGGTTGAACGATACGAGCGTCTTATGCAGGAAATCCCTGGCTTGCGTGCCGTGCTTTGTGGATATGGTTTGAGAAATAAACAGAGAATTGCGCTGCTGAGGTTGAAGCTAATGGGAAGCTAAGTAACTTAGCGATTTGAAGCTCAGAAGCAGGACTGCACTAAGACTAGAAAGCTATACAATTCCATCATCGTGCAGCCGTTGAAATTAGTGGCGATGGACTAAGTCGTAAAAACCCACCCCGATATACGGACCTACCTACCTCTAGTAGGTACGTAGTACGTTCGTTACTGTACATAGGTACTAAGTAGCACCAAAACGGTTCCAAGTCTTCGTGCTGTGCAGTTGAATGCAGTGAACCCTCAATTTCTTTTTTGAATGAAACGTGGGGGCCGTAATTCAACAGAATTGAGCGCATTTTCAGTTTCTATAGTCCAATCCTATGCCGTGCTGCCCTTGGACAACAGGAGCACAAAGTCAGACCTCGGCGCTTCTAGAACAGCAGAGTTCCTCAGTGTCATTGTGGCTTGGAGTCTCAGTCCCCTTAGTAGTTAGAGTTTAGTACCTGAAGGGTTGGGTACCTACCTCTGAGTGTCAGACTCAGGTGGTGAACCGTCACAGTTCCTGGCCATGATTGAACCTAGATAATCCATTGGGCTTTTTCTTTTGTTTCTGTATAGTAGGTAGTTTACTGAAGCTTTACAGGCGGATGTTAGTGGAAACTGCCCCCCGTAGCTATAGACCCACAGGAGCTTACTTGGAAAGTCCGAGCTCCATTGCGCTCTGTCCTGGGTTGAGTTAGTTTGCTGGAGCTGGAGCTGGAGCTGGAGCTCAACTGGGAAGTTACCCCCTCCAATTGTCCGGGGGGCCATCATCGGATCATTCATCACATACATTGGATGGAACACTAACATTACCTGCCATTCACATTCTCATTCTCACGTCACGTCACGCCTCGCATTGCCTTACCCTTGGCTTGCCTTCGCTTCTCTTTTTGCTTTGTCCCCTCTCCGAGTTTCTTCTCCATCTCTTCTTCTCCGCTCCAGACTTTATGCTCTAGCTAGACCCAAGCAAGAGCTTCAGACATCGTTTCAAGAAAAAAACATAACACCACAAATAGTCAGTGTTAACGCTTAGCTTCTACCGGGCACCCTTGCTAGACCGAGCTCGCTTGCCTTTCCCTCTTGTTGGCTTGGGCCTCTTCAAATCGTGATCTTGGACTCCTCCCCCAGAGCCTCTTTCCATGGGCTGCTGACCGACCTCTTCAACCTGTTGTAGCTGACCTGGACAATCTGCGCCGAGGTTCGTCTCACAGCTGGTCAACTACTCCTGCTCCTATACCATCATGGCTGCTCAAGGTGCCAAAGGCGAGCAGATCTATGCTACGGTGCGTCTCCTCTACGGCCATTGCGCTCGAATTTACCTCACTAACGAGTCGGCAGCTTCTTCTGAGCGATTCCTATCTTCCTGGTCCGTCAATTGACTTCAACGCTGCCTCAAACGTTGGCTGACCCTTCTCCAGGCGCACTCGTCCTCGCCCACTCTCTTCGCGATGCTGGAGCCAATCGCAAGCTGGCAGTCTTGGTTACACTCGACTCCGTCTCGGCCGACTCCATTACCCAGCTCAAGGTAGGCTATTCCAAGTACTTTGCGCATCTTTGAATGCATTCCGCTGACTACAGCGTCCTCAGGAGGTCTACGACTATGTCTTCCCTGTGCCGCGCATTCGCAACGACCACCCAGCCAACTTGTACCTGATGAACCGTGGTGACTTGCACTCGGCCTTCACCAAGATCGGTCTATGGAAGCTCACTCAGTTCTCAAAGATTGTCTACATCGATGCGGATGTCGTTGCATACCGAGCTCCTGAGGAGCTTTTCGATATCTCCCAACCCTTCGCTGCTGCCCCCGATATCGGTTGGCCAGATTTATTCAACACTGGTGTAATGGTCTTGGATCCCAATATGGGCGATTACTATGCCATGATCGCCATGGCCGAGAGGGGAATCTCTTTTGACGGTGCCGATCAAGGTCTGATCAACATGCACTTTGGCCAACGGTACCATCGCTTGAGCTTCACTTACAACGTCACGCCATCTGCTCACTACCAATACGTTCCCGCCTACCGACACTTTCAGTCCAGTATCAACATGGTGCACTTCATTGGTCAGGACAAACCGTGGTTTACCGGCCGAGACGCACCTTCTGGCAGCGGCCCCTTTACTGAAATGATAGGACGATGGTGGGCAGTCTATGATAGGCATTACAGACATCAGGTACGTTTGTTTTACTTCGTAGGGGCTCCTGTTCTCTAATTTGCTACGTAGGAATCTGCTTCTGGCAGTACCCAGTATGTTCAGTACTTTACGAAGGGGGAATGGCATCCTCAGCCAGTTCAAGCACAGCCCTCTGCCAGTGAACATCACGATCAGGGCTCGGCTTCTGCCGAAGGACAGCATCATGAGGAGAAGGGCTCCGATCATCAGCACCACGACGAGCCTTCAGGCTCTGATCCATCTCACCATGAGCAATATTCTGCTCCTCCTGGCGACCAGTCGGGTTCCGCTCCCGGGCATCATCAAGGAGAGACCTCGCAACACCACCAGCACCAAGAACCTAAGAAAGAGCCACCCCCTATTACAATGCATGAATGGGATGCTCAGAGGTAGGCCTATCTTCGACCAAAATTTCATTTTCCCATGAACATGAGATGCTGACTTTTCAAGACACCCTCCCCCCTCTGGTTCGAAACCCGAGGCGATGAATTTCCCTTCTACTCATTACGAAATGTCTCGTGATACCGCACCATTCGTCCCTCCTGCACGATACCCGAGTCCTCCAAAGAACATGTGGTATGAAGTACCAAAGGAGAAACCCGCTCCGCGGTCAAAGCCTGCTTCGGAGATCTTTCCCTGGGAACGCAATCGACCTCGACCAACGAGAACATTTGCTGGAGAGCCCGAATCAGAGCCTGATCCTGAGCCAAGGTCTTCTCCTGGAGAGTCTGGCACTGGGGCTTCAACTCAACTTTCAGTGAAAACTGAAGGTCTTACAGATTCCTCAAGCGTGACAGCATCAGGATCTGGAAAGAATGAGTCAACTACCACTACCCCTATAGTACAGATTACACCATCGAACCCATGGACGACATACACACGCACAAATGCTTGGGATGAAGTACCTGAGATCGAGCGTTATGTCGATCGTTTGCATGGAGGCCATCGACGTGGTAAGAGTTCGACCTCTTCGACAGGCCGCGTGAAAAGCCCAACAACCGGCGCATGGAAGAGCGACCACAGTAATTTCAAGCTTCGAGGTTTAAAGCTCACCGATTTCCCCAGCGCTGTTGAACGACCCAGCTTGCCAGTTACACCGGCTCCTGTCCACCGACACTCGTTCTTTTCAGAAGATGACGCAGAACATGAAGACGAAGGAGCAAAGAAGCTTCCGGAAGCCGAAGGCGTGCCGACGCAATCCGACTGGGTATGTGTGCATGGAAGACGTTGGAAGCCGACAGACTGCCTGTGCGAGGTAACTGACTTGGTGCTGAATCACCAGGATCCGCTAGAACAGCTCCAGAAGTTGGCTAAGCAGCAATCGGACGCGTTATTGAAGAGACTCGGTGGTGATGGGGATGAGGGACGGGAAGGAGGAGTGAGTCGCGAAATACCAACACGCCCGTTGCCTTTCGGTTCGGGTGATGGGAAGTCACCTACTTATGTTGCGCAGTCCGCCGCAGGCGTGTTAAGCCCACAGCCGGTAAAAGGCGAGAGATCGGCAGGTATTTTGCGCGATATGAGCAGTGGCAGCCTCGACCCCGAGTCAACTTCAACTTCTCAACAAACAACGATACCCGAACCGAGCTACTCAGGCCCCGGCGCCGCATGGGAGAAGGGCGAAGATATACCGCAGCACGAGACACCCTTGCCGCCTAAGGAGGAGGAACTGGACGCTCTCAACGCATAGGAAACGACCATTTGTAAATCAGCAACCTCCCCCGACTGGTCAGAAGATATCGAGTCTTTTGTCGTTGTTCATTACGGCACATGAGATGGAATAGTCAAGAAGGAATGATTAATGCGTTACCGCTTCATGGCTATGGACGGACATGGTAATAAATACGGATATAGCGAGGGCTCTTGGGTATTCGAGGCACGGACACAGGTTTATTCTTTTTCCTATCGCATTGTTTCTTTTTGGCTCCTTTGTTTAGCATTGTCAACGAGCTTCGATATCTCTACCGGCGGCCAACGCTAAGGAAGAGAAGGAAAGGTGTATCTTTGTTGGAATATGAACATTATGGCAGCGTCTTTATAGGCGTCATCAAAAGAGTAGGAGATTAGTTCCCCTGGACTTTTGGATCCGATTCATCTGCCCAGTCTGGTTCCCGCATCATGCATGTTATTCTGCGTTCATACTTGTTATCCCTGTATTTATGGTTGCTTGGCTTTTGATCCAGCTTTACTCGGCTCTCCCTCCATCAACATGCCTTTCTACTGATTTCATCCGTCATGGAATGGTGTTTTTCGGGTTGTGGATATTGGTGCAGCTTCAGATTGTATTGCTGGCTTTCACATTAAGTGTTCGAGTGTACAATATTCGCTTTGATAAATTTGTATTTCACGTTTCAACTATGCTATTGTGCCATTGAGTAGTACAAAACTCCTCTAAACGCCGTGTCGCTATCTTCAGTAAAAACAAATGCCGTCTTGCTCTTCGTTGAGCTGATGGAAGTGAGCGGGTGTGATACCTGCTTGTATAAAGGCAAAGGTCGGAGAAGTAGATAAATTTTAAATTCCGAGCATGATCAATCCTCCTTCACTGTGTCCCCTTCCTCCTCGTCCTCAACATCCTCGACAGTCACAGCTTTGGCCTTGCCTTTTGAGGAGCTACTTTCTGGCTCTTCATCATCTTCACTGTGTGATGGTGAAGATCCTTGTGGCGTATGTTCGGCTGCCGGGCTTGGCTGGGATATGGCCTCAGCAGGGGCTGCCTGGTTCGAGCTGGCTTCAGTCTGTAACTCGCTTCGAGCTCCAGATTCACTCTGGTCCAGGCGAGAACTGCTACCAAATAGTTGAGCTGATCCTCCCCAGTTAGGCATGCGAGGACTAGGCGCGACGACTTGAGGCGGATCAACGGCGCGCGTAAATTGCGTTGGAAACTGAAGGGGGCGCTGCTCAGCAGGATTCGTAGCAGAGGCATTGTCAGTCGGCTGAGCCTCTTGGTTTCGGCTACCAATTGGAGACGGTTGTCTGGCAGCGAATGAAGGTTGAGCCACGGTGATATTGTCTGGCATCGCTGCTTGAGGACCTACCTGCGGTGAAGGCTGCGTTGAGGATTGACTGCCATCGAGACGTTGCAGAGGCAATAGAGACCAGCCAGGCGGAATGACAACTCCTTCAGGAAGTTCAGCACTGCCAGAGGGTATAGGCACCGCATTAGGAGGAGCGCCATGCCGAGCCATCAAGGGACTTGGATTTCGCGGAGGAATGCCGGGGAATTGCGGAAAGTTAAGAGGCACGGCCATCTGTGGTGGCACGGGATAAGGCTGAGGCATGAGAGGTTGAGCCAAGGGATATAGAGGAGGCGGTATTGTCTGTGTCTGGGGGGTTTGTGCTTGTTCTGGGTTTTGATGTCTCTGTCTCAGACGTTGTAGCTCTGCCTGGAGAAGTTGAAGAGTTTGAACCTCTTGATGTGCAAGCAAAACTGATTGCAATTCGCGCTGAATCAACTGATCTGCCTGGCTTAAGAGGTTTCCAGCTGTTTGCAAGTTGTCGCCAGTGGGAATAGGAGTGACAGGGGCCGTCTGGCCAGCGACACCAGGGGTACCAGCCCCTGGAGTAGGAGGTGCTAAGCCTTGTTGATTAAGGGCAGCTTGGGGCAGGCCAAATTGCTGCGCAAGTTCTCTGACTTGCTGCCCATTGGCTCCGAACCCAACGCGGAGAGGACCCAGGTTGAAAATCCGTGGCTGGGCTGGTCGCTGTTCGGCTTGGGCGCCTCCATTCTGCAGTCCCTGAACAGGAGCGACTCCCGGGTTTGCTGGTGGTTGCTGCTCCGCAGGACGTCCACCCCCTATCTCTATTCGAAGTCCAGCAGCCCGGTTCTGACCAACGCGAGCGTTCTCGTTAAGGGTGACGGGGCTACGGCAGGTAGGGCACACCTGCTGTCTTTCGAGCCAGCTCTTCAAGCAACCGAGATGCAGAATATGCCCACAGGGAAGCTTCTTTGGTCGAATCCTATCCATCGCTCCAGGATTGTTCTCGGGATCCCAGGGTCGCATTTCTTCACGGCAAATAATGCAAGTATCCTCTCGCGCAAGTTCTTCTTGGGTAGCATCTGGGTAACGATTCATCTCTTGGATGGCTTTGCGGTATCGTAGCAAGGCGCCAAGTCTCTTAATGAAGTCGCGTGCAGTCATGAATAGATCTCTCATGATATGAATTGGTAGTCCGTAGAATGTGAGGAGCATGAAGAAGAAAACAATGTATATGCCGAGTTTGACCAGATCTAACAATGTCAGTGATGGTTTCAATACGGATGAGACGCAACATACCTGTCGCAAGGTCAAGCCAGAGAACAAACTCTCCCTTGGCAGACCAACCTGGCACTTCGATATCCATCTCATCAATATCATCCTCGTTCGGGAGGGGGTCGTTGGAAACTTCTTCTCCGGCGGCTGCAGCGGCTTCACGCTGTCGAATAATGGCCTCTCGCTCCTCTCTGACCTCTTGCCTCCTTTCGGCCAGTCGCTTGCGTTTCTGCTGCTCCTGGATATTGTGCTCCGTCAACGACAGTGCATACCGGGCTGCTGTGCGCCATGAACTTGTTGCCAACACTGCGAATTCAAAGAGAAACATAACCATCATATTGGGCCTCGCTTGTTGTATAACCGTATTGATCGTGTATCGGAGGATATAGATGTCGTAGATAAAGCTGAGTGTGAGCGATATGCTAAGTCGCAAATGGAACAGGCGCGGGTTCGCAGGCGGTTGTTGCTCAAGGATCTCGACTCGTCCATCACCGATCCATCCCCAGACTTTACCAGTAATTAAGGCAGCAAACATTACAAGGAACCAAGCTCCGATTTCTTCTCGGAAAATGGTCATAGCCAGGCATGTTTCCGTAATCGCAAACCAGGCACGTTCTGTAAGTTGTTCGACTTCGACAGCACGGAGGGGTCCGTAGAACAATCGTGTTAGACTGTAGATAAAACTACTGTAGGATAACAGCGCAAAGTTGACCAAGACCTGCACATCATGAGTTCAATATCGAGACAGGAGGGGGGAGTATTGATGTCAGGGACCGCGGGACGACATACCAATAAACAAAAGTTGCTTTGGGCGAGATATACCATTGCCGAATAGAAGTTGGCTCTCTGGTAGAAAGCCGAGAGCACGACGGTGCCCGCGAGGGCCGTTGAGGCCTATGAAACAGAATGTCAGCATTGGGTCCATGATGATCAGCCATAGCTCCATATAGCTTCCCCCAAGCTCTCCAACCAAAGCAATACTTACCCCAGCATACCAGCCCAGGCGCATCTTGGGCATGGAAAGTTTTTGATGTATGGCAAATAATTCAAGTCGTTATCAAAAATGACAAAAGTAAACGATCACTCCCTCATCCCCATGGCTGAATCAGGATAACTTTTGATGAATGTACGTAGTTACTTGCAATCGCTGTTATCGACGAAAGCGAGCTTGATGCCACGTTAAGCACAGCGACACACGACCGATGACGCAGGGGCCGAGGCACGTGATTATGCTCTGACGTGAAGGAGGATGAGTAATCAGACGAAGCACTCTGGCTGTAAAGTAGGCTACCCTGAAGCTAAATTGATAGAGTATCAGCTTAGTGAAAAATGGTATAACACTCGTAATATTTTATCATCTTGGAGATTACTATACTCTATCTCGCTTCATCGCAAGCCATCACTTGATCCAGATATATCTCTCAGATATGGCAGCGATAACACCGATTCTCACACCGGCATTGCTGGCCACGATTCGCAAACAACCCAATCTACCACGAAATACATGGTACTTTATCACAGCAACAACCTTGTCAGCACTCAATAGACCAGACGAACTACCCAAGGTCTTGAAAAGTGCACTTGAAGAAGGTCCCGGTTCTGGTGGAGATGGTATCTCAAATCGGGACGAGCAGTTACGCATATCCAGGCGTCTTAGGGAAGCTCTGCTGAAAGCGTCGGCTGTCGGGGGTATGCCAAAGGTTCGATAGTACAAATCACAGGGTGTAGGACTTCTGATACTAATGTATCCATCAGACAATCAATGCTCTGTTGTCTTTGAAGTCAGCAACACCAGAAGATCTCCTCGACGAAGCAAGAACCGATGCAGCATCTACCAGACACAAAGACATATATGACACTCAACCAACAGAGGTCCTCCGACGAGGGCAAAACTTCTTTGATAACATCTATGGCAAGATATCAAGGCGTATAATGGGTCAAATGGAGCGATCAGGTGCGCCAGACCTGGGTCTGCTGGCAAAGTTGACATATGGATACGTGCTCAGCAGCACTGATGTGCTTACACCAGTCGAAATCTCATTCGTGCTCATTGCCAGCCTCATTCCTCAAGATGTAAGTAAAATTTCCTAGGAGCCACTTAGCTGCATGCAACTCAATCCTGATGTTGATACACGGATTTCAAGGTCAACCCTCAGCTCAAAGGGCATTTGCGAGGCGCACTGAATGGAGGCGCCAGCGAAGATGAAGTGAGGGCCGTCAGAGACGTAGTTATCAAGATATGTGAGGCTTCCGGTATGAAGAAGCTCGAGGATGATGCTATTGGGGGATGGGGTTGGAGGAGTGAAGTTGCGAACGTATGAATGGTCTTGATCCTGAGCTTACCCTAAACCAACTCGGAATATTTACAACTTGGTACATACCGACAGTTTTAGGTGATCGCCATCGATACCCAGCATCAACTGCGTACATGCAGCAACATTCTCCTACGTAGTGAGTGTGATAAGCATAACTATAAGCGCCATGACTTGTCAATGGTTATCCTATTCAATACAAGGCAAAGCGAAACCTCAATACTAACAGAGCCTCAATGCCATGTCTAGTGTCCTCGTCTTTCGCGGCTGGACATTTATGCGACTAAAACTCCGCAAGCTACTAAATCATCGTTTCATGTCCCAAACGGCGCCTAGTCTCTGCTGTATTGGGCGTTCTTGAACCGCTTGGCGGCCGAACTCTTTTCGTTTATGGTTTTGGCGAAAGAGGGGAAAAGGGAGGGAGGTTGAAAGACGGAAACCGTTCCGCGTTTAGGCGAGTGTTGCGCCCAAGAGTCAACAGAGGAGCAAGAGCCAAGTAGCAATCCGCTGTCACGCGCCAAAAGCAAGGGTAACAACCCGCCCGGGCCCTCTAAAGAATGGCTTGCTTTGCGAACCAGGGCCAAAGGTCGAGCGAGAAGGGCAGTCCTTGACTGTTTCTCAGAGGGAGAGACAGACCTACCGGGGGGGTTGTATCCGTGGCCCGGAGGGTGCATCGTGCAATATGCCAGTGCCAATGCCGTTCTACTACCCGCAGATTTCGAAGCAATCGAGGCCAGCCAGGGCCTAATTTGGACACGCCACGATGTACTGATCTGCTACTGCTCAACTTTGGTTCGTTACAGCATGCATCACAGACCAATACCGAAGGTCCAAAGGAGCTTCCCGTGGCCAAAAGGTAAAATCCTAGAGCCTGTCTGTCCCCAGTCTGGGCTTGAATAATCTGAGACATTGTCTACTCTCTCACCCTTTCCAAGTCTAGACTTTGCAACGGCGCCTAGGGCATAGCGCCGTACTCGCCACGTCAGAGTGATTGAACGTAGGTAGGCAGAGATAAGGTGAACACATGGTGGTATGTTCCGAGTTAAATCAGACTTCAACCCCGCGAGACAAGAAGCGAGCGCGAGATCCTAGTCTGGTGTCTTCGGAGCCCGTAGTGTGCTATGTTAGCCTCCGCCCGATAGCTCTCATGATGGATACTCGTTTCATTCTTCGAGTAAGCGAGGTATTCCTAGCCAAACTCTCCGTTATCCGTGTATTCTTATTCACAGCGTGAGACTCCATTTTCAATGTAGATCTCGCGGTGCGGAAAGGTCCTGATCGCTCAATGTAACAGATAGGCGGAACGGAGCCGTAACCCAAGTCTCAATACAACCCATACCCATGTCAAGCAGATCAGAACAAGGCTCCCCTTGCGTCATGTCGAGTCTGGATACCTAGGCAGACAGGTCATAATTGTCTCGTTTTTGGTGATTGAGAAAGCCTAGCCGTGGGGTTCGTGTTTTATACTGGTACTCGGTAGACAACCCAACCATTGTGTAGTGCGGCCCTGAGAGCTTGGGTTACATTTTCTGCTTTTCTGGGTTGATTTAACGCCAGCATTGCTCTGGATTGAGCATCACACCCTCTATTGAGAAGACCATCTTGGGTCGCACAAGGCGAGATTAGTGATCTGGCAAGCAAAAAAGGCAACCGGAACGTCCACAATTAAATGAATAAGGCGTGCTATTCGACCGGGGAGAGTTGGAAAAGGTCGCATTCAACCTGGGTTGCAGAAAAGACTAGGATGAACTTGTAAGTATGTGTGCACATGTGCTACGAGCCAAACATAGAATATCAACATGCAGCAACAATCTCGGATGCATGACACTCCGAGGCAGTCACACACATATTGGTTTTGTCTCTTGTTTGGGTCTGTCCAACCAATTGCTAGGAACGGCCGACCATGACAAGCTCCAGGGTCAGAGTAACCTCAATCAACCTCATGATGAATTGAATAAGGAGACACTGAATCCTCCCGAAAGTCGTCGGAACTCGTCACGACAGGACAGGGGTTCATCGGACATCTTGTTTCTTTTTCTTGTTGCCTTTCCCCTCTGTCCCAGGGCTAGCCTACCCTGCCAGCTTCAATCACGGCTCCCACACGTGGCCAAGATCCTCGAGGGCAGTAAGTCGTAAAGAGGGGCCGAAGACTCTCAATCTGGGTTGCTGATGCGAGTCTCTTGACAGGGGAGCGGCTCAGGAGCGGCAAGGCGCGCATCAATCCATTGTGTCGGGTCCTCTCGCTCAATTGAGTTCAAGGTTTGTTATCGACACGACACTATATGTGCCTTGCCTGTCGTTAATACGACCGTGTGGAACGGCAGGTATATTGGCGTTTATTGAATCGCACGCCTCTTGAATTAGTGCCCAGTAAACCAGAGGGAACTTCCCAGCATGAGGATATTCTTCCTCCCGCACTACACTATCGTGCGCCAGGCATTTGCTCACCAAAAGAGTATGAATGTCGAATTGAGATAGGGCTAGGAGGTCCCGACCACTGTCTCATGCACTTGTATTGACTATGTTAATATTTGCTCTTGTAAACATATACACAGGGAGCTGGGTGTTGGTATCTCGATACTGGCAAATGGGACACAACATCGAGTATTTTGAACCCGATGCTGGGTCAATCTGACAGTTGATAGATGCCGCAGCTATGTTGTATAAACGTAACTAGAAGGCATAGCTTCGCACAGTACGTTCACCGAACCGAATAGCTGGATCATTGACTCACGAGACTGCATTAAATAGCTTGCTTAGCTTCAAAAACCTAGTCCGACAGTCTGGATCGTGGCTGAATGGCGTCCAGGCCACCAGGTCCAAGTGCCGTCCTCAAAGTCTAACGTGCAGATATTGAGGAGAGAAGAGTGACATGCATCAGAATCTTATCAAATAAGCCTATTTCGGTTTTCAGAGCGCAAACACCGCACTAGACAGCAGTCTTTCTATTGAATATGGACCGCGCGCTGGGCCGAATCTCAGCGTCAATGGCGGCTCCTAGTAATTCTTTGGATAGTGGCATAAGCACGAGAAACTGCCGTCCTTCCCTTTCTATTTTCCGTGTTCTAGGCCACGATCGAGCTTTCAACGGGTTGCTAGACTGAATACTAGACCGGTGGCGCTCGCGCACTCGCGTAAGGCTACCGCAGTTGGGACTGGACCATCACAGGCTTTCGAGTTTACAAGGCTGTCCCTTGGAGCGAAAATGCTTGGACCGCTGCTAGTTTACCGGCGATGAAGGAGAAACTCGAGCAGTTCAAGCTCTTGCTGTGCGTGTTTGTTTCAACGGACACTAGACCCCCACACAAGCCACGCAACCTGGCGGAGTTTGCTCTCGTATTGTCGTCCCGAAGGATGTTTTCATGCGCTAGAAAAATATTTCCCTTGTCGATGAATAGGCGTATGAGCTCTGCGGGGTTCTCGTTGTCCGCATATACCTCCCTAAATGGGTCTTTCGCTGAGAGATGAGACAGTCTGTGGGACAACACCAAACAAGCGAAAGGAACAATGTCAATCAACTTCAATAATGACGAACCAAGGAAGACTTGGGGCAGCTTGTCGATGACGTTTTGACGGTCCATCATCAGTTCTTAGGAGATTGATGGTCCGTGATGTTTCTCCATGATATGATGATGAAGGTGGATAGGCATGCGATGCTGGGGACAACCATAGCCGCTCATCAAACGCCATGAAGATCCAGTATAACATACTGAGTGTGTGATCGGCAGAGCACGGCCTCGATTGCTGGCCCGCAGGCTGCAACAGTCTTGTTCGCCTTAGGGCTACCGCTGGCCTGCTCTGTTCGAATATCCTCGGAGTTATATCTCCCCGAGATGAAGCACAGATCAGCACCAACACTCTCGGTCCAAGGGTTTGTGCGACATTACGATTTCCTATGAGAACCAGGTAAAATACCCAAATACAGCACTTCGTAAAGCAGGGTGTTGATAGACATAGTTCTTACCGGGATTGAAGCAGTGCTGAGATTCAAAGCTGCGATACGAGCAATGCGAGATATCGTTGATGAGATGCATCTAGGACATTCTTGCGATTGTAGAGGAAAGGATCAACAGTCCATGCTGCCGCCAAAGCCAGATGCTGCGTAGAATGTTACTGCCTGAATTCGAACCGGGTCATTCGTGAAAGCACCGTGAGGGTATCTTTCAGGGTTGAAATGCACACAGAGAATACTTTGTAACGGGATAGGTTGGTTTAGATCCAAATCCCCCGAAGCGCCCAAAAAGCAATGTCCGAGGAATGTTAGAGATTACTGTATCCGTAGGCCGGCATTTTGAATCCTCCAACGAGTGTTGTTGAGTAACTGCAAGTACTGTTATTGGTGTCTATGCTGCCGGTGGAGGCTGGTAACCAATAATCAGGTCCGGATCATGCTTAGTATCATGATGTAAGCAATCAAGTCAAGAGACTTGGTCCTTGACGCGGAACGGAGGACTCGTGGTGAACGGAGTCTCCAAAAGAGGATACAGCGGAGCGCAGAGCACGGAAATGGCGGCGGAACGACAGTCAGACTTTCGATGGTTGTTTATTCGCATCGGCGAAGCCGAGAGAGCTTGGCAACTCTATCGACTTGCTAGTATCACGAGAACCAATCAGAGCCTCTGGAACAGCCAGGGTCAACGGTCAGAGAACAGACCTCAAGAGCTTGGGGCGGCCGACCGCTGGAATGTGCTTCGGTACCCATGTGGACAGTAGAGCGGGTACGTAGCCAGGCTTAGGTTGAGAACAGACGGCCAATGCCAGAGCAAAGGAGCTCCCTAGCTGGCATCTCCATCTAGTATCGACACCTCACGCATTTTTGCTTTTTCTCTTCTCATCTTGACTTTGCAAGCGCTACTTTGCGTTTTACTCCGCAACTCTGAAAACACACACACATGCCAGCCATGTTTTCCATTTGACGCAAGGCCCTTGTTTTGGAAAGAAACTCCGTATTATTGTAGCTGAGGAATGCGGACTGGCTGCGTGAAGTAGATGGCCCGGAGAAGGAGCCAGACAAATCATCGCATTGCATTTTGCTCTGCTGTCAGCAACAGGATATCATTGATGCATTCGTCGAGCGACACAAGTTTGAAAGCATCGTCATCGTCGAGGTCCATAGGATGGGTGGTAATAAGCGGCCTCGCCTACCCAGCATTGTTGGCGGTGATGGCGGTGATGCTACGATGAATGGCTATGGCCTCGAGAGAGACAGGCAGCGCAGAGCCATTCAGAGGTAGCATCACGCAAGGCTACCGATACATTCGCGCTCGTTACCGATCTGGGCGTCTCGAGGCAAGAATTGTAAGGATGCAAGGCAAGGCAAGGTAGTAAGAGGGTGGGTTAAATAGAGTGTCACTTGGCATCTGGGATTCAGAGTCAGAAATGCTTGGCCTGGCCGTCAGTCTGAGTCTTGCGTTTGCAGGGGAGGACTTGTCAGGGCACTCTCACTCACTGTAAGGAGAGTTCAATTTCTGACGGGGACGTAGATCATAGAGCGGGCACTGTTCTTGTTGGGTGCCTGTGCTCAGCCCTACGCGCCAGCCTGCTCCAGAGATTGAAGGAGCTCGGCTTTTAGTGCTGCTACTATCTTATTATTAGCGTCATCAAACAGCCACACCCTTCCCTCGCTCTGGTACAAAGAAGCGTAGCGTCACGGGCGGGGCTTCCCGCCAGTGAGGAACATACCCCACTGGGGATGGACAGGTGTGTAACCAGTAGAAACTATTATGAACCGCGGTGAAGGCACAGGTAAAACCAAGGATAAATAACAGGCTGTGTTGAGTTGTGTGATATTGTGTTCTGTCTTGTCTCTGCGACGCATGTTGTTCCGTCCTAGCGATCAGAATCCGCCAGTGCTAGCCTGGTGTCGTTCTTAGCAATCATTCGATATAGACATTGACTGGGTATTGCAGCTGTCCATCTCGTATGTACATTGCATAATGTTGCTCTTTGTCGGTCAAGTTGATGAAGTCCGTGGTACTGCAATTTCGCTACTCGGCATGAATAAATCAAGTCCATCGCGAACCGGCCCTTGGCCGTCTGTATTCAATCGATGATGTCCTCCTTTGTCAACTGCCGGCATTGAAGTGGCGCCACTCGTACCGTCTTGTACGGAAGCTGTGTTCTCAGGCGGCCTAGAATCGCAGGGTAGTATCATTGAGTAAGCCACCGTGTACGGGCGGCACGGTACAGGACGGTACGTAACTGCAGATGATTGCGTGATGTATGGATTGCTGAACAAAAGAAAGCAACAAACGAAGACAATGAGATGTCGCGGGTCTGGAACACCAAAGATTTGATGTGTGATTAACGCCAAGGCGGACCTGCTGCTCGATGATTGATGGTGATGGTTGATAATGGATTCAGGGTCTTCCCCCACTCTGACCCGAGGCTTCCTCCAATTAAAGCAGGGGTCATGAGGTGGCAGTTGCCCTGACTGAACGGGAATAGCCGTCCTCTGGGATTGGTCCTCGCCTTCCCCAAAGCGAGCGAGCCGTCGTTTACATGGACAAATGAAGAGGTGCGGAAAGACGCGAGCGGAATTCGCGCCTATCTGGCAACAAGAGTGGTTGATTAACCAACCTTCTTTCCTTCCTTTTTGTCGCCTACTGTATAATCTGAGCACAAACCACCCATTTTAACGGCACGACTTGAGACAACCGAAGCCGTGGATGCGGCCAGGCACAGCACAGAGCTTCCATAGCAGTCTGAGATATCGAACAGCATTGTTAGCAGAGCGGCCGCCACGCGCACGGTCAGAAAAGGTGAATTGAATCGAATTCAGGGTCCTCTTCCACTGCGGAGCGAATGAAACGGTTAATTTGTGGCTGGCTGCGACTGTCTGAGGCTGTCACCGTATTTACTCCAGCATACCTACCTCGCCTTAGTTCACTGCATCTATTCGTGCCGTCTTACCACCTACCTCGTCTTACTGACTGTACAACTCACCTAATTTTCGAATGGATGGTTACTCTCGTATATATCGCCAGATTACTCAACAGCTTGTGGTCACATGTTGAGACTATTGGCAGGCTTGGCTTTGGTCATCAAATCCAATCGCATGCTATGCTATGCTGGTGCTAGTTAATAGCCTACATGTAAGGGCAGAGACTCGATAGGGCTGAGCATTCATATCCCAGTGCCACGTCGTGATGGCTGTGTGCATTAATGTGCACATTATACCGTACGATTAGTGCACACACACATATAGATAGAACTGCGCATAACCGATACGGTAAACGCTCAATGGGTAGCCACCATCATTGGCTCCCAGTGTGCAGCGGTAAAGGCAAACCCTGTTAGTAGGGTCTCATCCGGGAACCCCTCGCTGCATATGGGTGGATGATTGGAGTGCCAGCTTGCTGGAATACAACACAGCACAGCACAGCATAGCAGACGCTTTAATGTTACTCGGTTTTGGCCGATGCAGGCTGACGACGGGGTTTCCAGTCAGCCACTGAACCGGCGAGCGGGAAATGATTCACCACCGGGATACAGCATGAAGGAGGGGAGGTGAGGACCCGGATGCCATCGCTATGCGGGTGAGATAATAAGAGAGCATTCTGGCTGGGATCAATAAGACCAAAGCAAAATGCGATATGTAACAAGAATTAATTGCTGTGCTGACCACTGATATTGGTCCCAAGGTAAGGGACAAGGCAGGTCAGGGTTGTGACGGCATGGAATGCGATGAGAGGATCCGCTGCATCGGATTCTCATGCTTCCTTCTCGTGATCCACTTATGCACCCCTGTCAATATTTATCGGCATCTTCCCCTTCTTCGCTACGTACCTGCCTACAAAGCATGAACATGTTCAATAGTGCTGGTCCTTTGATGCTACCTACACTGATGATAGATGCCCAATTCTTTGCTTCTTTCCCCTAAAATTTAGGCGTTGATATTGGCGCCTTTTGCTTCTTTGTATCGTCTATAACATCTCTGTTATGCATCTTTGATCGTTCCAGCGCACTGGGTAGACCTGGACAACCCGTGCCACATCAAAACAAGGGTCGAGGATGAACTAGTGTCAGAATCCGAACGGGACGGATGACAAGGTGTGCGTATTACTACGGAGTCATCATTTTTGCAAATTTGACCCCATTTCAATCTCGACGGTCCCAGGAACAAAAAAAAGTTTATCAATATGAGACGAGTTGGTAAGCAAACAAACAGGCATATGTTAAAACTATACCGCTAGTTTGGCAATTACTGTATTATGCTTGATGTAATACAACATAACAGCAAATCTGTGATAATACGGCACAACTTTACCTCAGACTTGTGTCCAGGCAACAGTCATGTCATTCTCCTTTTACTTGCATGAGAGATCGGGATCGCGACGGCCTTGTCGACTTAGAGATGGGATCGTGGAGAAAAGATTGCCTAGTTGAGAAAGTGAACCGCTTATCGATGTGCCGTTCCCGGTCTCTCGTCTACTAATCCAAGTTGCTGTTACTAAAGATCCTATGACGTTGGCAAGCATGATGGATGGGACAGGACTAATAAGGATCATCGACCGAGGCTCGATGTGTGATGCGAGCGCATAGTAACGTGTTTGACCCAGCCAGCGTCGAGAACTCTTGTGTATCAATAAATCGCGGCACAGATGCGATACTGTCTACGATCTTGATCAAGAATGCCTAGCCTAGTCTTGAAGAGGGAGCGCATATGCAGGCAGATCAGCAGACTTGAAGAAGCCATATCTCGTTAGTAAAGTTTATTACGATTATATTCTCCGACCTTGTTCATTCGTGATGCATTGTAGTGGTCGGGTCAAAAATCTTGAACCTAACTCAGTATGGATGAGTTGCACAGCCATGCCGCTTCTTTTTTTAAACCCCACCTACCACGATGTTTCGACAAGGGCCGCCCAAGAGGTTTGTTTGGTGCACAGCATCCAATGAAAGGTGCATACCCGTCGACGATGGCTTAGCCTTAGCAATCAATCCACGCACTGCTAATGCTGGACTAAGACGGTTGCGTCCCTTCCCCGAGAACCAGCTTGCACTGAACTCAACTGAACCATGACTCTAAAGAAACCTACGCAAGAACTCTACGCTACACAGCATGCGGTGGGAGCACCGTAGCTCGGGGGAGACAAAGCTTGTATTCGAACACCTCTCACCGTTTCACCCCGCCCCGGCATGGCGTTCGGGTCAAGGGCAGATCAGATCACCAAAACTCAAGACCCAGACCTCAAACGGTTCAAGCCCCGGCGCCACGAGGACCATATTCTCCTTTGATCCTCACAAAGTTTACCTGTCAGAAATGCCGTCTACTAGTTGGTCTGGGAAACAGAGACAGAAACATCGATATCTCAGACACACGATTCCTGCTTTCGGTTTCTTATCTGGCTAAGCCCTACGAATGGTGGATGCCCCATCTCGAGATGCTCTAGCCCATTTCAATGCATATGGCACTGAGACACAGCCCTCATTTTCGCAACACCCTTTCCTTCTCGTACTCGACTTGACACTGACTTGAAAGACTTAGACGAGTAATGAAAAGCCATCAAATAATAATACAACCAGTAATACGAAGACATTGGGTTATTAGAATGCTGACATGAGGCAGCCTTGGTGGGTATTGGAGTTAAGAGATGACATGGCGTTTCTGGACATGCAAGTTTTGATTACCTTGACATATGTTAATAAAGCGTTTTCGTTCTTCATTTCCCTCGCGGATTCAGTCGTCGTCGACATGGCTCCACTCAGAAAAAGGACGGTTGATTGAATCAAACTCTGTTTGTAATGAATAATTTCTGATGAGTTTTTATTTGTTTGTTTTACATGCAAGCAACTGGACACATGGTAGACATTCCGGTATGATGAGGTACGGCAACTGTTTGGCGGCGCTCCAACTTGAGCCGACGCCATGTGGAGTTTCGGTCGGTCTTTGATCCATCCATTATGTACGATATCGGCGTTTGGTTTCGTATGGTTTGGTTTGGTCGGGGCATGGATGTTAAGCGTATTTGTCGCTAAGCTGACGGGTTTGTTCCGCAATGCTTCTGGAGTCGATGATGGATGAAATGGAGAGATTATGGAGAATACTACACTGTACAGTACTAGCTTCGGGATGAAACACCCACCGCCGATGATTAACATTAATCAACTGCCAATTCCTTGGTTGATCATGACGGATATCTGGGAAACTTGCACTTAGACCTTGCAGGGGACGGGGGGAGGATTGACAGGCATGTTATGTTGCAGCGAGATGCTCAAATGGGAAAATCTTGACATCAGTGATCTTCCGGGCCAGCGAGACAGGGTCAGTCTAGACACGAGTGACCAGATTGGGAATAGCCAAGGCGATACACCATTCCCTTCCCCGGGAGATGCAACGTGCGAGCCAACGACAAGGGCGCAGCGACCACGTCGGGAAACGGTTTGACAGGGGAGGAGGGGAAGAAGCAGGGGAAAGGAGGGATCAGTATCAGGGTCAAGGTCAAGGTCCAGGGCTAGTTATTCAGTGCATTCAGTCACTGTGAGTAAGTACTAGCAGCAGGGGGAAAGGGAAAAGATGGCGGGCAAGGCCGGACTGCGCCCCCAGTGCTCGGGGCCGATTGAATCATCTTGGAACCGAAGCATGGGATTGGTTCTTTCAGGTAACTCAGTGGGTGAGCATTCTAATTCTATCGGTAAACACGAGGGAAAGAGATAGAGAGAGGGAAAGAGATAGAGAGAGGCACAGCACAGCACAGCACAGCACAGCACAGCACAGCACAGCACAGCACAGCACAGCGCATCTGATAACATTGTGCATCGAGTTATTGAATTGATAAAAATATCTGCTAACCATGGCTATGCATGCTATGCTATGTCTATGGCTCCACTAACTGCACTCATTGCATTTCGGGGAAAAGCCTCGCTCAACTACCACGTTTGAAGATACGCCTTGTCTCGCGGCTCCAGAGGATTGCAGACGCGGTATACCTAGTGTGAATTTACTCTGATCCATACAATTCAGGGTAGGTTCATCATGGCATTCATCCGTGGAATGCTGTGCATGTGATGTTTATTGATATCTATCTGACTACCAGCAATGGATGGGCTTATCGTCAATGTTACTGTTACCAATAACCTCTTCACAAAAAAAGCAACTCCGCTTTTGAGATCGCCAGCTCTGGAACATGTCGCAAATGTGATATCAGGCGTATTATGATTTACGCCGCAAAAAGGATTTACACCAATTAATCCATTATCCTTGAACCTTGATGCTCACCGACGGGCTGGTCCATGTCCGATCAACTGCATCGACAATCATCAAAGTGATCAGGAGGATTCAATGTTACAGTATAGTAAAGCAAAGCACAGTGTTGCGCTGCGCTGTGCTGTGCATCATCTCTAGTAAGGGGGTTCCATCGACGAAAGGGAGGGAGAGAAAGAGGGGAAATGATGATAGGGAGATGATGCGGAGAAAGGAAGCATGACCAAAGCGCATTCATCACTTACATTAACAGCAGAGCAAACAAAACCATAATATGAAGCGCATTGCGCATGATTGACGATGGTTGCCGCACCCCCAAGCCAAGCCCCAGGTAAGTTTATACTACTCTCTGCCTTGTGCCGTACCGTATCTAGCATTAAGTTTATTTTAGTTTTAGCTCTTCTTCCCCTCCTCCCATCTGAATCACATCTTGCTCGGGTTGGTTCGTCAAGTACCGTACTGTACCTTACCTCCTGGAGCTTACTTTAGATCGAGCCACCAAAGACAGGACAATGGGCTTTACTACGAATAGCAACTCAGTGACATCCCACTTCTCATCTCCAAGGCATAGACCGTGAAGGAGACCAACGCCAGCGCCAGCGCCAGCGGCACCGGTCAACCGCTAAATGGGTAGAGAGTTGTGACGTGGGACAGCCCTGGGAGACCCCTGAAGTATCAACTGCGGATGGCGGAGTGTCCATACACGGAGCACCAGTACGTACTGATGATATACATATTGTAAGTAGAGCTACTTCAAGCAGAAACCCCTGCTACAGTAATTGCTGCTATCTGCCCTTGCTACTCGCCCTGTCAGGATGCCAAATGGCTACTCTGAGCGTCGGAAAGACCCTCACTGCTGTATCAGTACAATGAGTACCAGTGGTAGATCAATCTGTTTCTCTCACGCACACACCTCTGGCGAGTCTTGTTATGCTCTGTACTGTAACCTCCGCCTTTTCAATATGAAAGACAAGAGCCAAAGACGTATCGTGAAGCCTTCATACCTAGTAGGAGAGTTGACACGTTTTCACTGTGTGTGGTGATGCATATCCAATACAATACATGGCGGACCACAACCAGATCTCCTGCTCGAGACAAGTCAGTCCCCTCTCCGTGGCAGCAGTAGGCAGGAGGCGATGCGCCTCAATCGTTGTCTCTTGAGGTGTTCTGCACCTGTTCCCCCTCCATTCTTTGACACACTCACTCACTCGTTGATCGACTGATCAGTCCTATCCTCCTCCCGAAATCTAAGTCAATCCATGCCAAGGAACCCCAGACGTGGCTGCAGATTGTCTCTGAATACCGAGCCTGGAACTCAAAGCCGTCCGTTACGGTATAGACATAGTCCCGTCCCTACTGTAGCCGTACATTTGAGGCAAGGCAGGCTGGCGCTGTACAAGCACAGTATAGTACTGAGCCGCTGGCTTGCCTTTGGATGTGATTCTCCAACTGTCTTGTCACTATCTTTGTTTTAGACCATCCATCCCCACGGCTGTGCAAACACACCCTCTCTTTATCCTTCCTGACCTGTCTTGGTCAAGACTGGGCTTGGGCTTGAGCTCCATGGCTGGCTGGCCCGTGAAGGGGTGAGATTGGTGGTGGACTCGACTCACCCCTACTAAAAATTTAGGTCACATCTCTCTTCTCTTCCCACTCCATACCCATGCTCATGTCCATTCCGCCCACACCCTTCTCCCCCCCTGGTCCCCTGGCCCGGCTTCAATTGCTGGGCCCTAACTAGGCCCTACAGGCAGGCAGGCAAGGCAACCCGGGCGTTGCTGCTGCAGGCTACGTACCGCCTGTACATGGGGGTTCTCTCTCTGGAAATCTCTCTCTCACTACCCCGGCCGCCTCTTGTCGAGCTTGTATCCATCCTGTCAATCAACTGGTGAAATCACGGACGGGGCCCGAATGCAGATGTAGAGTAGTCTAGCGGTGCCTTGACTATATCTACGTTGGTAGCCCCCAACCCTTTCCTTGGGTCTGGTCTAAGAGCTCGCTACTCAACAACGGCAAGCTTATTAAAGGCCACTCATCCAGTGTTTCTTTTAAGAACATTGTCTCTGTATTAAAGAGACGACAAGATCGACAAGTGGTTCCTGCATACTTCAACTTGCATCAGTGCTCCTCCCAACAACAGACCTGCCTACTGGTCTCCATCTCCATCTCCATCTCCATCTTCACCTTCACCACGGACACCTTTGAAACAACTCTTATTCAGTTCACAATCCCATATCCCCCATTTATCAAGGGTCTTCATTAGAAACGAGTTCCCGGAAAATCGATCAAAACAGGATCCTTCACCGTGTCTAAACCCACAACCACCAGAAACATCTCAGACCCTGCGAGACTTTGGCTCACTACAAGCTTCTCCCTTCCTGGAATGTAAAGCGCAGGTAAGCTTTCCCCAGGTTACGAATACTCATTATTTGGTTCGACGTTCAGAAACATTTCCCGCCTCCGCCTCACTGCGCTTCACTTGAGTTAAAAGGCTCCGGTCCTGACATATCTGGTGTTGTAGATAAACGTGGTTGCACCCCGAGCTTCTCAACTACAAGTACAAGCTCTTTCCTCTCGATAATACAGCTCACTATCTATCTATCCACCTTCATCTCTCACATTACCCACAACGACATCATGACAACCTTGTCAGAACCGTCCTTCGCCATGTTCCACTCTCAACCCGATGCCGAGGACTATGCTCGATATGCCGACTCCAACGTCATCTTTACTTCAGGACCCATGGACGTGAGCATCCCAGCCGATGCCTTCGGTTTCCAGCACCAGAATGGCAGCCCCGATGCCTACGCTTCCTCAATGGGCTTTGTCGAACCCTCTATGTACGCCGAGGCACCCAACTACATGCTCAACAGCCGCGCGTCACCAAGCATGTACACGGATGAATCTTCAGATATGAGACTCCCCTCTTCCAGTCTTTCAACAGCCTCGGCTCCTTCAACAGCTTCTTCGGCCATTGGATCTCCCCAATCTCACCATGGCCAAATGGGTGCAATGCCCGAGTGGGCTCCCCATGGCCTGGGTCTCCAGCCTACAATTGTGGGCAATGACTACATGGGATCTGACTTTGCGTCGTTTCCTGGTTCGGGAATGGAGGAGCTCAGCTTCGACTTTCCCACAGCAAAGGCTTTTGTTGGTAAGTTCAAAACTATTTCTTACAGTACTTCGGTTCGAGGTTCGGCGATCTCCTTCCCCCCCCTGCACTCGCAATGGTATTGGTAGAGAGGCAGAAGCTAGATGACTGAGCCCCAGTCTGAGGCCTCTCTTCCCCCACCACCATATGCTAGTGGTTTGTGAACCCCTGTCCTGCTGCAGTTTCAACCCATGATGAATTTGTTTGTTATCCAAAGCTGCCATCGGGCTTCGGTTAGACGTAGCTTTGGTCGATCCTCATCTTGAGCTTGGTTTATTTTCTTTTATGGCATTTGGAATTACCCGTCTATCCCTTCTTCCCACATTTTCCCTTCCAAGCGATGGGTTAGCTTTCCCGTCAACTGAGACACTCCATCCGTCAAACCAATTGGCGCTTGATGTCACTTTTCCGCTGTCAAACGATTGGCGACCTTGCTTTTTCCAATTCGGCAGTGGCTAGCTGGATACCCAGATTTGGTCTAGCTCTGTTCACTTTGTGTTGTGTTGCAATCGCCTGTACTGTCCTGTACAGTAGTACATCTTGACCTCAACTCCACTGCCTCTATTTCTGCCGCTGTTTCAGTCCCTGAGTTGATCGCTAACCAATTCTATTATGACAGACCCTTCTCTCATTCACCCAGAGCTTACTCGTCCACCTATGGGACTTCCTTCATATGACACACACTATCAACAACCCAACCACACATACCCCGCATCACCCTCTGCCTCTGTCTCCTCCTCTTCGCCTCAACCTCACATGATGAGGACCAATAGTTCTTCACCATTCCTCCAGGCCAGCAACTTCCAATCCACTTTCCCCAGCAGCCCCTACTGCGCACCCATGGACAACCAAAACCACATTCGCGCTCCAAGTATCAGCCAATTCGTCCCACCAACACCAGGCGACTACAGCAGCGATGAGTCCAAGGAGAAGCAGAGATGCACTTGGCCTGACTGTGGCAAGACCTTCAAGGATCTCAAGGCTCACATGCTCACACACCAGAATGAGCGCCCCGAGAAGTGTCCGATTCAGACTTGCGAGTACCACACTAAAGGTTTTGCTCGCAAGTATGACAAGAACCGCCACACCCTCACACATTACAAGGGCACAATGGTTTGTGGCTTCTGCCCAGGCTCTGGATCTGCTGCGGAGAAGTCTTTCAACCGCGCCGATGTCTTCAAGCGCCACTTGACTGCAGTTCACGGTGTTGAGCAGACTCCCCCCAACAGCAGAAAGAAGTCTTCTGCCAGTGCCAACGCCAACAAGAAGCTGTCTGGCTACGCCCCTGACGCTACTGGCAAGTGTAGCACTTGCTCCCAGACTTTCTCCAACGCTCAGGACTTCTACGAGCATCTTGACGACTGTGTGCTCCGCATTGTGCAGCAAGAAGACCCTGCCGAGGCCATCAACGCTAAGCGCCTTGCTGAGGTTGAGAACGATAAAGATGTTCACCAGACTTTGGAGAAGAACAACCTTCCTACTACTACCGATACTATCATGACGAAGCAAGAGGACGACGATAGTGGCGACGAGTTTGAGGAGAGCTCGCCTAAGAGCAGCGCTTCCCCCTCGATGAAGAGAAAGGGCAACCCTGTCAACGGTGTCCAGAAGTCTCGAGGTGTTACTCACTCTCGTGGCGGCGTTGCCTTGGGAACCAAGTCACGCAGCCGCAAGAACCGTCGCGACTACCCGTCGTCGTGGGGATTTGATAAGGGTCAGATGACCATGAAGAAGCGCGTCATGGCTGTCTTTGATGGTCCCCGACGTCTTGCCAAGGACGATATGATGCTGTCTACTGAGCACGAGGTCCGCATCAAGCTTTCTGATGGCAAGTCTTATGTCACCGACCTCGACGTCCAGACTCTCAACCGAGCTGCTGGCTTCCACGGAGCCACCGATGAGGAGAAGGGTCCTTGGATCTCCGACGATCCCACTCCCGAGCAGATCAAGGAGATGCAGCAAATGCTTGCAAGCAACACCAACACTACTCTATAACAAACACATTTACGAAACCTACTGCAAATCCTCTCTCTCTTCAAGTACACGGACAAAACATGTCGAACAAAAAAAGCATTTCAGGCACGGCGTAAGCGGGATTGTATTATAACCAGGGACCTTCCGCATACTCTATGGACAGGCGGTTTATGATGGGCTGGTAATCATGGGAATGGGATCCGACCAAAGGAAAGGGAACGGAATTGGGGGCCAAATGTTTGCGCCGTGGAGTTGACTTATCGATACCCATGTGTTTTACTCGTTGTTTTTTATCTGGGGTTTGGACTGAAACCTTACCCCCTTGATGGCTAATGACAATAATGGACGACCTTGATAGCATTACTTATTTGAAAGGACTCAGTCCTAATATGTATATCTTTCAAGCACCTGTGCGTTTCTTTCAATTGGCGTCCTCTCTTGGTTGAAATATCTGTACGATTTAATGAATGTAATAAGGAAGGAAATGTATGCATACTGGATCTACCCATGTATAGTTCGATCACCTAATTCAACACACTTTACTTAATGCCACTGACTTCTTCCGATACCGTATCTCTTGCTCTGATCTAAGTTAGCAAAGTACTTGAAAAAATGCCGATTCGTTCATCGTCACTTGTAGGGCTGCCGTCACGGGGTGGCCTATTATCGGCAATGTCCGTATTCATAAATTCAATCTCTACTTATCTGATCAGGAATCGTATTTAAGTTGGAGTTATCTACCATCCGTATGAGCTTGATAAGAACATAAAGAATCATTTCAGCATTGAAATGTGGTTTGCCCCCCTTCTTCCTCATTAAATATAGTTAGAGATCCCGATATACTTCTCAACACATCGTAACATCGATACACTGGTATCATTCAACAAAGTATATCCGGAGAATCCCCTGTCTTGTTACAGACAGGAAGATAGGTCAGCGGGGCGAGCACATTGAACTCAACCAGTGAACTGACTTAGATATCTATGATGTTACACCTGCTCCCGTACCGTATCAAGATGGCGAAAGTTTATAAGGTATCATGAGGGGAGTTGGGGGAATCAAAAGCCATATGGTGTAAAGGCCCGAATAAAGGGGCTGAAAGGGCTTGAAGACATAAGTGTAAGTGCTTCAGTGCTTTCACGACAGAGATGAGGAGTTCTCTTTATTCTTTCCAACAATCGTTGACATGATGAACAACGAACAAGCGAGCAAGCAGGAACAAGAGAGCTTGGCCCCAGTGGTGACGGATCCTCGAGATGTCGAGGTCCAAGCCATTGACACCCCTGTATCCCACGATGCTGTTTTTGGTGACATCACAGAAGATGGACCCAACTATCGCGATGTAAGCATCTATTCTTTGAGTTACTGGGTACGGATACTGACATGGACAGGTTGGATGGTTGGGAACAGCGGCCCTGATGATGAAGACCCAGATTGGTCTGGGCATCCTATCCATACCATCAGCTTTCCACACCCTGGGCATCATCCCCGGTGTTATCTGCCTTCTCATCATAGGAGCCATCACAACATGGTCCAACTATGTGATCGGTACCTTCAAGCTCAACCATCGTGAGGTTTATGATATTGGAGATGCAGGTGGTATCTTGTTTGGACGAGTTGGACGGGAGTTCCTTGGCATGAGTTTTGCCTTGTGTAAGTAAGGATAGCCAAGTTACGAATCCATCACTGACCAAGATAAGTTACTGTCTTTGCCATTGCGTCTGGTATCCTTGGTATTTCGATCAGCCTCAATGCTCTGTCAACACATGCAACTTGCACGGCTACTTTCGTTGCAGTAGCGGCCATCATCGTCTTCTTGTGTGCTAGTATTCGTACTTTAGGACGGATGAGCTGGTTAGCTTGGGCTGGACTGGTTCCCCTTCTGATCGCAGGTAAGTTCCTGCCATTCTTCCCTAGATAATCCCAGTTGCAATGATACTAATCAACCCCCCAGTTTACATGGTCACCATCGCCGTCGGCGTCCAAGACCGACCCTCTGCTGCACCCCCAGCCGTTGCAGACGAGAAATGGATGTCAGACTGGAAACTCTTCGGCAAACCAACCTTCATCGATGTGATGGCCGCGCTTTCGACCATTGTCTTTGCCTACGCTGGCACACCTCTATTCTTTCCTATCGCGGCTGAGATGCGTGAGCCGCGCCATTACACAAAGGCAATGCTGCTCTGCCAGGGCGTCGCAACCGCTACATACCTCATTGTGGGAATAATAATCTACTACTTCTGCGGTTCCTATGTTGCGTCACCTGCGTTGGGCTCGGCTGGAAAGACTATCAAGCAAGCTGCTTATGGCCTTGCTCTGCCAGGACTTATTGTTGGTGCAACCATCAACACCCATGTAAGTTTGCCCGTATATAGCAAAGCGTCTGGTGAATAGACCATTTACACGACCTATAGGTAACGGGCAAATACGCATTTGTTCGAATCCTTCGAGGCTCAAAGCATCTCACAGCAAACACCTTCACCCATTGGGCTACATGGTTGAGCCTCATCTTTGGCACTGCTCTGTTTGCATACATCATCGCGAGTGCCATCCCTGTATTTGGAAGTCTCGTTTCCCTCGTTGGAGCTCTGCTCGGTACTCTTCAAGCCTTCCAACCGTACGGTGCCTTTTGGCTGTACGACAACTGGAGTCTGGGTAAGAAGGAGAAATCTCTCCGGTGGATCCTCATGGTTGCATGGAGTGTATTTGTTATCGTTTCAGGAACATTCCTGATGATTGCTGGAACGTATGGTTCTGTTATTGGAGTTATCGAGTCTGGTAAGAAAGGTGGTGGTCGTCCTTGGTCTTGTGCGGACAACTCCAACTCTGTCTGAGCTTAACACCTGGACAACATCACTTGGAAGAGGTAGACTAGGGACATTTGGATCTGCGTGTTTATTATTGATATCCGGATATCTTATTTGTTAGACTGGTCTGAAGAAGTTATGTTGTTTGCTAGTACAGCAGATAGTCCCCATCGAAAGCGGTCGGGATTGGCAAATTTTCTTGATGCCCCTCCCCCACCATCCATTACACTTGAATCATTATACCATTTAACGACTATTTTTATCGAGTTTTTAAAGATAAGATTCTCCTAACATATTTTGGCGTTGGACCTTTCGGGAAAATAGGATATTGTGACGTCGATTTCGTTGCAGTGAAATCAAGTGATCTGTTGTATAAGGCAGGTCAAGTCTGAGCGAGCTAGAGTCGGTTGGGCATCTACACCAACGTCGAGAGAACCTGAAATCGATATCGTTCTGGGAAAACACCAAATTAAACCATGTCTCTTACCTGGCGTATCTCCGTCAACGGCGAGGCCGATAGCCCTGAGGACTACCTTTCAACAGCACTGGGCGTCATCTTTCCTGACGACATCACAAACCAACATGGCGATGCGGAACACAACCTCTCCTACGCCTCACCTCATCTCCCCAAGCCCCTCGTAATCGACCTTGCCGATCCCGTCAAGGAAGATGATCGAAAGCTGTTCTCACACTACCTTTGGAATGCCTCTCTACTGCTCGCCGAGTTCATCGAGGCCGACTCACTGGGTATCTCGCTAGAGAAGCCCCGCGAAGCCCAAGACAGTATTTCCTTCGACGTAAAAGGACTGGAAATGCTCGAGCTAGGAGCTGGAACCGCGTTGCCGAGTATCATGGGAGGACTTCTGGGCGCAAAACGTGTTGTCGTAACAGATTATCCAGCTGAGCCTGTTCTCAAAACCCTGCGCACAAACGTCGAGCGCAACATCCAGCCCTCCTTCTCACCAGCTTCCGCCGAGACAACCCCCTCTTCTGCAGTATCCGTCCACGGTCATTCCTGGGGTGAACTCGAAGACCCCTTCAGCGTTTCAGGCAAACACGCATTTGACCGCATCATTGTCGCCGACTGCCTTTGGATGCCATGGCAGCACGCCAATCTGCACCGTTCCATCGCCCATTTCCTTAAGCGCACGCCCGAGGCACGATGCTGGGTCGTCGCGGGTTTCCACACAGGTCGACAGAAGATGAGCGGATTCTACGACGCAGCGGCGCTCAAAGAGGTCGGACTCGAGGTCGAGAGGATTTGGGAAAGGGACTGCAATGGCGAGGAGAGACCGTGGGATATTGAACGCGACGACGATATCACGGTTAGAAAGAGATGGCTCGTCGTTGCTTCGCTGAAGTGGATCTCGACATCGTGAAGTGGCATCATCTGTTGCTAAAGTCGAAGAGTTCCCACCAAGTGAATAGGGAGAGGACAGCCTTTATATATCCATCACACTCAACCACGACCAGGTCTCATCGTGGCGAAGTAAGACACATCTTCCTAGTTTTGTCTTCTTTACTCCACTGATTGGCCATTTTTCTTCGGGTGATCTCACTACCGCCCGCAGGGTGAGGCTGAGTACCGCTTTTGCGAGGGGCGGTGAGATTGTATGAGGACAGACGACATCAGTCGAAAGGATGGATATGAGTCGAAGGTACTCGATGTTGGCGAAATAAGACTGTATGAGATAGGCGAGAAGCAACTCTTAGTCCTCAAAAGTTTGGCAGTCCAGTGGTTGTTATCACAGGATGTAAGATAAATGGGCAATGCCCCTGAATTACTTTAGATATGATCTTAGTAAATAAGCTCGCTATGAATCCTCCTCTTATACAACCAAGAGGTCAGCCTGAATGTTGATGATTAGTTCGGGGCTTCGATGCTTGGCCCCTTCTCCTCCACCTTAACAACGAGATCATAATTCACACGCAAGTTCTGCGCTCCGCTGAGTGCACGTGTCAGCATGGCTTCGTGTCTCTCGCCAACAAGACGCTTGAGTGCTCCAACAAGGAACCCTGCCACAATATCGACTGACCACTCGTCAGGTATACGGCCAAGCACATCGTCGACCTCAAACCAACCACCGAAGCGCTCCAACAGTGCTCCGGTCTGTTCGATGCGGTCACTGACGTCTTCGAGGGAGAGGAACTCCTGAAAAACGACATTGAATAAACGACGCTGCTCCTCAAAAGAAGGTCGCTCTGGTGGAGCTGCACCTGTTGTGCCAGCACCGCCTCGAAGACAATACGAAACAGCGGTGTCGTAATCACCCAAGTTGTGTATAAGAAGACGAAGAGCGTCGTTGTGTTTACGCTCCCGGCCGGCGAGAATGATGGTTTCGGGCACCAGAAGATCATCTGGCAGACTAGAGACCCGATCTCTTATTGTTGCGGCATCGTAATCATTTGCTTCGCCTAGCAATTGAAGTAGCCTAAGACGGCTGTGCCAGACCTCATTGTCAGGCGGAGCGTTGTCCCGAAGGAAATGGCTGTATGTAGGTTTGGGAGCTTGTAGCGCCCGATATGCTTCATAAGTCGCCCTGACTATGGTCCGGCTTTCTTCAGAGGACTCAAGATCGTGCACAACTACATCCAGGTAGTATGCCATTAGATCGTTTATATAAGTTGTATGTCCCTTGCCAAATACCAAATGCTCAAGGTAGTATTTGACTGCACCAGGTGCGTCTTTTCGCAAGATCGCAACGGCTTGCGCTGGCTCGAACTTGGGCGCGCGTCCCTTATCTTCTGCAAAGACTTCAACGCCAAGCTTCGGGTTACGGTTCGCTAACCAGACTCCGTATTCTTCAACAAGAGCCTGGCTGCTGATTTTTGTCAGATATTCCCGAACACGCTGCTCGCCTTCACGAAGCTCTTGTCCCACGTCTTGTTCACCTTCGATGATTCGTTTCCAAGTAGCCAGAACATCGCCTGACAGCTTGCGGCTCTGGTATAAACGACTCAGTACAAAGAGACGGTGGTATGTTTCGAGTAGACCGACTGCGCGGTCGAAGCAGTCGACGCCCTTGTCCACTATTTCGTACAGCTCTGATCGCACAACGCCTCCTTTACCCAATCCTTTAGGAGAGTGCTGATCGATCTCGAGAAGAACGAGGAGTAGAGCAGCGTCGACAGTGTGAAAAACCTCTCGCTCATCAGCAACACTGCCAAAACCTTTCCTTTTCCGCCAGGTACCGAGAAATCTCCGAAGGAAATGCATTGTCCTCGGCTCAAGTGTTCCAATGCCATCCTTTGAAGTCATCTGGAACTCCCTACTCCGGAGATAGGCATCGGCAGTTCTTCTGACACCACCATAGATCCATATACCACGCGAGCCCTCAATGATCTCGTTCCGAACACTTGGGACTAGGGATAGCACTACTCTTGGATCCAGGCCACTTTCGACTAAAACTTCCTCAAGCGCCCTCACTTCTTTTTCTGCGAATTGCTTATCTTCAGGCGCCTTTAACAAGTTCGACAAGAGTAGAATGCCTGCTTTTTGTCGTATATATCCGTAGGTCATAAACTCCAACTCTGTTTGTGGCTCCCGGCCTCTGATTGAGTTGATAGTAGTAAAGATCGCCTGTCTGTCCAGCTCAGCGGGATTAAAAACATCGCCTACGTATGCCGCCTCTAAGGCAGCGTCGAGTTGTATAAGGAGAGGGTTGCGAATAGCCCACCATATGTGGCTCCCGCTCCAAACGGCTAGTCTAGCATGTGCTTTGGCAAGTTGGCGAGCAAACTCCTCTCCTTCTGCGTTGCGATTTGCCTCCCATTCTTCTGGGAGCGACTCTTCATCTTGGGAGTCAATGTTCCTGTCGAAGAGCTCTTTCTCTTTCGATATGTGTTCTATAGATAGAGTAGTCCTTGAATCAGGGGTCTTGACTGAAGATGATGGATCAGGTGTTCCGGGGGAGATAGAAACAGAAAAGGGTGTGTATCGTCTTTGGGAAAGCTTCTGAACAATCTCCTCAAAGAGGGTTTCTTCAGTGCCAGCGAGAGAGCGAATGCCATACACCCCATCCTGACCAGCTTCTCTGGCTGTTAGCCAGTACTTTTGTGGATTTGAGTTTGATCCAGCATCAAACCGTTGGATCTCAAGACCATGCTTCAAGTTACCGTCAACTTCTTTGGTCATCGAGGCCAAAACGTAGCCATCCTCTTCCTGCGCCAAAGACGGTTGTGATGCGTTAGAATCTGAAGGCGGGCTATCTACAACAACCTCCCGAGGATATCTGGTAAATTCAAGAGTAGGTCGTGTAGGGTCACCATCTAAGTTGACAAACATGCCGATTCCCGGTTCCAGGGGGTCAGTTCCAGTAACCAGCAAGAATTCATCAGGAGTTGGTGAGGTGATGTGAGGCTTCAAAAATACCGAGCCGGGCTTGGGTCGAGGATTTGTTGTTTGTGAAGGAGTACCCGAGGGTGATGGTGCAGCGGGTAAAGGTTTATCTAGTGAAGGGTTTGGAGTTGAGGCTCGCTCCATAGATGGTCGCGGACTCGACGACAGCTGTGGCGAAGGGTTGCGACCCAGAAAATCTTCACCTTCATTGCCACGGTCTTGCCTGCGAATGCTGTCTAATATTGAACCTCCCAAGCTGGTACTCCGACTGTGACTTGGAGCTTCGCTGGATGTGCGGTTTCCAGTAGAAGAAGAGCTTCGAAGGAGGCCACTTGATGTATCTGTCCCAATGCTTTGAGCATGTCCAATCTCACTAGGTGAAGTCGTTTCTTCTAATGATGAGATGCTCATCAAAGGGATCTTGAGTTGCTGCTCTACATCGATAAGCGCATATGATTTGGAGTCTGCCACGCATGCAATTGAGTCTCTGCGGACCGATAGAGTGCTCCCAGAGAAGTCAATTTTCTAGAAACCGTTAACACAGGTCGAACCCCCACAGTACGTTAGTGCTTACCTTCGTGACGCGAGCATCTTCCCCTACACGCACTGCCTGAATCTTTCGCATGAGAGAAAGCAGGATAGTAACGCCTACGCCTCTATCTGCGCCATCATCGTCAAGCAAAGGCTCATTGAGATCAATGCCGCCTATCCAGCTACAATTTTTGACCAAGGTTGTACCGAAGACGGGGCTGAGCTCCGGCAGAGAGTAGAAAGTAACAGTCCAGTTACATAGAATACATGCTTTCCCGACGCGAGGTAATAGCAATATTTGCTGTACACCTGGTCGTGAGTTCGGAGTTCCTGGCGTTTCAACATATTGAGGGCACAATCGCGACGCAAGGATGTAAACGGGCTGACCGGATCGGTCGTTCGGGTCAGGAGGGATCTGGACAAAGTGAAGTAGTTCCGAGGCCGAAGTCCCAACGTAGAGGTTCGCATCTAAATACTCATCGGTCAATAACGGGCGCGTATAGTTGGACTGTCTGCCAGAGCGACCTACCTAAGTAGTCTACGCAGTTGATCTTGATATCGTCTTGAGAACCATCCGCAGAAAGCGGTACTTCATCCAGCAACGTCCGTAGAACATAAGGGCCAACTTCGCGGCTGGTCAGCTCAGGGCTGATAATTGGAGGCCCATTGCCTGAGCCATCTGGTGTCATAGCGGCGTTATTGTCAACAGCATCATCTGAGCGAGTAGCGCATGTCCTGGTCTGCGGTCATGTGTCGTGAACCGAATATCAGTTATCTCGAAGGGCTGGCGCAGGTATGTTGACATCAATAGAGTGGAATAGTGGATGCATAAGTCTGAAGCTCTGGAAGCTGACGGGACCTCAAGTGGGTACAATGGATGCCTACGTACCTGCTGTAACATGCTTGTAGTCAGTGGCTGTGCTGCCCTGAACTGCAAGGCTGCGGGGGATCAGTCCATGGGCTTGCCCCTGCAACCTTGGCGTCAACAGCCTGACAGCTTACGTAGCCAATGAGCTTGAATGACACACCACGCAAACTGGCCCCAAGATACCAAGGAGAACGCATCCCTTCGCATTCATTCATGGCTTCAATTTGACCACGGCAACAACAAGTCTTAACGAAAGTCTCGCCGACTACACCAACTGAAGAACACTCACTTCAAAACGACCGCGGCGTTCGAGGCTGCTACACACACTCCTTTGCGCCGCCTTTCGATCTGCAACCCGATACTACCATGACCGACGCAGCTGTTGAAGCCGCTCTGGCTTCCACGACTGAGCCCTCTGCGCCTGCGCCAACATTCGACGGAGAAAACAAGTTTCAGCATGCGATCTCAGCATGGAGGAGTGCGTTCAACGACACAAGCCTGTGAAAGTTAAATACTAACTTGCACAGCAATCGATCTCACGACCCTTGTCTCGAATCTAGATAATACAGCTTCTGACATCGTCGCCTACCAACGGGACTCAACTGTTCAACGCAAAGAGCTCGCACAAAAGACGAAGGAATTTCGCAAGCTTGACGATGCTTCCAAGTTGACAGAGATTAAGGGCTTGTTAAAATGTACTAGCAGCGCGATACTGTAATCCTTCAGTAGGCTAACCACATTGCAGCTTATCAGACCTTTATCGATCTTCTGACGAACCATTCCAAGTCTGTCAACTCGGCTTTCTTACAGACATATGCTTCGTTCTCCGATGCTCCAGATCCGTATCCACTTCTCGAGGCGTCAGTCGACTCGATGCTCCTTGCTGAGGATACTTTACCGAAGATTACAGAAGAGAACAAACACCTGCAAGAAAATGTCACAAACCTCACAAGTCAATTAGAAGAGACCGAGTCGAAGCTTCAGAATGAGCGAAAATCCCGGAAAGATTTGGAGGAGAACCTCGAGAAACGTGTCAAGGAAGTTGAGACATCATGGACCGCTGTTCTAGAGGAGAAGACAGATAACTGGGAGGCTAAGGAGAAGTCCTTGGAAGACAAGCTGGAGAAACAAGAGCGCTTGTTAACTGAGATGCGCGCAAGCTACGAAGTGAACCAGCGACTGGGCAAGAACGGCGACGAGCAAGAGGCTCAACGCAGCCAGGTCTCAAGTGCTGAGCTTGAAATGCTTCATGCAGACTTGGATCGTACAAGCGCTCGTCTTGCTGAAGTCGAAGCACGCAACGAGCAGATGCGGTTGGAGCTTGCACGGGCCAAGTCATCAGCCCAGCAGCAACCTGAAACAAACCTTGAAGACGATCCCGGTTATATGCGTGTGAGGTCAGAGAACCAGTCTATGATTCGCAAGCTGGATGCCGCTCGTGTGGAGAAAGAAGGCCTCAAGCGAGAGTTGGATGGTAAACTACGATCTATTGAGAGAGAGGTGAACGCTTTGAAGGAAGAGAGAGATACATTGAAGAGCAAGGTTCAAAAGTGGAGTGACTACGACGATATAAAACAGGAGCTCGAGGTTTTGAAGAGCATCGAGTTCTCCACAGGTGATGACGATGAGGCGCGAGAGCAACTTGAGGCGAAGGATGCGGAGGGCAACTCTTTGGAGAAACTTCTTTTGGCACGAAACAAGAAGCTTGGTGATGAATTGACGGTTCTGCGTGTCTCGCACAACGACTTACAAAGCCGTCTGGAAGATCTTCAAGAAGAACTCTCAAAAACAAACGCAGAGCTAGAACGCTCTCGGAAGCTCAACCAGAAGTTGGAGAGTGATCTAGAGACAATCCAGGAGGAGGGAGCCAATGCATTCCCCTCCGGAGCTTCCGTTGCTGGAACGTATGTTACTCGGGCAATGGGACGTAAGAGTGGCAGAATCTCGCCGACATCATCAATCATCAGCGGTATGGATCCTCGAATGGGAGGAGGCGAGCCTGGCGAACGAGTCTATGGAGGTGGCTCGGGTATGCTGCCAATGGTCACAGCTCAGCGCGACCGCTACAAGAAGAAGAATGCAGAACTGGAAGAGGAGCTATCCAACACGCACCGAACAGTATCACAGCTGCGTCAGGAGGTCGCGGCGCTGCAGAAGGACAACCTGAACCTTTATGAAAAGACAAGATACGTCTCGACATACAACCGAGGAGGCGGCGCGGCGACATCATCAGCCTATGGCGCCAACCCTAACCCGTCAACCGTGTCGATTGGTGAAACAGGAAACCCTGGAATGGCCATGGATCGATACCGCCAAGCATACGAATCAAATATCTCTCCATTCGCAGCTTTCCGCGGGCGGGAATCTGCTCGAGCCTACAAGCGGATGAGTCTACCAGAACGGGCAGTCTACTCGTTGACCCGTACAGTACTCGCTTCGAGGACCAGTCGAAACTTATTCGCAGCATACTGCGTAGCACTACATCTGCTGGTGTTTATGTCCTTGTACTGGATGAGTTCGTCGGACGTCCAGCGGGTAACCCATCTGGAGTCTGCCGCGGCGGCGGCAGCTGGAGTGGCCGGGGGTTCACTTGGCAGTCCAATGGACGGGGCGCCTAAAGATCCCGCCAAGTAGAAGGCGATGCGCTGTCCTGTTTTGGGAGTGTTTTGTTCAGGAGCTTGAAAAGGAATGTGGCAACGAATGTCCTCAACAGAAGGGACTGTATCATTATCAGTATAAAGGTGCATTGAGATCGGCCTGGTAGTGGAGTAATTGGATATTGGGGATCTTGTGTTATGTGTATTTTGAGAGCAAGCGAGATCTGGCATCACTGTAAGCGAGGTGCCAAGATCAATATTAGTGCAATGTTGGTGGTATTCGCGGATGATGATATCCCATGCTTGTGTTGTGTTGGAGCATAGCATGATCCACCTAAGCAACCTCCTCAGGAGAAATAAACCAAACATGTGACAGACCTTTCATACCGCTAGACATGCAAGTCATGATGGAAGTGTGGTTGTGGGATCCGTAATGGATGCGAAAATAGCCCGTGCCAATAAGAGGGGTTCTTCTTTATTGTTTGACATTGCGCGGGGCCGGTTGCTATTTTCTGCAACCGCTGGCCACTTTTCGCGGCCCGTCGACAAGTATGGCCCGCGGTCCAATCAGAATCTTTGAAGTAGGCGTCAAGTCTATCAGTACCCTGTATGCAATTTACGCTGTTCAAGGGACTTTGTTTATGGTTTCTTGCAAGGTCTTGAATGTTTTAATACTGGATCGAGGTTGGTTCGTGAGTGGCGCCGAGAGATCTTTGGATCTATTACGGGACCTCGGTTGGACTGGAGATGGAGAGGCTGGTGTGTGACTGAGATACAAGGGTTTCTGTGATATCGTCTGTTCCCGGGGCATTGGAGACAGAGGAAAGGCGTTGGAGGTGTATCAGCGTTAAAGTGCTGGCATTAAATAGAATCCAGCCCACTTGTAAGCCATGCAGTAGATGTTGGGTAAGACTCGATCAGATCTCCATGTCGATATCATCATAGTTCTCGGTAATCAGCCATATCTTCCTTGCCTGCATATTGTGTCGCATGGCAATGTCCAAAAAAGCGGTATTATCGTTGTCGTGACATTCTCATGTCTCCATCCCAATCTCTAAACGCCCATGCACCCTTATGCCGGTGCCCGAGACAGGCGCTTAAACTATGACCTCTAGCCAATCACAAACCTAGTGAGTACATCTAGAAACCTAATGATTGGCTCTCGTTGACTGATCTACTTCCCGCATCACATATGAACCAAGGTGCATCTTTAACGTGGGAGAAAAGGCCTGGTGTTTATTTTTACATACAGATCTTGGCAAATGCTCCAATCATGGTCATTTGCTCAGACTTACCGCCCGAACGCTTAGGCGCGTGTAACAGGGCCTTGGCCAGAGGGGAAGGCTGGTATAATAAGAGATGGTGTTCGTCCGGAGGAATTGAGAAAAGAAAGAGGCAGGAAAAGATCTCTTTTGCATCTGTTATACAATCAAAGACGCTGAGCGTTCTTTTTTCCTTTTTGTTTTCCTTTATTTCCTTATATCTTATTTCCTTATTTCCTTAGGGTCAGAAGTCTTCTATCTCAAATCTCGTTTTTGGTCGATCATCTCTCTATAAACGTTTCTCTTGCTTCTTGGGTTCTATTTCTCGTAACGACATACGTCTTGACGACTGAAACGATACCGATATACTCTATACCCTCGACATCACATCTACACACATCTTCAAGATGCAATTATCAACATTCGTCGCAACCGTCTTTGCGGTGACTGCTTCTGCAGCCCCTAGCTTCCCTAAGCCAACCATTACCGATTCTCGATCTGCCATTGACACATTAGGATCATTGTCTGTTTACTTCAACCTCGTTGGGGAAAAGGCCAAGGCTGCCAAGGCATACGGCGTGGCTCCCGGCTGTGATCTTTCACAAGCGCAGATGGCTCTTGGTATGTCACATCGCCTCAGCTCCTGTCTCTTCAAGTGCTAACCTACAACAAGACGGTCAACTACTTCCTCCATCCAAGGGACTTATCCTCAAGCATGTTGCTATCGGTCGTGGAACACAAAACTACACATGCGACACTAAGAAACCCTCATCGGCCCCCGTCGCATCTGGAGCTGTGGCCACTCTCTTCAACGCCAGCTGCGTCGCTGCTATGTACCCCGACCTTCTCGAACGCCTTCCCGGCATGGCTGTTCACTTCCCCTTGGCAACCGCTACCAGGCTGGGCCCTGCCACTCTGCCCGAATCTGGTCACCACTACTTCACTGCTGATGGCGTGCCTTTCTTCGACCTCCGCACACCGGAACAAGATATCGGCGAGGCACCTTGCGCTAAGAACAGCAGCGCTCCCGCTCCATCACTCTCGGCCAAGGGCCAGCTTGGAGAGGCTGCTGTACCCTGGCTCCGACTTTTCACTGTCGAGGGTGCGACTCACGACATTAAGCAAGTGTACCGAACTTCGACAGCCGGTGGTAGCGCCCCTGCCACATGCAAGGGCATGGCCTCTGAATTTGAGGTTGAATACTCATCACTGTAAGTGGCTCTCACCTGCAAATGATATGTATCATGCAGTAACTAACATGGGATACTAGATACTGGTTCTGGGCTGGTAAAATCGACGACGAGGCTTGAATTTACTAAGAGCATTTTATGATTTGATCTTGTCTGTGAAATTACTTTTTCTTATATACGTAGATAGTCTTGTTTTTGTGATGGTAATATCCCCTGATGGTAGCGTTGTGGAGGTCAATAATACAACTTGTGACTTGAGCTTTGAACCTAGTGCCTATTCCAGTCAGTGAATGATGTGTGCGTAAAGAGGGAAACAAAGAAACAGGAGCCGTGTCACAATGACGGGTGTTGCCATTCATACATATGTTCCCGATCTCCCAATTACAACATATGCATCTATGATTAATCATTAACCTCCGGTCTTCCCCGTAATCAAGTCATATAGTTGATACTGCCTCGGAGTAATGGGAAACCCGATTCTGACAGCATAAGAGACGCAATTATCTCAGCCACTTGCCGGGATATTAAGCGGGGGTTATGTTTATTTCCCTTCTGCATCAAGGTCCATTAGCTATGATAATGCGATGGTGATCTCCCCATGGGGGTGCACGCGGGGTTGGTCCCTGGAAACGTGAAGCTTGAGTGGGAGGACCGTGAAAGCCACGCAATATATAATAGTAACGAGGTCCAGTTTGTCCTACGATAGACCTACGATGGGTGACTAGAATACCAAAATAAATAGAGACGGAGAGAAAAAATAACAATAAGTCATTACTATTTACTGCCAAACCGATACAATCTTCGCCGACCCTCGAGTGCAATACCCTGTGAATCAGGGTAGGTAGATGCCGTTGTGGAGCGACGATCGGTACATGAATTTCAGTTGCTTCGCTGCTTCGTAACCGCCAGGAAGGTACTCCTGCAGCACGGAACCTGACCGGTGCACCCACAAAGGTTAGCACTTTCCCCACGCCTTGGAGACCTGAGCCGCCTGAACTAAACTTACCTTAAACATGCCATCCCCATCTTCAACTCATTCATTTCTCCCTTCGGAGCCGCAATCAGGCAATTAATTCATGGCCGCCATCCAATGGAACACCGTATAAGGCCGATCTACAGCTAATCTGTCTACCAACTACCGGGAGACGAGGGACTGTTCCCCTTGTATTCCCAGTTTCCCCCAGACGTTCGCCACTGACCGCACCGATCCGACCCAACCCGTTTGTTCAGCTGCCGCAGCATTGAACTGTAACTCACTCATTCAACTTCCTCCAGCCCGGTCTGCATTCTACAAAACCTTCACTCTCAACAATTGATAGCACAAACGCTTCACCGTTCTCTGTATAAACGTCGTTCTCCACAAATACTGGTTTCTATCATATTGCACCAATATAACAACCTTTACACTGTCGCATTCGTATCCCCGCTACACCCCGCCAATTAACGATATCTCCAAATTCCTTCGACTGAATGTTTACAACCAGCATCACGCATTCGCCCTATTGCGTTAATTAACCCTGTTTCCTCGAATACGGCACCGAGTCCTGTCACCGATCTGAACCGTCCAAAGATGACTTCCAGCTCGATTGGCGTTGATATGGCTGATCCAGCATCGGATCAAAGGAGGCCAAGCACTGCACCTCCATCTTGTGACGACGAGATGTCCGCGATTCCCGAACGATCAGATTCCCGCGAATGGAGCTATCAGAATGCATCCGTTCATTGGCCTAAAAACCAAGTTCCAGTTGAGATATTCGAAATCATCATTTCGCACCTTTCACGTCTCGAAGTCAGATGTCTGCGACTCGTTTGCAAGGAATTCGAGGCCAAGGTCTCTGCGCAGTATTTTAGGAACGTGGTAGTTCCCTTCAAATCCGAGCTTTATAGTAAATTAGATCGCCATGAGAGTGGTGTTCTCAAACGCACGTCTTCTGCCCTCCTTTCTAACGGAATGCGCATTTTCCAATCTTTTGGCCCGCATATCCGGCGCTTTGCGCTGTCGCTGGAGCTTGACGAGGACACACTCTCATACCCCCCAATCAAACCGTCGCAGGAAGCTGTGCCATCTTTCTGGGGTATATATCGCTGGCCACATGGGACCTATCACCGATATACCGACCTTGAGGGTCTCGAACAGACCGCTGACGAAACTGAGGCTATGAAGGAGGCGCTCAAATGTTTGGTTGAGGTCTCAAATCTTGGACTCTGTTGTGATGCTGGTCTAGGGTTTCTATTGGGGCCTGACCACATAGCACGCAACGCTGCTACTATTCATCCCGTTTTTGCGACGCAGAACTGGCGTGTCACCGGTCCTGAACCTCAGCATAGGAAGCAGGCCATCGTTAGCTTGTCGGATTTTCATGAATTGGTGAAGGATATCAAGACGCCCGTCTTCGAGAATCCCATCAGTTTCAAGCGGAACGTGCTGCAAAAGATGGCGTCTGATGCTGGATATTCAGGTGATCAGATCCACGATGCTGTGCGCATGATACTTGATACAGAAGGCACTGATCTTAATACTATCGACTTCGACGAGAGAGCGTCCCTACTTAATGATACGGAGTCTCGACCGCCACTGTCGTTCAACAACCATCGTGCCGACTTCGAACCTCTCATTGCAGATGCGGCAGGTTATGCACTCATCCCTTCCAGTCTTACGAGAGCGCAAAAAGAAATGCTCCTCGAGCTTGAGTGGGCTCATCGAGCTATGATCCAATCCTATGTTATCGGTCTTATCGACAACGCTGGAGATGGTTGTTTCGCGAATTTGACAACACTTACAATTGCCAAGATACCAAGTAGCCATGTGTATATCTTCAATCGTCATGATCTTTGGCAAAATCTGCCATCCCTCAACAATGTATCTTTGGGCGTTATCGCCGACTGGCGGCGCGTTTCTAAGCCCGCCCCAGGATGTGTGGAAGATACCCCCGTCTCTCCTGTTGACGCTGTCGGGAAGGTGTTCCAACTACTTAACAGCTACATTGGTGCCCAGGCCAACATTGAGAGCCTTCAATTCGAATGGATTTGCGGCGGAGAATTTGCACCGTCGACATTCCAGCGAAACCATTACATCCTTCCCGCTCCCTTCTTCGAGGATCCTCAGTTCATGACACGGGTGGATAGCCCTAGAACTCATCAAAAGGATATCCTGATATTGCCCTTCATCAAACATCTATCTTTGAAGAACTGCTGGGCTTCGCCGCATGTATTTCTTCAAACAATTCGAAACATGGCTCTCTGCGCACTCGAAAAGCTTGAATTGGAATCTGTGTCACTTTCTGGTCCCCCAACTCTCACCCCACAAGCTCCTCTTCAAGGGCACATCACCAACGTGAATACTGCTCATCTACTAGGCCTCATGGCTCTTCCACCGGGAGCCCAGCTACAACCTCACCCTGTTGGTCCAGCAGCAGGCCCTGCTCCGCCGCCGCCTCCGCCTCCGCCACCACCCATCGCTCAAATGGCTCAATTGTTTCAAAATCAGATGCAGCCTAACAATGCAGCGACAGATCCACTGGCTACACCATCAGAGACTTTACAGCAGCCAGAGATACTGTCATGGGCAGGCATTATTGAACACTTCTCTCCTAGTATCAAGATTCAGGACATCTTAGCTGCCAGAGATGAAGCTGCCCCCAATTCTGCTGACCAACTTATGCAGAATCAACCAGATCCACTAGGCCAGCACATACCATCACCACATCGCCTACATTCTGATCAGAAGAAATACACTCTTAAGTGTCTTTCATTCAAATCATGCGGTTACGTGTCGATTGATATGGCAGCAATTAATACGAGAAGCATTTTGCCCTTTGGCACTCAAGGCCTCGCTGGGAATGGGAACCCCCATAGCTCGAACCTGGGGCCTCTGATGCAAAAATGCCGTGACAAGCTACTGGGCCGCATTGCACCTTTCTTACGAACCCAGGAGCTATTCCAGCTCACCAATGCTTTTGGTCTGGACATGGGATGGGAGAGTCTCTACGATCAACAGACAATTGCTGATGCCATAGCTGATGGCGTTGAGTGCCCCGGAAGAGGGCGTTTTTCGGGAACAATTGATGCTGCCAGCATTGCAGAAGCCAGAAGTGGAGGAATTGCAATGGACACGCTCTTCTAGGATGAGGCGATGTTACAAACCTTGAATATTTAATGGTCCATACTCGGCTGCTGGGAAGAATGGGAAAGGGTGTTTGGTCTTTTATTTTGGAGCGAAAAACTGGTATGAATTATGATACTTGGGCACAACAGGACTGGCGCAAAGATAGCTCCGGGGGGACAAACCCAGGTACAGGAAACGTGGGTTTCCTTCGTATGCTGCCAGATGGAGGGCGGGAAACCCGTCAGAACATTCTCAAAGCCGGCACGAACGGCGTATATGAATAAAATAATAGTGATACAATGACTAATTCGTTCGACTGCAACTAGTGAAAATTCTAATCGCCCGTGGAAAGGTTGATTCTCGGCGGTACGGCAATATTCGAGCCTCATGAAGGCGTGCCGAAGTACCCATGTCGGATATCCCGAGTCTAGGTAATGTCAACCCCGAGGCATTCTACTACCAAAGTAACTACGTCACATGGTTACCAGGATTACAGGGAAAATGAAAATGTAGGAGGACTTGAATGATTTTATTTCGTCAAGAAACCTTGCGAATTTTGCATGCGTTTCCCTTTATGCCATGCTTACCGTAGCCTGCCATACACCAGATAGAAAGCCACGAACCACCCTCGCAAAAACCCTAGAACAATTGATCGAGTTTTGTTTGTAATCTTGGTGTTGTGTCTCTTTCTTCAAGAGCCTTGTCAAGAGTCACACAGTTACAACACAGAAGATGCCCGACGTAAACCCAGTTTTCAACCAGCGCTTAAATTTTGTCTATTTGAGAAGAAGGTTGTTGATTGGCTTAAGCAGAGGTGATAGCCTTGCGGAGGCGGGCACCACGCTGGCGCGAGCTGAGGTGCTCACGCTCAACAACAGCATCAGACTTCTGGACAACCTCCTCACCCTCGGTCAGGATGAGCTCGATGTGGCAGGGGTTGGACATGTAAGGGTTGATCTGGAGTCATGTTAGATGAATGTGTTTCAAATCGGATAGAATGGAAAACATACACGACCGTGGGCACGGTATGTCCTTCGTCGCTGCTTGGGGGCCTGGTTGACCTGGATGTGCTTGACAATCAGGGCACCGGTGTCGAGACCCTTGGCATCAGCGTTGGCCTCAGCGTTCTTGAGGAGACCGAGGAGGAACTCGGCGGACTTGATGGGCCATCGAGCCTTGGAGACACCGAACTGCTTGCCTATGATTAAGTCCATCAGCATTTTATTCCCTTTGACATTTCCCACTCGTCTGCGATCCTCCGGATTTCTTCAAAGTCCATCGCTAACGGGTCAAGATTCTCGCAAGTGTCGTACCTTGGGCGGTGCGGCCAGTGGAGCCGGCGTATCGTCGCATGGGGACAGCCTCCTTGTGCTCCTTGACGTTCTCGAGGAAGGTAACAGCGCGCTGAAGCTTCCAGCCGTTGATGGCCTGGGCGGTCTCGCGAGTGTTCTTGAAGGACACTCGGAGGTAGGCACCGCGGGCGCGGGCCGACTTCGAGGGCTGGATCTCGGTGGCAGCGTATCGAACCTGTATGAGTGGGAAAAAGCCAGAGTCAGCCATGGCACATCCTCGAAATTGAGCCCATCACCACAACGCATCGATTTCGGTCATGCCAAAGTTGACGTTTCTCGTCGAAAATTGCACCAGCAAATTTCTGATAATTCGTGCAACAGCATTATCCTCCTCTTTCTCATCATGGCGATCGACTGGGGGCGCATTTACTCACCATCTCGGCGACTTGGGTGGTGAGTGACGGTTTCGACGACGGAACGTGGGTTGGCGGGCTGAAATTGAGAAATTCTGAAGCTCTTGCCCTAACAGGTCGGAGGGACCACAAACTCGCTTTCCCCACTCCTTTGGGAAAGAGGCCTTAGGGTTTGACTGCCCTGTTTGTGCGAAAGACGGAATTCAACGTCAAGAGTCGCAAATAATTCGCAGAAATTCGAGGGAAACTCTGAAATAGTAAAAATAGGCTAGAAGAAGATAATTGACATCTTTTGGCAGTTTTAATGGTCGTCGTGATGTGATTTTTCACCTTAGCTACTGCACTACGATATCAGTCATATCACCTGACTCTTATCTTCTATCACCACGTGAGTTACGCATTCATCAGAGTTGCACTAGCCGCCTTATCCCCGGACCCGTCTCGGAGTCGGAGAAACTTGCATAGACTAAGTGGGCCTGAGCTTCATAGAGCTTCAAAAAATTCTTTCTCAAAGTCTCCCAGAACGCCCAGCGTCCCCCAGGCAAGGCTATACAACAGACAAGTTTGGACTTCGATCCACGTCCGCCTTTACTCGACAATCTTTCCGCGCGTGGAATACTTCTCGATATCGACTTACTGTCGTCTCTAATTACTCCAACCTTCTTCAATTCCTCTTTAATCGAATAAGATGGCTCCTTTCACTCCTCGAGGAGGTGCCCGTGGTGGTCGTGGTGGCGCTCGCGGCGGAGGCCGTGGTGGTTTCGGTGGTGATCGCGGCGGCTTCGGCGGCCGTGGTGGTGCGCGCGGTGGTTTCGGTGGACGAGGTATGAATCGCGCTCTCGCGACGTTGTTGTCGTGGTCTTCTTGAACTTGAAAACTGACTATTCGCAAAGGTGGCGGCGGCCGTGGTGGTCCCCGAGGTGGTGCTCGCGGTGGACGAGGTAAGCATTACTACTACTCAGAAACAACATGATCACAATACTAACAAGATGAAAAGGTGCTCCCCGTGGTGGTCGCGGTGGTGCTGCTGGCGCAAGAGGTGGTGCCAAGGTCGTTGTTGTACGTTGAACCTCAGTCAACTTTTTTTTCTTTGCGAAGTTTTGCGATCTGACTTTTTTTCACAGGAGCCTCACCGTCACCCTGGTGTCTTCGTCGTCCGTGGCGGTAAGGAAGATGGTCTTGCTACCCGCAACACAACCCCCGGCGAGTCTGTCTACGGCGAGAAGCGTATCTCTGTCGACGAGGTCGTCAAGAACGACGACGGAACCACCACTACTACCAAGATCGAGTACCGCATGTGGAACCCTTTCCGATCCAAGCTTTGCGCTGCCATTGCCGGTGGTGCTGATGAGATCTACATCAAGCCTGGCTCTCGTGTCCTCTACCTCGGTGGTGCCTCTGGTACTTCCGTCTCTCACGTCGCTGACATTGTCGGACCTACCGGCTACGTCTACGCCGTCGAGTTCTCTTCCCGATCCGGCCGTGATCTCATCACCATGGCCTCCAAGCGACCCAACGTTGTTCCCATTGTTGAGGACGCCCGTCAGCCTGCCCGTTACCGCATGATCGTCCCCATGGTCGACGTCATCTTTGCCGATGTTGCCCAGCCCGATCAGGCCCGTATCGTCGCCATGAACGCCAACTGGTTCCTCAAGGTCGGCGGTGGTGTCCTCATCTCCATCAAGGCCAACTGTATCGACAGTACCGCTCCCGCTGCTGAGGTCTTCGCCAACGAGGTCCAGAAGATGCGCGCTGAGTCCATCAAGCCCAAGTTCCAGCTTACTCTGGGTATGTTTACTTCCCTTAACAACTACTATAGATCCACTCAACTAACATGTTCACAGAACCTTTCGAGCGTGACCATTGTCTGGTTGCCGGCGAGTACCAGCGTTACAAGTCCTAGATGACCTAAGAAGTCATGCTGCTGTGTATTTCGCTTGAATGAAGATTGCAAGAGATGGTCTGCTTTGTGTCATGCGGTTTCCCAGGTATCTCACGGTTCCCGGTAGACTTATTTGTCTTCAGCTTGTTGCATCAGGGAAAAAATGGTTGACGGCTTTTCTTCAACAACGGCGAGGGGCGTTCCGGGTGGGTTGGATCTGTAGTTATCAAATGTTTGTCCGAATCTTAAAGCCTTTTTTGGACCTGCGCATCCCTCAAAAAAGGCACATGAAAAAGAAACAAGGATATCAATCACCATTTTGTTTTTTCTTCGCAAGACTACGGGCCCATTTTGTTTTCCAGTCTACCAGCTGCACCCGCACCTTTGCCTCAGCCCTTTTGAATGCGCCGTCGGTTTGTTTATTTGTTTGTCAGTCGGTCGGAGAGAGAGATGGCACGGGATCAAAGAGGATTGTACGATGCTATAAGGCCAGGTTAGTGGCTCTCGTCGGTCTGGCCTACGACTTCATGATACCCCACACGATAGCCACGCTCGGAGTCCCTGTGTTGTGTCTTTGTTAGATTAGAACAGTTCGAGTAATGCAAGTCGTATCCTTTTACATGTTTTGTATTGCATTTTAACAATGGTATCGGTGAGACGACTTGGTAAATATGTAGGCTGGTAGCTTCTATTGGAACTAGATTTGTTCTAGCTACGATGAATCTCTTATTGTACAGGTTGTGACACTTCAGCTTGTGCGTCTACTAGTCTATATACTAAAAATGTAATATACTGGGTATCAACGTATTGGCGCTCATCATTCTCATTCAAGCTGCCAGTGACCTTCGTCGAAACTCCAGCTCTGTGTCTGGAGAAGGCGCCTTGGCCATGACAATACCCATAGCCTTTGGTCGACTCTCGCCCGCCTTGAGACGAATGTCGTAGTTGATGAGCAGATGCGCCAACACAAGCTTCATCTCATTGTTGGCAAAGAAGCGCCCAGGGCAAGCATGTTTGCCCGCACCAAAGTTGGTGTATGTGTCGTCCAGAGAGGTGAATTGCCATCGATGGTTGGCTTCACTCGACTCCTGGCGCAGCTTGTAAAAACGGAACGCATCAAAACGTTCGGGTTCGGGGAAATAGCGCTCGTCAAGAGCAATACCGGCTTGGGGAGCGAGGACCTTTGTGCCTGCAGGCAACTGGGTACCGTCAGAAAGAGAGATGGGTTTCATGACCTTGCGGATAAAAGATGCTGCATACTGGTTAGCTGGATCTGGATATAGATAAGTGGGACTGAGAAGGGGACTCACTGATATTTCCGCTTAGGCGCTGAACTTCTCTCATGAAGCTGTCAAGCTTCTTCAGCTTGGCCATGCTCTCTTTCCTCTCCCATCCCTTCTCTACCTCGAGAATTTGGTAAGCTTCCTGACGGAGTTCTTCCTGAACTTCCGGGTATGCTGCTAGATCACAGAGACACTCGCAGAGCAGGTTGTTTGTGGTGTGGATAGATGCGGCCGCAATGATGAGCTGCAACTCGGCCTGGGTTGTAAGATCAGACTTTTCGCTCTCGGGCAGAGCTTCAAGAAGCCATTGGATCATATCATCAGGTGCACCTTCGCCGTTGGACAGTTCCATATCCTGCAATCGCTCCTCGAGGATGGGCTTGAGCAACTCCTTGGCAGTCTTGATATCCTTGCGAATCTGGCCAAGCTCTGACACGAAGTACTGGCCAACTGGTCGAGCCCACTCGGGAATGAATTGAAGCTTGACACACGCGGTAAAGACATGAACAGCGAAGTTGATGGTAGTGTCCATCCACTTCTCGTCTCGGTTGAGGGATGGGCCAACGAAGGCCCTGCCGCTCAAGCGGGTGATAGCACGAAGACTGAAGGGTTGCCATTTCACTGGCGTCCAGTCTTCGCAGGCAGGGAACTCGGTGGCCAGTATGTACTCTAACTCTTCCTTGAGACGAGGCACCACTCGAGTGAGGTTCTGGGTCAACTTTGTTCGAATCAATAGTGCAAGGGTTTCGCCGTTGTGGCCTGGTGAGAACTTTGTGTACTTGCTTTGTAGAGCCTATTGATATGTTCGTTAGCATATTCTGCCATGGGTATTAGAGTAGGTTATGCTTACATCTGACACTGCTTCTGTCGCACTAAGGACGTCTTCTGGGAGTCCCTTCAGTTCGCCCACCAGGCTTGCGGGTATCAAGACTTGTACTCCCTCTGTAGCCTTGATTTGATATACTCGATCGCGAAACTAGTACAGCATAAGTATATGCGGTTTCTGGGGAATAACTGCAGGACAACGAACCTTTGTGTAGCTATCTTTAATTAATGTTTCGGCATCGAAGATCCATTTCGTCTTGGAGGCCTTGTAGAAGGGAACCTCGAGTTGAGATCTTTGCTTCTTTGGTAGTATGAACCATAATGTGAGGACTAATAGAGTAAAAGTAGTGATGTAGTAGCCGGTACGTCTCCCTTCGAGGACGAGTTGAGGATATTGAACGTTGACGCCCACTGGTGAGGCGGGTAGACTGGAGGTGTTCTGCATAGTGAAATATGAAGAACTGAATGGTTGATTGGAACAAAGAATAAGGAAATAAAGAATGAAAAAGAGGCGTTTTCGATAAATATCAAAAGGAATCTCTTTTCTGAACTCTTTGGTTTCAAATTACGAGGGCGATACCATGAATATGGAATATATGGTGTAGGTTATAAGTGATTGGTATCAGCAGTGTATCAGAAGGGCGTTCTCCACCACGAGAGGGAATGGATGGGGGATATGGAAACTTGATCAGGGATCAACAAAAAGAAACTCGGCGATACTCGTGCTAAACACACGCGAGATATAGAGAAATCCCTGAAGCGAATCAGAAGGGAAGAAGTAAAGAAAGGGATCATGTATTTATTGGTGGGCTAATTGTGTGTCTGATGTAGTTGTTGATATGGATGGAAGAAAAGATGGAGCCAAGACGGAAGCCAAACGGGAAGAGTATTGTTTTTTCTTCTCTTTAGTTGTGTATTTCTAGTAAAAACGGGCCTGATATCGCACTGCCTTAGCTTTGACTGGGAGGATTCGCTCTGTGTCACTCATTGAGTGGTATCTGTGTTTGTCTGAAACAAGTTGGGCTTTTTGCTTTGGTCTTTTGCAGAAAGCATACAGACACAGACAGTTCAGTGCTCTCGGGAAGAGCCATCTCCGGCTGTTAGCTTGGCACTGGTGTAAGAAGTAGCGCGCATAAACTTTCCATTCTAAGCCAGTATTGGGCAAGAAAGGATCGCTGATGCTGCTGACCTGTTGACCTGTTGATGCCGGCGCCGCCGCTCAGGCACTGCATTCTGCATTCTGCGTCAAGGTTAAAAGTGAGATGTGCATTTGTTCCGCCCGTCTTTTCCGATGATGAAGAAGATCATCATCATGATTGGAATTAATTGGGATGAGCAGCCAATGGATTGACTTCTACTAGAGTAAATGCCGAACACGGCTAATGGTATAGTATCGGCACTTGTGGTCCCCGAACCGCCCTTTGGATAGCTTCAATGACAACAACAACAACAACAACCTTGGGTTGAAGAAAGAGAAGGACTCTTTTTTTTTCTCTCTCTTTCCGTTGTAGTGATCCTTGACCATGATATTAATGACGAGATATTGCCCTTTATACTTGTACTTGACTCTATTATTCATCTCTTCCACAATACATGATCAACGAGTCTTGATACTCTACAGATTGACTCAAGGAGAATAGAAGCAATTCTGGAATGGGCCCTAGCTCTCGGATGCCGGGTCTTCCATTGACTAGCGTCATTTACCAACAACGGAAATGTCAACTTCCGTTGCGTTGCAGCAAAAAATAGAGGGCCCTTGCGTGCCTGAGACCTGGCCATCTTATGGATGATCTTCATTCTATTTTATTCTATTCTGCCCTACGGTTACCGATAGATACAGTAGTACAGTACCCAACCATCGGCCAACCAATCTATAGATGATGGATCCCCTCTTTTTATCTACTACAGCGACCGTGTCATGATCATCCCTGACTGACTCTGACTCTGACTCTGAATCTCCTTCTGAAATCCAAATTTCCGTCGCTCCGTTACTCCGTTGCTCCGTTTCTCATGGAACTGAACTCCAAACGCGACGATAACGACACGCGCCGCTACAACTTCGGCGTATCAGGTGTTAGTTACATCAACGTCGCCGACATGCTGGAACAGGGTGAACTTGAGACTCGTGACCCCATATTTCAGCTTCAAACCACCACAACATTGCCAATAATAAACCTACTAAGGGGCAGGATTCCCAGCATTTCTCCATGTCTTCAATCTTATCTAATCAACTTCTAAGGCTCCTTTTTGAAACTCATTCATCAACAGTCAGCTTTATCTCATCAATCGATATTTCTCCGTACTAAATCTTGAATATATGCATAATTTATAGGGCCCAACTCTGACCTTATTTTAAAACACCACCGCAACGAAAGAAGCTTGCTTGACATGGTTGCTGAGACTACTTACTATTCAGGTTTACGGTTTTTGGTGAGAATTCTGACGTACAGGATATTTTGGAACTCCTTATGTGGCCATGAAACACGAGCTCAGTGTCCCAGTCTCATCCAACGGCACAGCTGCATAAGCCCTTCCAAGAGACTTATCTCTGCTCTTTCAATCCCAGTATCAGCAAACTCGACGATGCTCTTGTTCATCAAGATCCATGTTGCCGAGCCTCCAACTATCAGCGTCTCCCCGCCGATCAGTCGTACGAGTTGCACATCAACTCCAGCGTCACAAAGGTCGAATTGCCCAATCCAGCCGAGTACATGTTGCAGAATCTGCACCCCAGAAAATGCAATGGTTCGCCCACAATCCAACACAACCTGTTCCTGTTCCTCAATCCGCTCCGCTCCTCCTCCTCCTCCTCCTCCTCCTCCTCCTCCTCCTCCTCCTCCTCCTCCTCCTCCTCCTCCTCCTCCTCCTCTGCGTCCCCCACGCGCCGTTCCTGTGCACTTCTCAGTATGAGGCAGTCCTCAAGAACCAATCATTATAACCAATGCTTACCCCAGACGCCCGTCGATGAAAAGTTTTTCACATCACCATCTTGGAAAAAACCTTGCTTTCAAGGATCATTTTCGTACTCTTGTTGGCCCGTCCGATTTTTCTTATCATATAGATACTGCGTGCGTGTATGCCTTGCCAGCACAGCAATCTGGGCGGCTCAAACGAGGCAACCACAGCCACGTCCATGGATCGCAAAGTAAGCTGGGCGATGTTTAGCCAATATGCGAACATGATCTTCAGTTTGTTGAGGGGGCCAGCTGCAATATGGAAAAATTTTCACTCTCTAGGAGGGAAGCAATAACAAATGTAGGAGGAGTTGGTTGCACATTCGTGAAGTTGTTTGTTCATATATTGCCATCAAGCGGCCTGTCTCTCTCCGACGTTTAGTCTCGTAGTTCATCATCCTCCTCATTATCTTTATCACAGTAAAGTCTTATCCTAGCGCGTGAACATGACAGAATTTCACGGAGTTGGTGCCAAGTTTGATGGCTTTCAGAGCTCGACAAGTGGCAGTACATCAAGTCCATTCGTAGTAAGTAGCCAACATGATATCAACCGACCTCATTTTCTCAGTCTGAGCAGCAGGCTTCTGATACATCGTCTCATACTTCGATATCCCTCAACTCCAATGTGTGCCTGCCGCCGCTATCAACTCACGATACAGCAAAGTCTCATCATCACATGGAAAACTTTGGACGCTTCGTCGAGGAACTCCAGGTGGTATGTATTTTCTGCCATGGTTTTGTTGCTGTATCACTTACAGGTTTCAGTCAGCAAAAAGGGCATTTCCCAACTCAGCTTACTCCCGATACAGCGATGTACAAGTCCTTCTGATACAGTGGGACGAAGACGAACTTCAAGTTGAAGACGAACTCAACAAACTAAGACGGGTCTTTGACTTGTACGGGTTTGCTACTGACAAGTTCTTTATCCCCACATCAAACTCCCATCGCAAGCTCAACCAGAAGGTATTGAGTTTTGTTGATGACCATGAGAATGAAGATACTCTTCTTATCATCTACTATGGTGGACATGGTGTCATCAACAAAGCACGACAGTCGACCTGGTCTTGGTACGTTCCAGTCCTCAGTAGCTGTACCTGTTCGCTCATAGCTGACTGAGTTGCATGACAGCAAGAGCGACAAGAGCTACGCCACAGTAGAGTGGTCTGCGATCCAGACATTGTTCGAAACTGCCAAATGCGACGTCCTTCTTCTTCTCGACTGCTGTGCCGCTGCAAGTGCCGCCCCTCTAACCGAGCGAACAACCTATATGATGGAGACAATTGCAGCTTGTGGCTTCGAGGCATGGACAGCTCTTCCGGGTTCCAAGTCGTTTACGCATACCTTGATCGAGGTGTTGAACGAATGGGTTTCGCAACGCTCCTTCTCTGCCGCTATGCTTCATAGCGAGATCCTGACTCGTTTAAAGCACGCGCCGCCTGATCGCTCCTCACAAGGCGTATTGATCGAGTCAAGGAGAACACCTACCTACATTGTCTCTACATCTAATGCACACGCTTCTTCCATCACACTTGGTAGGATGTTCGGAGAAGAAGAAGAGTCTGTCTCGGTTTTATCGTCTCGAGCAATTCCTGACGCAAGCCTTGCCAACTTCACAGAGAGGGTACAATCAGATAGCCACTTCTCGCACGAGGACCGCATGCAGTCCTTACTGGCAACGGACACCAAGGGGCAGCGAGCAGTGCCGCATGTGCTTTTGACAGTTGCATTGGAAGAGGACCAAGTCTTTGACGCCTCGAGTTGTGGCCGGTGGTTGAAGCAGTTTCCGCTACTGGCAACGCATGTAAGCGTCGAGGCTGTCTATCGCAGCTATTCAACTCTTCTGATTTTGTCTATACCAGTCGTCATATGGGATTTACTACCGGAACATCCGGCGACTCAGTTTGTGGGATATGTCAGAACTCGAAACCTGCTGTCCAAAGAGATGAATAGGGACGGAGCAGCAACTCCGATTCCTATTACAGGACATGCTGCAGGAAACAAAACTGACGACCCATATGATTGCACTTCTCCACTGAGGTCGGCGTCTGGGCTCAGCAGTCTTGACTCGGGATATGACTCGTGCCTTTCGCGGCCTGGGAGCTTGGTGGCACTGAGACAGAACCGACTGCCAGTAGACGGAACGTTCAGCTCTCTTGCTAGTCAGGTACGAATGGGTAAAAGGCGAAATAAGCCGTCTTCGGTCGAACTCTTGGGTTCGGATCGGCCGACTTCGATGCCGCCCAATACACGCTCCAGCCTCAATCGAAGATCCGACCCAAACGGTCGGGGATCTAATCGCTTGGTTGTCTCGATTGGCGAAGCAGACTTGAATGGCGACAGAATTGGGCATACATGCGTGCTGTGGTATGGATACGATGTTCAGCAGAGTCGACCCGCTGTGAAAGCGACGCCAAAGCCAACGTGGTGAGTAAAATAACCCTAGAGCCAGATCATTAAGTGGATATGGTCAATCTTGAATCTCTAATTATGAGAACTTTTCTTCTCCAAACGAGCCAATAATATTGTGAAGCTAACATGGACCTAGGAACGAGGACTTCAGGTTTCGAGTGCATAATTCACCGATGTGCTATCACTTGAGAGTCTCTGTGTGGGGAGCCCAAATGCTCGAGCTCATTGGCGAGGTGTATATCGACCTGTGTGAGCTGGTCACTGGGGGACGACTCCCAAAACTAGAGACATGGCAAACTCTGCGTTGTAATGGGGTCAAAACGGGATCAGTGCGCATCAACCTGGCATACCTAGATGCGAGTGAGGACGAGGAACAGCAGAGCTTGGCCACCAAGGTGTCAGCTGCAGAGCGACAGGAACAGCGACAGAAGTTGGAGCAGCAGGGGAGTGATGACGGGCAGGCTCGGGTCCATCAGATGGATTTTCAGGTTTGGTAAAGGGCGTCTACCTCGGCATTGACACGGATCCAAGGAATGGTCGACCACTTTGTTCGGTCTTGGTAGACGCCATGACATTTCAAGGAATGAAACTCACCAAATATGTCGTTAGTCAGGAGTGCATGAGGGAGTAGTCAAAGAAAGACAGTCAACGAGTCAACTCTCAAGCCATTGGACATTAGCAGAGACACCCCTGTTGGGTACTTTAGGTAGGTAAGGTAGGTAAGTGGTGAAATAGCCTGTATTGATAGACCCCACAAAACAAAAAGCAAATATCTTTTCCATCTTATCTGATCGTGGTTGACAGTCCGACCTATCGACCTAGGCCAGGGCTGACAACGGCGCCGTGTTTTCAGTGGGACAAGTCAACGTTGAATTGTGAACGGCATCCCAAGAAAAGCAAACTTGTTTCCTTGATCCCTGCTCAAACAGGAGCGTCTTTAGGCAACATAATGGCAAATTCTGTCGGTGAAAGGAATCCCTGACGAAGATTGTGTTCGTTGTTGGGGACATGGAAGTAAAGAGGCCCGGTTGACACAGACCAAGCCACTTGGCATAGAGCATCAATTCACACTGTTCCATCTGTGTGTTTTGGACACGTGAATGCTGTAATGGATTATATCCATATGTGCTGCATTAGCTGGCCAGCATGAGTTTGCAACTGCCAACAAAGCAGCTCAACAAGAAAGAGGCTGTGGGTATTTCAGGCATCAGAAAGATCAAAGTTTGTTTGTTCCTTGGGGAGTTCCGAGATCGGTAATGTTGTCCTGTACATCGTAATTAATCAGGTGCATCTAATTTTACTGTACAGTCAGTAGATGTAAAGAGAAGCCCAAGATTAGATTGGATTGATAAAGGCCAATCCATCTGATAACTTTTTCATGACATGTTGGGGAGATCCGATTGGTGGGGATGCGCCATTTGGTAAGGAGAGAAAAGAGGAAAGAGTGTCCGGAGCCAGGGTATCCAAGTTTATGAACAAGCTAGAGTCGGAGCTAGAAGAAAGAAGCAGAATCAAGACAGTGCAACATTTTGTGTTTTGGTATCTGGTGTTGGTGTATCAAATTGAGTTGGTAGTAGAATGTATGTGACTCCTTAGAGACGCGCCCCATCCCATGTCTTTTGTTCCTTTCACAAATCGGCACTTCTACACGGAGAATATAGACTATACCCAGAGTACAAAGAGCAATGAAAACACCCAGTAGCAGATTGGGTCACGATCTGTACGGGTGTGGGGCAATCGAAGCAGTCATAGATCATGTATTGCCATTACTACTCATTACACTGTATGTATCATTCTTAGTGCATCTGCATTTGCATCTGCATCGGCTCAGATTTCGGAATGAAAAAATGGAGAGAAACATAATCAACTCTTCAATTCAAACGAATCTGTATCAATAATGCGGGGAGAAGGAGGGGAAATGCTGCGAGTTCGGTACTCAGACTTGCCTAATAACGGATACTAATCTGATAACAACTCAGTCCAGCACAGTTCAATACGAAGCGGAAAGAGATAGCGCATTCTTTTGGTCTGCGGGCGTCGCCGTCGGTCCTTCAGACGGCGATTGATTTCCTGTCCTTTTCCTCGGGACGCCCCACGGAAACGCTCGGTTCGGACGGCGGACAAGAGCCATCCGCTTACTACGCTGGAGGGTCGGCTGTAGATCGGATCCCGATGAATGGGTGAGAGGAAGACAATTTCGGCTCCTGTATTCCGGTATCCTTGATGCTACGTGTATCAGTATGATCTGATTATGAGTACCAATATCCCGGCGCAATCGTACCTACGTTTGTTTTAATTATATTCTAATTGTTGGGAAGTTGACATGCCACTCTCGCGGGAATAGGCGGGCGCCTTTGGTGTTTATAGTGCCTGTGGTGGCCTGATCCGAAGCTGGGAACCATTGTCTTGTTTAACTCGGTTAGATAAACGCCTGCCGTGACTGGTCGGTTCCAGGCCCCGAACCCTTGTTTTTTTCTCGCCAGAGCTTAGCATAACCGGACAGAGCCTCATCAGTTTAATGAGTGTGTGCGCTTGAAGGGACGCAGCACTGGCATATGATTAACGAAATGAACCGAAAAGATCCGAATAAGACAGCTCGTATGATGTGCATGTGCGCCGTCGCTCACAACCTTGAATCCTAATTTACAGCACTGTATTGATCTGATCATGTTGAATTAGGTGTGAGTCTAGCCTGTCATCGTTGAAAAAGAAATAAGGATTTAAACGTTCAAGGATATGCCGATCTCTCACTGTGAGAGATGAAGTTTTGATGGTGTCGGCGAAGCCCGTTCCATAGTCAAGTTATGCAGGTATTCTTACCCTAGAACCAATCTTGAGTTTTCTAGTTTTTCTAGTTATTGGTTTCATTAGCCGAATTCTCTGATTATAGGGAAACGATTAGTATATTCGTTTAGCTGATCAACCATTAGAGCATTCTGTATCATCATGTTAGCGAAACAACTGACTTGAACGTCGGACTTTGAATTGCGAGATCTGGTGACGCCGTGGAGCTGTTGCTTGCACAAATTATTACTGTACAGTGGTCTTGGTATGTCAGAACAGAGAATTGAACACTGAGTGGCTGATTGATAAGGGGGGTTGGTCCTGATGAACCAATCAGAGAGGACAATTGTGCAAGCCGGGTAGTGTTGCACAAACCGGTCACTGGATCGGCAAGTATTAGATCATAGCCCGTCATGGAAGAGAAACACAGGGAAGCCCTTAGCCCACTATCGATAGAAGATAACAAAAGTTGCATAATTAATGAGTTGAGGGTGCATATCTTTGAGTTTGTGAAAGGGTAGCCCGAGCAATAGCTACTGCAGCAAGGTACTCTATATCCTGAGGATGCAATTAAGCCAAGGTCCAAAAGAGAAACAATTGCTTGGTGGCTGACCCACGTGTACCCTACTGCACTGTATAGTAGAGATTGATTACAGCAGGTGAGACAAAGCACTGACCGATTGATTAAGGTGATTGATTAAGCATTGATTGATAAGGAAATTGCAGCATGGTCTCGGAAACCAGACGATTCAGTTAACTCTCCTGTTTCGGAGCTTGAGTTCAATCAAAAACCATGAGTAAACTCTCAAGCCCCATATCTGATCATCATTTCCAAGCAATTACCATGCAATCTGTAGCCATTCATCTTGGTTCGGCATGACCTGACGCTGTGCTGTTGGGTAATTGTGTACCACCAGCTGAGGGGGGCTAGAATCGCTTTGGACCGGACAGGGACTCGCTCGAATTCGGGTTCTTTCATCCTGGGGCTGGACTCTCAGCCTGGGGAAAGGGGAATAACCGGCTGATTGGATTGCGACGTTAACTAATCATCGCGTGTACCTGAGATGAGCATGATGCTGTGAGATGATACTACCGATCCTTAGACTCTCCTACGAAGTGTAGTCAGGGTTTTTATGTACGATCAGACAGACATTCTATGTCTACCTAGGTATTATTTGTAGAGTTCAATAAATGAAAACTGATAAGATAATCCACAGAGCAGCTGGAAAGTTTCTAGTGACACGCCCCCCTTCGACAATGCCCGGGTAGGACAGTGCCAATGCAAAGCACCTGATAGCCCCACGGTGGAGATTCCCCAACCCGCATCCATGGCAATGGCAACAGCAGAGCTCCAGAGAGCGAACAGAGGCAATGGATTGGATTTTTTAAAACCTTCCGCCCGCTCTCGGCCGCTACTTCTTGTATTTGAGTCTTTTGCCCCCCTCCAGCTTTCCCAAGCTTCTTCTTTCCACACAACCAAAAGACAACAAACTCTATCTTACTGCAGTATCTTATTGATCAATTGCACGAACCCTACAAACTACATTCCTACCCGACTCTCAACAACAGCACCTACAATCCCTGTCGCCTGCTGCATCGTCATGCTTTTTGAAACCTGACGTCGTCTTCTAAACTTTGCTCGACTGGACCCGAATCATACTAAACCACCAACAAAACCGTCACGATTTATTCGCTGCGAAGAGCTTTCCAACAACACCTCCACCCGACCCTTTGGTTACTCAACAACAATCTTCAGCGGGCGGCTTATACACGTTTTTGGCCCATCATGACTGCTCCTGCTATCCGAATTGACGGCATCGTCAACCCCGCCGCTCAAACTCAACCCGAACTCATCATGGCCGAGGGCGCTCCTTCAATTGCACCCTCGTTGACCTACTCAGACGATTCCGACTCCCAAGAAGATGAGCCCGTTATTCCTCTCGAGCGCCGTCGTCGCGCATCTACACGCCTGATTGCCCAAAATGCCAGAGACATTCAGCGTATCACTGGTGAGACACCAGCTGAGTACATGGGTCGATGCTGCGGTGGTGCTTGCTGCATGAGTGATCGAAACAACGTTGAGTACGAGGAGGTTCCTCTACCCGATAACGACGCCTTCAAGTCTCTCGGTCTTCGACTTGAGAAAATTCCTGCCAACCTGACTGGCATCATCCCTATGCCTGAGCAAACTGCCTTCCTCACATCAATTCCTCGACCTACTTCTTCACCTTCCGACTCAGCTATCTCGCTTGGATCAGATTCTGAGTCTTCTCCTACGTCGTCTTCCCCAAAGAACAACTATCTGGTTCCCGGTCCTGGATACGAGGGTGTCGACACATCCATTCAACCTCCTCGCTTCGTCCAGCCTCATCCTCCCCACAACGTGTACCCGGCCAGGATCCACAACACCCGTGAGCTCACCAAGCCTGGTGCCGAGAAGCGAACATTCCACTTCGACCTCGATATCACTGATTATCCTCCCGAGGAGGTCTTCGACTTCAAGGTTGGTGGTGCCATTGGTGTCATGGCCCCTAACGATGAGATTTCAGTAGATGAGATTCTCGATGCTCTCATGATCCCGCGCTTCCAGCGTGACAAGCCCGTTCTCTTGAAGACAACCAAGGGCCGTTGGCCTACCGTCTGGGGCGATGAGAAGCCCCGTGAGCTTATCACTACCCGCCGCGAGCTTCTTACCTGGACCACCGATATCCAATCTTATGCTCCCACTAAGGAGCTTCTCCGTGTCATTGCGGAGCATGCTACTGCTCCCAACGAGAAGAAGATTCTCGAGTATCTCTGCTCTAATGAGGGTGCCAGCATCTTTTCCGACTTCCGCGGTGGTCCCCACACCACCCTATCTCAGATTCTTAACGCGTTCCCTAGCTCTCACCCTCCTATGGATCAGCTTCTATCCGTCCAGGCCCAGCTCATGCCACGGTTTTACTCTCTTTCCAACGATCCTACCGAGTCGTACACCCTTCGAGAACATGCTCAGCGCCGCTTGATCGAAATTGCAGTCACAGTCCACGATTCTATGGACTGGCGACGTGGTTGCCGTGCTGGTGTTGGGTCTGGTTTCTTTGAGCGACAGGCACACAAGTTCATGAGAGCCCAAGCCGCCGGTGAACGTTCTCCTCAAATATATATCCCCATGTTCAAGGGTTTGATGGCCAACCCTCTGGCCAAGCAGTTCAACTCTGATGGCCCTATGCTTCTGATCGGCGCCGGTGTCGGAATCGCTCCTTTCCGTGGTTTCGTTCAACGCCGTCTCAAGCAGGCCAACTGTGCCAACAAGGTTTGGGTCCTTCAGGGCATTCGAGATTCATTGGTGGATGAGATCTACAGTGGCGAGTGGGGTGTTCACGAGGAGGAGGTGAAGCGCGTTGTCCAGAGCCGAGTCGGTACCGGCAAGTACGTACAAGAAGAGGTTATTAACCAGTCTGATCTGGTCTGGTACATCATCAACTCTTTGGATGGCCGTATCTTTGTGTGCGGAAGCAGCAAGGGTATGGGTGAGGGTGTCGAGGATGCTCTTTGCGACGTCGCCATGGAGAAGGGCAATCTCGAGCGCGAGGAGGCCCGTAACTTCTGGAAACTTAAGAAGGAGGAGGGCAAGTACATTTCCGAGACGTGGTAAAAGACCTCAATGGGCCTGTTTATATTCCAATGAACCAAATGGAGCATCGGAAAAGCTCGGGTATGTTCGCGTCAAGCGATGGGAGAATTCATGGCGGAAAGAGTATTGTACCAAAACTGAAGATTGCGGGCCGACACAGGTTAGATGGCCGCTGCGCAAGCGAGAAGGATAGCATATTGGCATTTTCTGATTCGAGACGAGAGGAGCATTGGGCATGGTAACGGCGTTATGGGAATATGGGACTGGGTGGCTATCTGCTCTTGCGGATTATATACTGACTATTTTCTGTACGGAAAATACCCTCGGCGGCATTCTGGCTTGGATACGATCAGAGAGCTTGTTCTGTCCTATCGAGAGATAAATTTACAAATTCAATTGAACAAAAGATCGAAGCCCACGTGGATTAAAACTGATATTGATTTACAATATGCTGTTGCTTTCCGTCTTAATTCTTCAGCAACTCGAAGTTGGCAAAACCCGCGTCTCAGCCGCGAATGTCTTTGACAGCGCAACTTCTGTTAAGATATATTCACTATACACTCAGCAATACCTGAATTTACAGACGGATGAGTTCACGGATACATAAGATAGGTATCTTCAGCGCACGGCAGATGCACACTCCTATTTTTGGCAAACATATCACTTCAGGACTGCAAGATCGAGACGTGTCACTGTCATATGCTAGGCCATGACGCCAGATTTCCCTTTCTGGCAACTAATCCAATCTGATAGGTTCGGCACTCGTTTGTGGCAGATGTGCGACATGCAAGGGTTTGCAACCGTGTTTATGTCAGCAGGTTTTTTCCTATTGCGCTCAGTTTCTTTATCAATCTCCCCCTCGCGCGCGCGTATTGTAAATCACAACAGTCTACATACATACCACTAAGGAAATTTGGGGCTAGGACGCTAAATCTTGATCGCGCTTCGTAAAAGCACGCAAATTCGAGGCAGTATTGCCCATGGAGGGAGAGGATTACCGAGGAATAAAGTTAGAGTTTGCATGGGTGACGGGCTCGAGCATGTCCTGCTGTCTGTAACGTTTCTATTCGTTTCTATAGATGGGTTCTGTTTGTTCTGCAAGAACCCCCGGCTAATAGTGGGATATCCGTAGCGGTGTGATTTGTTAACTCTTGATGCAAGAACACGAGTAAATCAAGTTTCTGGTATCAGTTCGGCTGCATGTATGTCACGGCCGATGGTACCATGAGAACAGAAGTAAAACGTACGAAGAGAACATATGTGTTCCATAAGCACTATCACATATCATCCATCATCAGAACCAATTCTGTAAGACAACCTTACAAATTCGTTCCAGAAAAGCATCATGACGGCCAACTTCAGGGTAGCATCGTATTTCCGGCGCTTACTATTTTCGGCCTCATCTATCCGGCTGAATAATGCTTCTGCAATTCCATCAAGCCTAGCGCGCGCAAGCTCAAGTGACTGACCAACAGACTAACTGTATGGGTATAGGTTTAGTACCTAAACTGATGCAATTCCGAATTACCGTAGTGCAACATTAGTCAGTGGGGGATCGCTGATTGCAAAGAAGGGTCTAATACCTTTTTTTCTTTCTTGCGCCATTGGGGATCAAAGGGTCCAGTATGGCGGGGCAACGTAGATGAATAGGTAGTTTAATAAAGATTTAGTAATTGAGAACATTGCTATATATTCGACTTGCTCCCCGTTGTTCATCCTACTTCATCATCAGCTTCTCACTTAACTCAATACCACTTACACCTATATCCAATCCTATACAAAACAAAAACATCACTCACAATGGCCGCCAAATTCTCTGCCAACGCCCTCATCGAGCTGGCCAAGAACCGCCGCTCCATCTACTCCCTATCCAAGAACCTCCCCATCTCTACCCAGCGCATCACCGAGCTCGTCAACCAGACCACTCTTGAGACCCCTTCATCATTCAACTCCCAGACCAACCGCCTCGTCGTTCTCTACGGCGCCGAGCATAACAAGCTCTGGGACATCACATCCGATGCCCTCCGCGCCATCGTCCCCGCAGAGACCTGGGAGAACACTGCCAAGCGCATCTCCGGCTTCAAGGCCGCTGCCGGAACTGTCCTCTTCTACGTCGACAACACCACCGTCGAGAAGTTCCAGGGAAAATTCGCCATCTATGCCGATCGCTTTGAGCCCTGGGCTGTTCAGTCCGCTGCTATCCAGCAGTACCTCCTCTGGACTGCCCTCGAGGCTGAGGGTCTCGGTGCCAACCTCCAGCACTACAACCCTCTGATCGACGAGAAGGTTGCTGAGACCTGGAAGATCCCCTCCACATGGACTCTCAACGCCCAGCTCGTCTTCGGTGCTAAGGAGAGCGAGGCCGGTCCCAAGGAGTATGCTCCTCTTGAGGAGCGTGTCAAGGTTTTCGGCGCTTAAAGCAAAGAATGTGAAAAGTCAATTGGATTGGGATAAAGAATTGCATTTTAGCGAACAGGATTAGAGCATTAGAGCATAGAAGCTTGACGTTTCCTTAATGAACCAATTATTGTTATCAATGTCTTGAAACTATTCGTTGCAATCGAGGAACCTGTGAAACGTGATGTACTGTCAACTTATCAGACGCAAAAATGGGTACTCTAAGTGTCTGATTAACAACCACCCAATTCAGTTGCAGCAAATCTGTTAAGCGGAAAACGCTTCATAAAGCCGATGCATTATATGGAGTGGTATGCAAATATATATAGATATCCAAACGCTCAACTCAGTTTTTGATCTTTGTACACAAGGCATTAATTTACTCAATGACCCGTCCCAGGGCCTGTCCCATCTTTACCTTCTGTCCCTTCTCCACAGCCCACTCCCAACCGGTGTGCTCGTTGTTCTCACCCACTTTGTTTGCAGGTGCCTCAAACACGAGTACGATGGTGCTACCCAACTGGAAGCCACCCATTTCCTCACCGCGTCGAAGTGCATGGCCTCTCAGAATGGGGCTGGCAGCCTCGTATGTTGCTTCAGCAAATCCTTGGTACACCTCACCCCTGCTGGCCGCCTCCTCTGCTGCTCGATCGGCTGCCGTGTCGGTCAACAGACTGTTGGTTCGCAATTCCTTATCAAAGTTGACTACGATAGAGCCAACATTGGTTGCACCGACTGGAACATAGCTAAAGAAACCCCACCGCCAGCGACCTAGAAGCACGACACGCTCGTTGAGAGTGAAAAGACCGGGCAGGGTTCGCTGAAGATACGGGGACACGCTGTAAAGCTCTCCGGCGAAGTGGCGACGGCGATCAACAACCCAGTTCGTTGGAGAGTGAAAGCGGTGGTAGTCGCCTGGAGCTAAGTAGATGACTGCATAGTAGAGGGCTGTAGCCTTATCCGGAGATACAAGATCGTACCAAGGTCGTTCACCCAGAGCCAGTTCGGCACGAACTTCAGAGACTGTAGCAGGAGATGCGGGCATGGACTCGTCCTTTGCCAAAGGAGCCCGTTTTCCAGCACCGGAGAGGAGATCGGGAAGAGTATACGAAATGCCGTTGACCTGAGCAAACTCCTCATCCTGCTTCACAAGAGCCTCCTCGTCGGACACATCAGTGGACGCTACGCTGGTCGCCGGCGTAGAAGTGCCTGAAATGCTTGCAGGAGGCGTGTTCTTTCCAAGGAGAGCATCAATGCTGTAAGTCATACCCTTGACTTGCTCGATGTCACCGCCTTGGATCTGGCCGTATTGAAGGACTTTGCCATCGGAGGGGCAGACGAGAGTATGAGGATCTTGATCGAGTGGTCGAGCACCGGGCTTAAGAGTACGGTAGAAGAAGGATGCGAGGTTAGGATAAACATGGAGATCGGGTTCGGCGACTTCGTCAAGACTGGGCTTATTAGCATGAGTTTGATACGATTGGTTCAGGCAACAAACTTGACACCGAAAATCCAGGAATATAGCTTGAAGCCGGGAACTCGAAGGTAGTAAGGAATGGTCAACTCATTGAATCGACCCCAAAGTCTAGAGATAGCCTTAAGGGGCAGAGTTGACATGACCTGGACTTGCCTGGACTTGAGTTAGTATTGGCCTAGGTATAGGGGCAGAAGGATTCGACGCACCAAGGACCATCAGGGCGAATTCTGGCACGCTTTTTTGGCGTCCTAGTACCCTCCTGTCTATCCTCAATCTCGAGTCTCTCCCTCTCGCGAGAAGAGACCTTATAAAACTGGACGAGACCGAGAAATCCAATACCTAGACCGACAGGGATCTGGTACCATTGGATTTTGGTGTTGCGCATGGCCTCACCGAGGCGCTGAGAGAATCTCGGTCTCTTGCCCGAATTGGAGGCGAAGGTTCGAATTGAAGAGGCCGAAGGCCGTGATAGGCATCGCGATCTTATAGAGGCTTGGAGCATGTGTTGCGAAGCAGATGGCGGTCCGCAGGTTGCATAACGACCGTGGGTATAGAATGAGTTGCGGAGCATGTGACTGCCGAGTTGGGAGGAGCCATGACCAAGGGTTGGAGCCATGCCGGGCAGAGACGAGCGACAGCGAATAAACGCTGCCGACTTTGAGCTATGATCTATCTGTCGCAGAGCAGATGAGTTGAATTGAGGCAGATGAAGCCTCTCAAAGAGAATTGGGACCCTTTTTTTGACGGATGTTGACGTCAAAAACCTGCTATGACGATGGGCTGCGACTGCTCAAGCTTGTTACCTGTTAGCCGCACACATCTTCTTTGGTGGGCAAGGCAAGTGGGTTGCAGGTCTCGGATGCAAAAGACGCCGACCGCCGAGATGTCTTCTCGAAGAAGTTTTGGGTGGGAAAGGGACGAACAGACGTGGGTAAGACTGGAGGGATGATTTGGCCAATCAAATGTCACTGTCAGCGATGAGCGACTACGACTGAATACAGGAGTACGTACCGACGCGACACCGCAATTGAAGTGCTCCCCCGGCCGGTGTCGCAGCTGGAGGGCCAGCGTTACGTGCTCAAACCCGCCCGTACCTGAGCTTACCTGAGGTACCGTGCCGTAGCTTCCTTGCCTAGTTGCAAGACCCCAAAAGGCAAGAGGCCACCCTGACCACTACCTATCGAGGTTGATGAACCATAACTTTTATCGCTCCTTTCTCACCTCAAAGGCATTGCTTTTTGAGACTTAGCAAACACATATATTTTCCTGGTCATTATCACAGCTTCTACAGCGTTTCCTATTCACAACCCTTTGCGCATCGTATCGTATCCTGATCGTTGCTCCATTCGCCGCCAGACCTTCTCCCTTGATATGCGACCCGTTTAGTGTTAGTAAAACGACACAAACCGACGTCAGTTAACAAGTCGGTGCTTTTCCTCAAGTCAGGGACTTGTGCTCTCGTAGACCGACAGCCACGACTAGGGAGGGGCGAACTCTCATGTTGTCGATTACCGATATATGTTCTGCACCATAGTTTATTCGACGTCGATCCGTCGCATCCTTTATTCTTAGTCGCCGTTCCTTCACCCCGACATTTCAGACTACTTCATTCACCCCTAGCTTACTTCGGCGTGGCATGCTCTTAGCTTGATCATTATGGCTTCTATGCCTCCTGCAACTCGTCCTGAAGACGACAAATCTACCACCGCTACGACTTCAGCAGTCGAGGAACCGATTGTAAATGTACAGGTTCTGTCACCGTCTGTTGGCGTGACCCGACCCTTGCTGTTTCCCAATCTTGCGGCCAACACCACGGTCAAGCAGCTCAAGGAAAAGATTCGACAGACACTTCCCTTGCGCCCTGCCGATGAGAACCAACGCCTGATTCATCGCGGACGCGCGATCGTCCGCGAGTCGGATACCTTGGTTGATATATTTGGCGCAGATGCGGTATGTTTTCTCCGGATAGTCACCGTTTACCATAGGCCAGCCTACTGATGCTTGACTTTCTCCTGTTACAGATCCGCAACCCCGAGCAACAGACGATCCATCTTGTGATTCGCGATGTGCAGGATGGTCAGCCTCCGGCTTCGACTACACCTTCTGTGCCTTCGTCCCTTGCTGCTTCTGTTACAGCACCAGCGCAAGCGCGAGATCCCAGCCCGCCGACCGCTTCTGCCCCGCCAACGAATCCTCCACGAGTACAAGCTCAAAATCCCAACAGCCATGTCTTCGGATACCAGATGCCTTGGCGAAACTCAATGCCCCCGACTTCCAACCCGTTCCCTCAGCCACGTATGCCGTCACCGTCCCCGTCTCATACCCCTGAGCAAGCTGCGGCCTTTCAACATCATCACCAAAACATGACACAGTGGCTGAACAACATACAAAGAGAGGCCATGACAAGAGCTATCAACCAGAACCAACGCACAAGAGCTCAAATGGGAATGCGCGGTGTTGGAGACAATGGTGCAGGAACTGTTCCGACAGGCGACAACAGCGGACGAGCGAGCCCAGCCCCGGGTCAAACCATATACCGGGAGCATGTTGGACCCAATGGGCACACATACCAGGTCGAGACTATTGTACGGACTGGAGGAAGTGGGCAACAGGGGCACGGTGGTGCTGCTGTCTCTATATCACCACTCGATGTGCATAACATTATCCGGACTGCTGATATCAACCAAGCTACATCGGCAGCAACCAGTGCAATGCAACGGAGTGCTTCTAGCACTTCTTTGCACAGTCGCCCCATGGCACAACCCGGCATGGCGACAACTGCTTATCCCCATGGATATTCCATCATGTCTAGCAGACGAGGGACTCCAGAGCCCGGTTCTACTCGACTTGCGCCCACTGCAGCTTCTGGAAGTTCTCAACCAAGGCAAGGACCTGAGGTTTACATTCTCTCATCACCCGAAGGTCCGAGAGCTTTGTTATTCAACAACACCAGTTCTGAAGCATACTATACCCCACGTCTTCGAACCCAAACAAGCCTCCCCCAACTGCGACAATCTGTACTCGGTGCCTTTCAGGAGCCCGCAAACACACAACTGCGACACAGACATCACCACCACCACCACCATCCCCGCCCGCACATGGTGCCGAATTATTTGGCCCAGTTTCAGCCGCAAGGACAACCCCTTTATCAACAGCGCTTCCAACCTGTGCCTCAACAGCCTGTGCTTCAGCAGGAACCCGTTCCCCAAGGCCAGGGTCAAGCTCAGGTTCAAGGCCAAGTTCAGAACCAAGGGCAGGAACTAGATCCCGGAGCGTTCATGCCCCCTTTGATGCACCGGGGCAACCCACCCATGGCAGCACTTCCGCCATTCCTCATGCAACTATGGCCGCAAATCTGGCTTTTGTTTCGTTTGGCTCTGTTTGTCTGGTTCTTTACTTCTCCTAACGCGAGCTGGTCCCAATGGATCACCATTATTGTGATAGCTGTGTTCATCTTTGTGCTCAGCACTGGAGTTTTGAACGGGGTTCCAGACCACGTTTGGCGACCTCTGGGACGACACCTCGAGAACCTGATTCCCCTAGAGCCAAGGCCTCAACATGGTGGTGCCGTACCGGAGCAGCGAGACCAGCAGAATCCGCAGGCTAGACAAGACCCCGATCCTACTGAAATGGCAAGACGACTTGTCGCGCAGCATCAAGGTCCTGATAATTGGATTCTTTCTCAAGTCAGACGTCTAGAGAGAGCTGGTCTTTTGTTTCTAGCAAGTATAGCACCGGGTGTTGCAGAAAGGCATATTGCCAACCTGGAGGCAGCAGCGCGAGCTGAAAGGGAGCGCATAGAGGCTGAGGCGAGAGAAGCCGAGGCAGCGGCTGCGGCTCAAAATGACGAAAGCAACGAAAACCGGGCTGAGGATGGAGGTGAAGCGACGGCTACGGGTGTTGAGACAGACCAGGCGGAGAGGACACCAGAGGATCATGAAGGACCGCAAGGAGAGCAAGGAGCTCAGGAAGATAATCAGCACGGTGAACCACTTATTCACCTGTAGGCTTTGGCCTAGGACATGATTGTCGATATTGGTTGAAATATGTTGCATGTGTTCAGATGAGACGTGAGACGAGCGGAAAAGTTTATACCACTGCCAGATACAGCAAATGCTGGATCGGAGGGAAATACTGGAGTTGATGGTGTTTCGTTTCTTTAATTTCGACTTTTTTTCCTCATCGACAAACTCCCCAAAAGGCAGTCGGGCGCAGGCCCTGTGTTAATTTGACGTCTATTAGCTACCTACGCTTAGATAAAGCTTGCCTGGGTATTTTAGTAGTCATACTAGTAACTGAAAGACCAGAAAGTACCCATAGCGATTGATTTTTAAGCAAGTAATCAATAATTTGACTCGATTCAATTGAGATGTCAGCGCCTCCTAAATTTAACATAGGGGCGATCATAAGTAAAGTACCTAGGAATGCTGGGTGCGATACAATGTGATGTCGTAGCTTTATTGTTGCCTCAAATTCCTTATCTTATCAGTGGGGGATGATATCAGATGTCGTGTGGCTTTGAGCTTCGTTCTTCTTTTGAAGCTTCAAGTTCGTCATTCACTCTACGAAGCATTTTTACACAAACGCGATATCCCGACTTCCTGCATAGTGCACTCAATTCTGTTCCGAAGACCAGACAAATATCATCGTTTCGACCCTTCGACTTCATAATCTCTGCAACCAGCTGGACCTTGCTGGGAAGCGCTAGACTTGTCGCTACAATGAGTGGTGGATGGAATACCAGTTAGTCACCTTTCTTGCTGTACATATCAAAGTGCTAACCCAGATTACTATAGTTGAGTCCGATGCAGTACGATCCGATCCCTCGCTTGTCGATTTATCTAAAAGCTAACAAAGAGCTAACAGGGTGTGTTTACCTCCCTCATCGAGAACCTCGGCGTCAAAGACGTTCAATTCGAAGAACTCCTTACTCTCGACCCATCCGAGCTTCTCACCCTCCAACCCGTTTACGGTGTGATCTTCCTCTTCAAATACCCGACCGATCAACCATATGCGACACCCGAAGGACCCCGCGATGGCTCCTTCGACCACGCCGCCTCTGAGAACATCTTCTTTGCCGCACAGACGATCCAGAATGCGTGCGCTACACAGGCCCTCCTGAGCGTGCTGCTAAACAAGACAAAAGATGTCGAGATAGGCGAACAGCTAGGCGACTTTAGAGAATTCACCATGGTGTTGCCACCCGAGTTCCGTGGTGAGGCGCTTAGCAACTCTGACCTCATCCGTGAGGTGCACAACAGCTTCGCTCGCAGCAGTCCTTTTGCCGACGAGACGGACAAGACTGGCACAGAGGCGGAGGATGCATTCCATTTCATCGCTTACACGCCCATCAATGGCACACTCTACGAGCTTGACGGCCTGCAACCCGCTCCCATCTCCCACGGTGCATGTAACTCTGAAGATTTCCCTGCCAAGGTCGTCGATGTCCTTCAGCGTCGCATTGCACGATATGACGCCACCGAGATTCGCTTCAACCTCCTTGCTATGTGCCGGGATCTACGACAGCGAGCGCGCGACTTTGGCGACGAGGAGCTATTGGCTCGGGAAGAGCGCAAGCGCCGAGACTGGATGTTTGAGAATGCCCTGCGAAGACACAACTTTGTCGGGTTTGCGGGTGAGGTGATGAAGGGCGTCGTGCGCAGTAAACTCGCCGAGGGTGGTGATGCCGCTTGTGATAAGTGGGTGGAGGAGAGCTTGGAACGGAGGAAGAATGCGGAGCAAGCTTACAGAGGTCGAGGCGGCGGCGGTGATGGTGACGGAGATGTCGATATGGGTGCTTGAACTATTTAATGAACTTGTCACGGCGGGAATAGAGATACCATGTTATGTGACTGGATTTACGAACGAGCAGAGGTCAGGCTGATGGCCGATACTTCATGATAGAAGTTGTGCATTTGAGAAAAGATTCCAGTTCATTAAAGGCATTGTGAAGACGATATTTACATTTCATATCTCATTTCATACGTTGCTACATGACATTTAACATTTCAGATCCAGCTCTCCTGCTGTGCGGCCCGTCCTTTTCACACCATTGCTTGATTTTGTCGCCATCAGCAATGCGTTCATGTACTGTATTACGGACATTGTCATCAAACGTCCTGCTGCTCTCTTCCAGAAGCAAAACCTGGTTTGTTCCACAATTTCAAAATGAAGAACTGCCTCTCCTAAATGATCGATACAGAGAATGGGAAATGTCAGGCGAGTGCAATGTCTCTAGCTGAATCAGCGTACCCAACGACCAGGAGGAGGGGACATTTGAGGCTCATCTTTGCCAGTAGAAGCAGCCGTAGTGGAGCTGCTGTGGTCGCGGCGTTCGGCGTAGTTGAGGTCAGTCATGGCAAGGTCGCGTCCAGGCGAATGGTCGTCTTCATCTTCACTGGGGTTCTGGCGGCGGCGGATGGCGCGGACGAACCAAGGTGCACGACCAGAGCCTTTCCAGGTCCAGTACTCTTTTAGGTCGTACTCGCTGGGCTCGATGTAACCACGAGAGACAAACACAACGATGCCGACAAGGCCGTTGAGAACGGCATAGACAAAGACACCGCTGACCAAGATTAGTGTATGTCACGAAGAGGAAAGGAATAAACTTACGCAATAAGACCATAAGCTACGCTGTAGCTGAAGGGGATGAAGGTCATGACCACAAAGGAAGGAAGAACATCGCCGATGTATCGCCAGTTGATCTGGGTGATTTGACGGATCATCATACAACCAACCTGCTCACACGATTAGTTTTGCCACCAGTACAAGGAAGAGCCCAGGTGACACGTACCAGAATCAGAGTGCATCCCGTTGCCCAAGGTGGGACAGACGCAAAGATGGGCGCAAAGAACACGGCCACGATGAAGCAGATTCCAGTGACCATAGCAGTCAAACCAGTTCTTCCACCCTCAGCAATACCAGCACCACTCTCAATGAAAGCAGTGACAGGAGAGCTTCCCAACAAGGCACCGACTGAGATGAAGGCAGCATCAGTGCAGTACGCAAGAGTTGACCGGGGAAAGTCGCCATCACGAGGGTTAACGACACCGCAGAAACGAACCATGGAGTAAAGAGTGGCGGTAGCATCAATGATGTCGACGTAAAGGAACGTGAATAGTGCAAGTGCGAAGTGAGAAGCTGTGCCGCCAAAACTCCAGTCGAGTACATTAAGGGTCCTTTCGATTGGGTGCCAGACAACGACTTGTTTGAAGAATTCAAATCGGCGGTCTCCATCTGCGTCATGGGGAAAAAAGGTAAAGGGAGTGTTGCGGCTGCGTAATTGTCAGAAGGCGCTTGGATAATAGAGAGGAACACATACGGCCACGAAAGAACGGAGACAAGCGAGATGCCAATGATGAGGGCGTACTTGACACGGAACGCCATCAGAAAGGCTGTGACAATGCCGCCACCGAAGACTGCGATCCAGAGCTACATTGATTAGATCATAAGTTCAGGCCAAAAGTCCGTTTAACTTACCTTAGGGCTGGTCATTATTCCTTCTTGACATATGCCGTTCTCATCCAACATGTTCTCAGGACAACCAGCAAGAGTAAGAGGAGTGGACTGTCCGCCAGTAATCGCACCGATTCCAGCAGAGTACGAAAGGCCGATTTCAGTAAGGAAGAAGCCAATACCAACACCCGTGGCAGTCTTGATGGTTGCCGGGATCAGCTTAACGAGCCACTGGCGCATGCCTGTAAGCGCAAGAAAGATGAAGACAAGGCCTTCGACGAAGACAGCAGTAAGGGCGAGACGGTAAGATATGGGGCCACTTCCATTGTAGCCGACGACTTGGAAGGTGAAGTAGGCGTTGAGGCCCATACCGGGACTGTCAAAGAGTGAGCATAAGTTGAAGGGCGCTTCAAAGGAGAATTACTCACGCGATAGCAACAGGGAGGTTAGTTAGAAGGCCGAAGGCGAAGCTCGCCATGCCTGAGACGGCAGCTGTGGCAGTAATGATATCTCGTCGTATGTCTATCATCTTAGTTAGTCTTCGTTCGCGACACGAACAATATGGAGCAGATCGACCTTCTTTGCAAGCCATGTAAGACTCGATCTCGTCGCACGCCTTTCTATCCACCAGGTCGCATTCGCAAGTACCGCCAGTTTGTTGAAGCAGCGCCGCCTATAAAGTGTCAGCCAAAATTTGGATAGAGAGACCAACATCGCATACGTTGACGGCAATAATATATGCCATAGTCGCAAAGGTAGTCAAGCCAGCGCGACATTCTCGGAAAAAGGTCGACCCAGCGATTTCCTCGGGCTGAAAGAAAGGATTAGTTGATGATGTACTCGGAGGAGAAGCGAGTTCCTTACGTGACCGCTACCAGAGAGGTGAAAGAAGTGGCCAAAACGCGAAGTGGTGATATAGCCATCGAGATGGTCAAGAAAGTCGCGAAAACCACAGAAGCGAGAACGACTGGTGTCTTCTTCTGCGAAAGAGCGCTCGTCCTGGGGCGGCATCATGCCGTGAACTGGTGGAGGGGAAGCCATCTTAGGGCTTGAGTGCTGTGATGTGTTGATGTTTTGGTGATAATATGAGGCGCAAACGAAAATCCAGGGACCAGACAAGAAATAGGCCTAGTGGAGAAGCGAAAACTGATTGTGTGAAGGAGAAAATGAGAGAGTGCAGAGGACAGAGAAAGGAGTGACGAGGTTGGGTTGTTTGGTGACGCCAGTAACGCCCGTGAAGAGGAAAAGGTGACACCAGATGAGATGAAGGAAAAGAGATGCTGTTTTGCGGGAATGTCCAAGAATCCGAAAATCATATTAGACCAGCTCAGATCTTATAAAGTAAACAAGAGTTTGGCGAAGGGAAGAAAACGAGAAAGAGGGAGAGCTATGATGCGAAGTAGGAAGATGATCACAGCTGCTGGTTGATAATTCCCTGACAGCCGCTGCCACTGCCAACAACCACCTCTCTCCTCCACTCCCAACCAGACCTCGAACCGGCTTGGAGAAACTACTGCGAGCCTTACGCTCTGCTCTTTTCGGCAAATTTGTTACCAAATCGCTGGCAAAGAAGGTATGCATCTCACAGGACTCGAACTTCGAGTCCAAGTTGCGAGTTGCGCAAGATGGAAAGGATACTTACACACACATACATGCACAACGTACAAGCACACACACAGCATAAGCGTTGTATGCAGAGAAATAAAACAACAATGGAGGGAAAGAGGGAGAGAGAAGTATAAAAGACTGCGAGTTTAGCTAGTTTCCGTACTTTAATTAGGATGTTTGCTCTGGCTCAAGTGTAAGGGTGTTGTTTCCGCAAGCCGTCTGTGTAATACTCGTCTGCTTGATTTATAGAGACGGGATGTAAACTTGGGAGTAGGAAATGTTTGTGGTGATGATGACTTGTTTGGACAACCTCATGATCACATGAGACTGCAGAAACAAATGGCCCTCATCGCTGACGACTCTGGGATGACCAGTGTTTAAAGCTTGGATGGTACTTGTGGACGCGTGTTTGTGTCTTTCCAATATTGAAATCCTCAGAAGATATGTTGCGTATCCCACAACTGTTTGGATACAACATGCCCTGGATCAACTTGACCGGCCACACTGCACCGCACTAATGCCTACCCCTGAATGCAGAAGCACGCATCCAACACCACTTCTTTAATGAGATCATCACACGCAGACCTCAATACCTAGCCAGGTCGGTTGCAAAATAAACCGCACGCTATAAAGGCTTGACAGAAAGACTAGCCTAAGTCCTTAGTTAAGTCGCCTAAAGCTATCCTAAGCTCTTTTGTCATCCTTTATGCTTTAGTAGAGTGGGAGTATTGGTGTGCGGGTTCTTTCCTGAGCCACCCGCTAGCCCTCGAGGCCATCCGTGCTGACTACGGAGAACACGGGTTTAGAGTCGCACAAACTAGGCGTTCGTCTCACCTTATGCAGCCCGCCGACGTTGATGAAGCGAGGGGGCGTCGGGTATGAATGGTGGCGAGAGAAATGGTTGGCTGGTATCAGCGTGATACAATGTCCGGTATGTCTGTAGCCGAGATGAACAGGTTCTTGCTGGTGCACCTCTAGATATACGGAGAGCACGCCGAAAACGATTTTGGGTGTTGGTGAGATTGACGGGGATTTATGTCAATATGGTTATAATCATGTAAGAAGCAAATAAGTCGGTGGAGCAATGAAATACCTATTATGATGATTCAAACTATGAGCCTCGTTGGTAAGATCATGCCTAGTTGTCGACTAGAAGGTCTGTTGATCACGTAGTGTGCTATCGTTGTTACCCTTCTTCGACCTGCACTGATCTAAACATTTTGTAGGTCTAGCAAATCCTGCAAGGTACTCTTATCGAAGGAGTGCCAGCTGTAGATCGTTCCGATCTATGAGGCAAGAGCCCGAATTGTCTTCTTCCTCCTCGGACATAATGCCAGTCTGACTCTATGATTTAGCCTCCCTGACCTCTTGAATACTCGTGACTTGACAGGCCTCATTCACAAACGATCCTTGCGCGCATAGTCATCCCACAAGCTGTGTCACTCCAATCCTCGTGACGCATGATAGCATTGAAAATGTCAGTTCAGCTTTCAGGACAGTGAATCACTACCCAAAGCGCGGTTAAGCATTTCATCCTAACACTTGGTCGCCATGCTATTGTATTTGAGAACATATAACATCGTAGCCTTGTGTGTGATATCTAAGAAGTCTTGAGGTCTGAAATGACCAACATAATAGATGCTTTAATCGTTCAAATGTTCGCTGTATACTCTGGCTCGACTCTGGCAGACAGAATTTCGGCTGCCACTTGAGAGCGAACTTCGTGCACCCTTTGCCAGTGCTAAGCAGCTGGCAACGCCCACCCTATCTCATCGCACTCTCAGCAACCTTTTCCCTTACATCAGGGTTGGTTGCACATGATAATTCGTCACCAAACTTAGACTGATAATTCTAGAAGTGTTTGGTATTTTCTTTCCTTTGGCTGGCCTAACCCTCACTACTCCTCTACATCAACATCCTCCTCGAACTCCATTCCCACACCCTTCCCTCCCCGCCAACAGAAGTATAGATCATCACGAGATTCATACAATCTCAATATCATTTTTGAATCCTTTGAAAGGTTCAAGGCATCTGTTTGCTACCATATTCACAGTGTCACCTGGAATAGTACTTGCAATACCCGCATTCATTTGACCTGCCTAAGTGAGCGCAACATCCACCCTCCAGAACCTCAGCTTTCATTCCAAAGAAGAAAAGAGACTGGAAAAGACTCCCAAGCCCCTAAGACGTCATGTTCGACGTGATTTGGACTGACCCCGATCGCGAGCTCGTTGGAGAGCACCGCGCCAGAAAGGAGAAGAAGCGCGAACAAAAGGCAAAGCAAAAAGAAAGAGAACAAGAGAACTCGATAATCACACGCTCAACCTCTGTCACAAGCACTCGATCGTCCACCGAATCCCGCTTTGGCTTTCTTCGACCTCGAAATGGCAAACAATCAAAGAGCAGAGAGAAGACCAAGTCGGGTCTTTTGACTCCGAGCCAGCATTCTTCTCGCTCAAACTCAGGAAGCTACCACCGCTCAGCACTCATGGCGAACATGTCTGAAGTTTCTCTTGGAGCGGCTAGGGTACAAAAGGCAAACAAGTCTGCCTCTGTTTCTGTTTCTGCTTCCGTTTCCGTTGATGAGACGCATACTTGGTCTCACCGAGAGTCTGCTTCCTACGCCATTAAGCATGCCGGAGCGTCACAGTCACCTCGAATGTCGGAGTCTGATAAGCCAGACTTGTCTATTGACATGCGTGTCTCTTCTGAAGCTGAGATAGACCATCCTGCCACTCCGTCAGATTCAGTGGGAGAAGGGTATGCTCATTATAGCCATTTAAGTAACATGCCACTAACTATCACAGAAGCGACCCAGTCCCACTACTCCAGAACGACTCTCTTCCCTGTCTCGTATCAAGTATTCGACTTCCAAAGGCACCAAAGGCCCCTGTCATTATCAACTTCCGAGCTAACGACCCCGACTCGTGGCGACCACCTGAGGAATGGGCGTACATCGACCGACAAGCTGAGGAGGTGCGTCAAGCAGAGGCTGATGAGGACGTTGAGATGAAGTCTGTGACAGATACTCAAGTCCAATCCAGCTCAGAGATGGACTTTGAAGCGTTAAAGGACCAAGTGAAGCAGATGGCCGCTGCTAGCCCCGCCACTGTGCTCGCGCGCATCAAGGAAATATGGAGTGTTACCGACGAGAGTCTTCACCCCGAGTTGAACAATGAACTGAAGCGATGGATGTTGTCCATTCTGAGCCACATGGATATCGAGCAGAAGGACAGCTCTATTGATGTCTCTGACGCGATGTGTGAATCCGCCAGTCTTAACATTCTGGCCCTCTACGAGTCCCAAGGTGAGTGTCTTTGGGCTGCTAGGCCAAAATAATGCTAACGAGTTTAGTTACGGCTTCATACCTTGCCGCCCTGTATTCCACAATGCAGGTTCATCATATACCCGCAGAGTCGCTCTTGAACACACAGTTTGCCAAGTTTCAAACCGTGCTTGTGCCGTCCAGGTCTAACTCAACGCTTCCACTTGAGCAACATCTTTTCGAAACCGTGTACTCACTCTCGCTTCCTTCCGCCAGCCCTTCCACAGAAATCCCGGGAGTTCTCAAGAACATCAGCAAGTACTTACGAGTGGGTGGCTCTCTGCGTCTCACTCTGATCGATCCGCTCCCCTGCACAGGAACACTCGGCCACCGCATGCGAACGTGGCTTGAAGAGCACCTGCTAATCAACCTCGAACGGCACTTCAGATGCACCAACCCGAGCAAGTTGTTTCCAGACTGGATGGGTGATGCTGGTCTCCGTGGCCAGGGCAGTACTCTTACGACATCCAAGTTCTACGCCGTTTCAGCCAGCATCCGCAGTCAAGTCGACGACAGTGATCCTTTCATCGACAAAGCTCCCTCGGAACGAGAAGTGAAAGCCGAGGTGAGAAGCATCATCGGCCGTCTGCTATGGATGGAAGTTTGGGGCAACTTCGTCACTGGGGAAAAGTGGTGGTGGGAAGACGAAGGTTGCGTCAACGAGTGTCTTCAGCTTGGCACAGTTTGGGACTACCACATTATAGAAGGAATTAAACAAGAGTAGAGTCTTGAACAGATCGAAGAAGGACCCTAGAGTTTTGGAGAGTCTAGACTCTAGAAGGGAGACGAGTACGTTGCTGGTTGGTGCACCCGCGCTTCAGTTCTTTTCCACGTCGCTTCATTAGAGGTAGAGCGACAGCGATATAGCAGATGGCTTCATCCGGGGAAGACATGCGCCTTTCTGGCAGAAACGGATTCTCAAGGCAAGGATAGCACTTGGGGCTTGTATGTTAGAGTTTGCCTGGATGATAGAAGCATTTCTTTCCCCTCTGAGATTATATGGACACGGCATTGATTTGTTTGAGTAAATAGTTGTATGAGAAGATAAATATGGAGCATTCTCGAAATCAGTCGTATGCATGTGCACAGTGACTTGTCTCTAACTCACCTTGGGAATCAGTCACCCCCTGTTTGAGATTCCACGACGGGGCTTTGATCAAGGCGCAACTTGTAGCCGTGCCTTGACGGGGTCTCCCAAATTGGCGTGTCGAGTTCTTCTTTCAATTCTGCCAGATGTCCCTCCAGATCTTCAGTGGCCAAGTCCCATTCCAGATGCTGGATACGCTTGTCAACAGCTCGATACCAGGAGAAAAGGGCTTCGCGGCCCCAATCTTTCTCCTTAACAAGCAATGGATTTAGATAACCTCTTGCAGTGGTAGCATCCTGGTCCCGTATCCCAGCAAGAACTTGCTCAAGATTATAGATATCGTGCCTCAAACTTCGGTCTCGAACGCCTTGGTAGAGCTCAGCGAATTTCCGTCTTTCGGCGGTTCCTGCAGTACGGAAATGAGGATATCTCCACGGGCTCGCTCTAGATTTATGTATAAAAGATTCCCAAGGGGTACGGCGGCCTGAGTCCCTCTGATACGGATTTATGCCAGACAGATCCATGCCACAAAGGTATTCGAGCATGTCCACTAAGGCATACCCGCCTGCTAGATGTAGTAAGTTCAGAGATGGTAGCGCGCCAATCCAAGACGGCGAGAGTGAACAGCCTGCCTCTAGTAGGCATCGCATAACGGGGACGTTGTTAAAGACCAAGGAGGATATGACGGGCGTATCTCCAGAGTCAGTTTGTGCTTCAAGATCGCCACCGGCTACAACAAGCAGCTCTATGATTTGCTTTGCGTCGTCGTGGCTGACCCTGGCGTTTCGAGCAAGGCTATGCAGCGGCGTCGTGCCAGAAACATCGCGACAAGTTGCAGATGCTCCTGATGCTAGCAAGAGGGCTACTAAATCAGGACGGCCAATTTTAGAGGCCCTGTGTAACGCTGATCGCCCCTTATTATCGGTTTGCCCCACGCTGCATTTGGCCTTGAGCAACAACCTCACACACACGAGGGATCCTGACGTTACTGCGTACATCAAAGGTGATGTTCCATCAGGTAATGACTGATTAACATCCGCTCCTGCAGAAATGAGCTTCTTCATGTTTTTGACTTTGTGCGCCCTAACCGCAAGTAAAAGCGGAGAATAACCGGAAAAGTCAATCGTGTTAACAGCCCATGATTGCTCCTCTAATGCCGTTCGGAGCCCCTTACGCCGGGCCGCAATATGAACTTTGGTTGTTGTCTCTTCAGGGTGACTATCAATAAGTGTGATGAGTTTCCGGAGAATATAAGCCTTATGGCTGCCAACCTTGCGGAGTGAGAGTCGAGCTTTGGCTCGACATGCCACACGTCTGTTGGTTGTTACTACAAGTCTGAAATAACGACAATTACCGCAACTTACTTGGATAATGTCACCTCGGACATCAAGTTTCGCCAGAGATCTATAAGAACTTCTAAAGCGGTATAACCCTTATGAGTGAGGGCATACTTCATGAATTAGAATCAAGGCAATGAACAGTCGCGTATGTTTACGAACCTCGATAAGACCAACACCCATCATGTCGGTGTCACCAGGGTACACATTGTAGTCAACCACCGATTTCCGAACTATTTGGCTGGGGCCCCTTTGGTATTTCCATAACCGAGTGTTTTGGGGAATCAACCTGACCGGACGCAGAGCGCAGCTCAGTCCACCCACACTGTTGTACGAGGCAAAAAGTGCGAGTGATCGGAAAACCAGCCATTGGGGTACGTGATATTCCAATTTCAAGACCGTAGGTTTCAAGCACTGGCAATCGGGATTCGAACATTCCTGGCGAGCGCTCTTGCAACGAACAAGCCACGATCCAAAGAGTGATTTAACCCAGCCAGAGTTTTGGTATTGCTTCTCGGTGGCATGACAACGACATTGGCATGAGGCACCCGACGAAGGATCCCAAACGAAAGCCAAAGACTTTATTGAGACTGAATCCTTTGTTTGGACTTTGTTTTCGCTGTTATTAACAGCGATTGCTTCTAGTGTTGAGGTCTCTGATCTGTCAGTGACTTGATCTCGTATGTTTGCTTGGCCGGATAATGCATTCGAGGTGTCGTTATGCAATATCTGCATTGCATAGATATTCGTAACAATCTGTCTCATTTCTGCTTGGAATCTGTTCTTTGTGGTCAGAAACGTGGTCCAATATGAATCTCAGGGTATTCACTGAATATCGGTTACAGCTCGAGACGACGTCACTGCGAAGTGAAGAGTGTCCTTGGTATTTGTCATTCTCTGTTGGAGTTTCATGATCGTGCCTCTCTCAAGAAGCCACTTTCTCTTCTTTGTCTTGTAGATCCTGCTCTCTTTTGTGTCGACTTCGTGAGAACAATCTCGCAGTAGCGTCTCGAGCTCCTTGGTAACTTCGTTGAGGTCCTCAGCGGCTGCGTCGATCAGACCTTGTTCGTATGCAGAGGGCGGCATTCTAGAAATCGCTTTGGCCATAGACTTGATGAGGGTCAACTAGGACAAGTGAGTAAGTATATATTCCCGCAAGCTAGTAGTAATGGTTATCGCAAACCTCTTTGATCAGATAATTGAAGTCATGTTGAATTTCAGGAAGCTCTCGAACGAGACTGACAATATGTTTCCCGGCAGCTAGAGCCTGCACCACGGCGATAGAGCTTGCTACGGCGCCGAGAACTTCCATCGCAGAAGATAGATGATGAAGGAACTCGGCTTTGATAACACAGTGGACAATAGACGGGCTCGTATACGCTTTGGGGCCGAGTGAAAGAGGAGTCAGGTCATTTGGTGAGCCTTGAGGTTGGAAATTACGAGTGAGGCTCTCAACAGTTGTTGGCGACAGATCAGCCAATCACGTACCGCATAGCTTGATGCAGCTGTCAATAAGGGTAGACACAACACACATAGAATCTGCCTTGGGCTCAGCCACAAGCCAGGCGGCTATGTACTGTTGATCATTTCAGTTTGCATTTACCATACCTTCAAATAAAAGACTTGTATAATGTATTATCGGAAGCAAAAAAAAAAAAAACAGGCAGCCCCCAGAAACGATAAAAAGAAACTCCATTACGAAAAGACCAGTGGTCATAATTCTCAACACCACAGAAGTCAGGAGCACCACACGAAAGCAGTCATGTAGATGCCTTCGACCCCAGATCCGCATCAAACATCCGACTAACACTCAAAGCGAATCACAAGTCCACTTTCCCCGCAATCTACTAAACCCGGATCCTTCCGCCTAGATCCGATCATACGATGCACCCTCGCCAAGAATCTACAACAAACTAAGTCATCAACGGAAACGGACTCTCGGCAAGCCATCGAAGATACAGGAGAAGCCAGGCTAAATCCTTGACGCCAGGCCGAGGTCGTTCCAACCACCCAAGAGTTGATCTGGATCTGTCATTGTTTGCCCGGGCGAACGGGAGCGCCTCTTCAAGCACGGCCCTTGAGATTTGAAGCCACGCAGAGATTGACTTCCGAAGGCGACGATAACTTTGTCTTGTGCATTGCGGCTTCAACGGTTAAGCTTAAAACAGGCTGTAAGGTATTGCAATGGTCCATATATAAACGGCAGGAAGAGTTGCCAACACTACAAACTCCATTTGATCTCCACTTGATAGCCAACAATATTTGCCTAGTTTGAGTGATGCTTGCGTAGCACCAGCAGCAGAAGAACAAAGAATAATGAAATTGCAACATGCACGACATCATGGTAATGCCGATAGGCTAGGAGTGAAATCGAAAGGGCAACTTCATAAGGCAGTCATAGCAGCAAGGCTGAGAATTGATCATTCAAAAGTCTTGAAGAATCGAATGTCATTGAAATTATAATACTCTTAGAAACAAAATTTGGGTATCCATTATCTTCCACTTCAATATTGGCGAAACTGTCACAACAGTCTCGCACCAATATCCTTTCTCGCTAGTTGGAGCAAGCCTTAACCACCAAAATTCATGTCTTCGTCATATAAAAAATAAACAAAAGAGAAAGGACATAAACCATCGCATCCAAACAAGCATACAACAGCTATTATACAGAAACGTGATCTCGCCGTTCGTCTTCTGCTGAAGTCGGTCGGCTTTCATTCGCCAGTTCGGTCATGCTCTCCGTCTCGAACTTATTCGATCGTCGAATGTGACCAAGGTTATGTCGGTGGCCGCCGCCGATGGTGTGGGTGGCTCCAACCTCAGGTTTCATTCCACCAACAAGTTCTGTGACATCTGGACGTTGACCCATGCGCAAGTCGTTGACCAAGTTTTTGCACGCGCCCCATGAGGTAACGATGTAGATGAGGGCGTTCCAAAAGCCCTGTAGGGGAAGCACAAGGGCGCTCATAAACTCGAGAGGTTCCGATGAGGTTTTGCTGAAGACTGAATAAACACGGTTGGCGCTCGAGGGAACCCATGTGATCAGAATAGCTGTAAAGAATAGCAAGGCACACTTGGTGTACTGCCATGCTGCGTTGTTAAGTTCGCGATTCCGTTTTCGATTCATGTGGGCTGCAGAACGTTGTTGCTGTTGAGGAACTTGGATGCTGGTGCGTGTCTGCTCTCTCTCAATGGGGGCCAGTCCGTCTGCGTTTTCCCCAGAGCCTGGCTGCGCTGATATATGAACGGAATAATTTCCATTGGAAGCGCTAGGTTCGTTGGAGTTGGGTGCTCGACCGCTAATTGGCTGCAAAAGGATTCCGTCCGACTTCACAACCTCTGTCGTCACGGAGACTTCTGTCGTCTTAAGCGTGGTAATGTGGTCTCCGCCACCGTAAGTCAAATCTCTGTCGGTCGAGCTAAAGCCGTCGAGTTCTCTACGCTTGCGATAGATTGTATTGCCAGCACGAATATAGATAAAGAAGGTGGCAACAATAACAACCCTGTGATGGTCAGCGCCGAGATCGTAAGCAGGATCGGATCAGTTATCTACTTACCACACAGGGCCATAAAAAGTGATAATTCGCCAGATATCCCACTCTGGACTAACCCAGCACCAGAGTGTAGCATTGCCGTACATGTGACGGCCTTCTTTGTCCTTGATAAATATGTAGACGAAAGCCGGGATGAAAGGAATGCCGTAGCATGCAACAAGGTAAGGGATTTCCATCTTACGCAATCTCCGGGCGTCGAATTTGTAGTAAAACGTCAGGTAAACGTTGATAGCCATGGTAAGGGTCCAGAAGGCATCCGCAGGCATGAACCTAATATGTATGTCAGTGTCTCTGTAGTATATACATCTTCCAGGATGTAGAATGAACTTACATCTGGATAAGGAAGCCTTGGAGTTGGCAACCTGCAGAGCCGGAATCATTAATGTATGATCTAGCCATCAACGTGCCGATATTGCTCATCATGTTGCCAAAGGAAGCATAGAATACCAGGCGGTTGATTGGTTTATGGAATGCCTTGGATGAAAGGAAGGAAGCGATGATGAATATGGAACCGAGTAATGAAAAGACTGAGCATGTTCGCTCAATGACGCTCAAAGCGCGAAGGTGGTGTTCCATATTCTTCATGGTGAAATCTGTTAAGGTTCAAAAAGACTGGATGAAAGATGGGTATCCTGATAGTAATGGCGTTGACAAAATCGAGTTCTCGAGTCGTAGTACGAGGGAAGAACGAATTGGTCAATTATGAGTAATGTACCATTCATTCTCTCTTTGATGTAATCGGATATTTGTTGAAGCAAAGAGATGAGTTGAGTTGTGACAGATTCGCTGATCGACAAGAAGCAGACTCTGATCCAGATATAGAAGGAGCGTTGTGATGTTGGTTGGCCTAGTAGTTGGTTGGTACTGCCCAAGTGGCGAGGACCAACAAAGGTGAAGTCAATGAAGGTGCTCTACACCGAGGTGAGAGAGTGCTCCGAGCGTCGAGGTCTGGTCTGGTCAGGTCAGGTCGAGTCCAACAAGAGCCAAGACTATAATTAACTGTTTTGCAAATCGAAATTGGGTAACGCCATGTCAAAGTGCGGTAAGTCAAAGAAGAGGTTTTCGCAGGGGTTGGAGGTCAGGGTTAGGTAGGCTTTTAAACAAAAAGGTGGCTTCCGACAACCTTTGCAAACATGCAACAGACACTCAGACAAAGGATAGGTAGGTACAGATGTGCAGATACAAATGCAGATGTGAATAGGAAACAAGGGAATGATGACGGGGGGGTCGACGAGGAGGGGAGATGTAAGATACAAGTAGTCCAAGCAGTTTCACCAAGACCCGGCAGAAAGAAAAAGTGACCGTCGAGAAATATACTAAAAGGGAATCAGGGACGACGGAGAATGACTGCAGCACTGAGATGTACGGTGATATTGTAATGGCGCTTATGCTTATGCATGCGTGCTCTCTGCTGCGGTCGGGGAGGAGGGAGGTCAGGGCCGTCAAGCTAGAGCATTATGAGAATACAAGGTGCAAGTCATGGACGAGGATCCCCTGTAATCCGGGAGGTGAACGGGGACAAATCATACCGACGAGTCTTATTGTGCAATCCGAGTTCCGGGGAGGGGATGGGAAATCCCCAAGATCCACAGACCAAAGCAGATCCCCAGCATGGATGGTGACTAGACGGATATCTCGCGGAAACTACATTACTTACTGACTGTAAATCCATACAGTATGACCAGCGCCTCCTGAAGCCCGTGACAGCAAGAGGATGGTCAAGGTTTCAAGCCACGGCGTTATTCGCCTAATAGAGCATCGGAGTACAGCAGTTTGTGTCAAGTTTGTGGAGGAATCACCAATAGGGTGTCTGGACTCTGAGCAAGTTTAAGCTATGAATAGGTAATGATATAGGCTATTCGCATAGCTGAAATGTTTCTCACCTTGTCAATGCAGTAATCTTTCGGCATGTACCGTGCGGCACCGTAGAAATAAATGATGATAGAACAGAAGGAAACAAGCTTAGACTGACGCTATGGTCCAGGGGCCCAGAGCTGAGTCGCTGAAGGAATATGGGTTTCCAGGGGATCCTAGTATCTTCAGCAGATCATTCAAGATTGAGGCCTGTTGTATGGTTCCGGACGTGAGGAAGGTACTTTGGTAGTTCCACAACCACTATAGATTAACGAGTCGAGGATGTGAAAGATTACATAGAGAGAGGGAGAAAAAGACAAAAAGAGTTGGTGGCGTGCAAGATGTTCCAAAGCGGGCACAATACGGTACAGCAGGTACAGAAGTACCTAAGCCAGAGGGTGGAGTTTGTGGGGGAGACAGGCAGATCAGTCTCCACCAACAAATTACATTACTCAGTACGGAAGAGGTAGGTCTGGCATGTTGGTAGGCAAAAACAATATAATAGAAGGGCAGGCATACGTAGGTAGAACAGAACAATAAGATATTCAATTCTGATGTTCAACACTAGACTGGTTTCGTTCCACGCTATTTCTCAAGCCAATTCCTAAAGAGAAGGCGCGAGACGACGTTTGCTGTCATAGCTAGAGACGGCGTCCTTTTTAATAGCGGCCTCAGCAAGGCGATCCAACCCTGCAGGGCAACCTATGGAGCCCTCCTCTCCTCAAGGCTCAAGCGGCACAAGCCCCTGAACATCTCCAGGTGAAGAAATCTTCTCTCATCACAGGTCTAGCCTCCCTGATAGATGTCCATCAATTGATTCGAGCAGACCGGACCTAGCCTCCTTACTCCCCACTAAGAGGCAAGCACTAAGAGTCTCCTATTAATTGATCGACTGAATCAAATGCAATGGATGGACCTATAATGTTCGTCAAGCAAGTCAGCGACACACTAAAAAAGCTCCGAGAGTACGGCCACCAGCAATTTGACATGTGCCGGAGGCTCCGTGATCGTCACTGTCAGTGGGTTTCTGTCTCCATTCAATTACTCAACCTCGGGGTTTCTTTTCCTTGTTCTGTCGTGCCTCTTTATCTTTTTCGCGGTCAATGCGCTGTATATTACCTGTTCTCATTTACCGCCGATTTCTTTATCGCGATCTTCCACCAACATCAACAGCACAGACGAGACCCTCCCCCAGATTACCACCGACTTCTTTCATCGCTCGGCCGGCCTTTTTTTACTCTTTCCAGCGTCGACGTCGCACTTGGCACGCGGGGTTTAGTGCCCATTGCCATGGTTGGCTTGGCTTGGCTTTGGCCTCAGACTCGTTCGCCCCGGAGAACCCTTGTCTCACCTGTAGACAACAGTCTTGTCTGGGCTAGTTCTAGTTGGTCAACGGTAGATGGACGCTGAAGAGGGTCCGGGATTAACAAAACCGGGACTCATTTGCCTAGGTTGACCTCCTTTAGATGGGAACTGCAGATAAATTCTGAAATCAATAGTGCGAACGAGCAGAGTAGCTCCAACGCTAACGTCAACTCCCATTAAATAAATACTGTTGATCAGTGGATATCAACGTGCCTTCTTTGCCGGACAACTTCAAAGCGCAAACCCTCGTGGCAAACGACTGAGACGGCGTATATGCCGAGTCCGCTGTTATCCAGTGTCGTGACTGTCTGTCCAACGTTTTCATCGTTTTGGCCGCCAGCCCAGGTGGAACTGAACTCTGTTAATGAATCAGCGCTGCTTAGGTTGCCAAGACACCCACCCTACGGCCCGAGTTTGTTATCAAAATGGTTTGTCCAAAGTAGTCTCTAGTTTAGCTCGCGTCCAGTCTGTGTGTGATGCCAACGAGTCCAAGTCCAGCGCATTGGTTATCTTATCGCCATTTCCCCGCGTCGCCTCACTTTTGATTTACATTGCATCAATTGACTCGAGTCGGCGCTTAATTGAATATGTCGAGTAATTGACGATATGTTTCCTTTTGAACGCCTCTGCCGGCTTACGATCAACGTCGGCGCTATCAACCACGTGCGTGAGACGAACATCGTTTCCATGCTTGGAAACGATCGCTGAGGGCTGCCACGCGAGCAAACAGGCCTAATGTACCGTCGTGTATCGTGTCACATTTCGCTCATTGTGTGCATGAAGAATTAGTCGACTCTATCTTGTTTTCCTCCATTTAGATTCCCTGTACTCTAACGCCACAGCGTCAGAAATTTAGGTGGGGAGGCTCAAGTAGCACATGACTTGTTATTTCTTGTCCTCTATAGTACAGTCATGCTGAATATAGGCCAGGCTTTGATACCAGCCAAGATGACATGTTTCTTGGGTCTAGACTTAGGATACGATTCCTTCAAAGGCAGAAAAGTGTGCCATCCAATCCATGTTGATGCATGCATCCAGACGGCGTAGAAACTTGATCCTTGTCGATGCAACCCCCAGACCCCAGATCTTCCACTTTATCCCACCCGACGGGATGGCTATTATCTTTTTCCCTCTCTTAACTCCTTTTGATCTCTTCCGCAGCTGTTGGCTGGCGATAATACGCCTCTTTTTCAACAATCTGGCGTCTGTTTCCCCATCAGCCAAGATTCTTAACAATAAGCCACTACCGGTTATCTGGAGTTGCAGAGTCCGGGGTATTTCTCAATTTGTCTGGGGCATTTTTTCTTGGCTGTAGGAAAAGGTGCAGTAGGCTATTCTCCATGTCGACTGTCTCAGCCAGTTTGTGACATCGGACGGAGCGGACTTGTAAAAGTGAAACGTTAGTGGTCGGTTCTTGTCGAGGCAAGGCAAGCTAGCGTCATTAATGACCCATCATTCAAATTAATCGAATGGATGGCGTAAGACGCTTCGCTGCTAGCTTCTTGTCTAGCCTCTGCGGCTAAAAGCCATGTGCTCTCTCGACCCTCGCTGCCTCGGTCTCATGAACCATGTGGCGGAGGATCGAACATACAGCCTGTACTAAGAAAGGAAACCCAGCTGTTTCGTTCCGTAAGGCGCAGGTGACTCCAGCCCCTCACAGTTTCTTTGGATGCCTATCTCGAAGGACAGGACGAGGCCAACCAACTCAAGGACTCCCACTGATGCCACTGCCAATTTTGAAATTGCCCCCTTCGTATAGACCATGATAATAGAAGCAAAGTAGATATTGCCAATTGTTTGAGAGCCCCAATCTCAAACTCACGAGCTTGAAGTCAAGTCTTATAAGATCAGCGCACATGACCTGTCAGAGTTGATGATGCATCAGGTACCCTAGTAGTCGAGATTATACTTCAAACTCTGTTTCTGCCCCATGAACATACATACCATGATACAACCCCAGACAGAGATGTCTCTCGCCAGGATCTCCTTTATTATTACCCGCTCAACCTCTGCCGTATAGGGGATTTTGGTCTAGATCCATGGCAAGTTGAATGAAGCCATACCAACTTGGGAGCAGAATTACGGCTCGAAGCATGCCTACATGCAGCTTCTTCACCATCTCGGGTTATACTGTCACATATCGGCGTGGGCGGTTTACCTTGCAAGACCAAGACACGGGGACCATATCCCAGATCCGTTGTATCCATCATACCTGGTGCTACCCATTGTGTTCCATTGATCGCTCTGCCGTGCTTCTCCTGCTACTGGGAAAAGGCCTGATGTGTACGATTAAACATTATATCAGACTTAAATATCATTTTGAAAAGCGAATCAAGAGATGAAACCTCCAGAGAATGGAGGAAAGCAATACACTGATAGGCTGGGCTTAACACGAGTTTGTATAACGACTTCCTGTACCATCAAGAATAGTTTCACTCAAGGCCAAGACCATCAGGGTCACTCTCACCTAATATAACGGAATCACCGAAACGAGACCCTGGCAAACCTTTCCAAAGTTCTTGTTATACGTCATAAAATGTTACATCCACAGAACCGAAGAAAAATCATGATGTCTTTATCGTTCCCCTGTAGGAGCATCTCTAACCCACATCGGATTTGTACCATCCGAAATATACACTTCCAGGATCTCCACCGTTCAGACGGCTGCGGTTTTTCGCATCAAAAGAGGCTGGATCGCTGCACAATCGGCGAGGAGTCCGAAAGAGGATAGCATTCCTTTGGATACCGTCAATTCCGTTCCGTCTTTACTTCACGAAGGTTTAATGTCAAGGCAACGAGTATTGTGTTGTAGATCGCAGGGATGCGCAAACGACTTGTCAACTTTGGTAGAGTACCAGGAATCTAGGTTGTTTCGGGTCAAGTGCCTAAAAGATAACGCAGTATCGTAACACAGAGTAGTATGCTCCAAATGGTCGTGGTTTGGTTCTAATCGATAGCTACCCTAAAGATGAGGATGATCCAAAGAGACAGACAAAGAAAGTTCCTAGTTGCCAACTGACGCAGGTCTAGTCCGCAAACTCCAGTTCTTAAAGAGTCCATCAGTTCGACCAGGCTTTCAATCTTCAAGAGCAAGCATAATAGCTGTCATAAAGTTCTTTTTCGCCATCCTAAAGTATTTCTTCTGGTCCTGTTGTTTGGCAGATGATGTCTTTTTCAGTCTTAGGCATTAGACTCAGGCAGCTCCAGCCACTTGTCTTTGTCCCTTGATACCTCAGAAAGGACCAGGCTACCGTTGGAAGCATCAGATAGTACCTTAAAAGAAAAAAAATTCTTGCTTAGGACGACTATTTCTGATTAGCAAACATTGATGGCTGATACATCCAGACGGAATATTGCATACTCTTTTATCGGACAAACGATTGAAGTTCGATCCCATTAACTGTTATGCCTTTTGCATACAGTCTTTCAGGTCTCGTCTGATTAGATAGTTGTTTTTATACAAAGACATCATTTAAAGTGATTCACGTAGAAGGCATCTCATCTTCTGTGTATTTATCGATCTGAGCAACTATGACTTCTTCCTACTCCTCAACACATCAGATCACTTCAAGCACTATCAATTATATGCCTCATGTTATAAAGCAATAACACCATGCCAAAAGAGAACAGGGCCTCCAAGAAAGACTTAAAACGTCTTAGAAAGGAGCAGAAACTGTCTAGAGCCGACAAGCCGGACATGCATAAAGAACAAATCGACGGTCGACGATCCCATAAGAAGAAGAAACGACACGACCAAGACTTGAAGCCCCTCGATTCTATTCGCACCTCATTATTTAACATTCACGACGACATAATAAGCAGAAATAAGAACATGCCGACCGAAATACAAGAGTTTTGCTCAAGGATGGGTCTCCTATACAGCACAATGCTCGAGCTTGCTTTCGAAATGGGCACCTCGGAGGAAGATACAGCAATGGAATGGCAACACGAGCCAACGAACCATGTGCGACTGGTCCGTACATTAGAGGAGGAAGCTTCGTATCCTGATGGAGCTGTCATCTCGCCTTGGCAGACGGAAACCAACACGGCCTTCCGCAACGTTCTGAACGATGGCTTGACTTGGCGAGAGACGCACTCCGTAGACGGTATCCTTTAAGACAGGATGGGAAATTTACTACATATACCTTGAGATGGGAGCTAAGGCAGTTATCTGATATGAGTGTGCACATTCCAGAGGCAGAGCTTGTGGGCTGCTTTGCAGCTTGGAGAACTGTATCTGATATACTGGGAGGCGTATGTGGACGACGTCAATCCAGAGGGTTACAGAGCAGACAACTTCTAAGTTTTGTGCAATAAAAACAAATAACCTTGGACTCTGCTCCAGAATCATATAAATTGACTGACAAACTTTATCTCTCACGCTGCCACCAGCCAAACTTTCTGGTCCCCTGAGGATAATTCCGGGAGTTTGAGCTTTAAGAGAAGAGCACAAAAATCCTAAGGAGTGTAAGGAGTGAGTCACTCTTTCCGTATCTCAACGATTTATTGTTTTAACCTCACTTCATAAACAAACACGCCGTTCTATCATAATCGGGTAAGAAGGCACGTCTCAATTACCGACCTTCAGTTCTAAAAAATAAAATAAAAAGTCCTCTCCGTTATAATCTACACTATTCACCTATGACACTCGACGTTTTTCTACTCACCCATTCACCTCATCTCTCGGATGAACGACACTCCCGTATTTCATTACTTCGCTCTCTCCACACACCTCTTTTATTCTTTATTCGACTCTTATACCGCCGCTTATCATGTCACTCTCTAGTGTTACCGGAGGCGGTCTTTACAACTACGCGACCATCTCCAACACCGCATCCTATGCTGGATCCTACTCATCCGGCCACTCTCGAGATCCATCACATTCGAGAAGACCATCCATACCTATGAGCTCTTACCCTGCATCGACGCACTCAAGAACCAGAAACTCGACCGACTCACGAGCCGACCCACACTCATATGCCAGAACCAGCGAGTCTTCTCATGCTACAAAAGCTACTTCTATCAATGAGGAAGCTATGCGATATCGTTATGGAAAGCATCAAGGGCGCAAAGACTCAAGAGAGCTTTCCTACTCTTCAACTGAACAGCCAAGGCATCGCCAGAACGGACATCACAGACACAGCCATCATGCCTTTCATAGCCATCACCCAGGCCGTCGCGAGGATAGATACCATAGCTCATCTACAAAGTCTCGTAGACGCGCAAAGTATGTGGCGAGTCCGCCAGACTTGACCCTGTCGCCTCCTCCTGTTCGCAACAAAGTTATGGCTGTCAAGTCGAACAAGAAGAACGACAAGAATACGGGCAATTTGACCTGGCGACGCATCAGTCAAGGTATCAAGATGGGCAAGTCCAAGAAGGCCGAGCAGACTGAACAGAAGCCGCCTGTTGTGACAGAGACAAAGCTGAGAAGGAAAAGCAAGTGGAGGTTTTGGGCCAAGCAAGAACCTGAAACCGTCGCTGAATCGAGTGCTGCTACCTCCCAGACGCCAAAGCCTAAAGACGAGATGTATGACAAACTAAATACAGGGCGCAGACTCAGCATCACCGAGTGGCTCAGCGACGACTCGAGCTTTCCCCAGTCACCAACGACGTTGAAGCGTTTATTTGAAGAGGAGGAATAAGAGGGACTGAGTTACTGCTTGAATGCTTTCGATCAAACCTGGATACCCACAGATTGCAAAAGGATTGTCATTCTGGCAGCATAACGCTCATTGATTCATTGGAAGCATAGTTGATTTTACCTTTAATAAGATATAATTCATTGTCCTTTACCACCATAGTATGAAAGCTGCACAAGTGTTAAGCTAGGCACATTATGTAACAAGATGCAGGGAACTTGTAACTTTATGCATCGGCGTAATAGATCCTCTGGCCCCTCATGAACCTCAATGGATACTCGGAAAGTAAAGGCAAGTAACTTCTAATCTTCAACACTGTGAGGGTTCGCTCGGCTCAAGCATGCTGTATGTTCTAATGCACAAGAAGCGGCACCAGGACTAGCCGATGTAACGCATGTTTTTTCTAGACTTTACATCCTCAAACCATCAATGCGTCTTGATCAAAAGTTTGATCTTGCCCTCATGAATGATTCGACATGCACGTCATCCTCTCTATGAATTTACCCGTTATCGCAGAGCCGCACCAGTGCCATTATTATCTATCCATCTGCCTATATCGCACAACAGCTATGCAGCGTACTTCTGTCGCCGAGCTTTAAAGAAAGAAATACAAGCTCCGCCACACTGTACCCTTAGCAACTGCTAGATGACGTCGGGACGATCCCCCACGAAGAAAAAGGGTTTGGTGAATGAATGCCCGCACGGGAGGAAGCGGCTTTGGTATGGTTTGCTTTTTTTACAGTATGTTTTCTTCTCGAGTGGGAGAAACGTGGGGAAACAAGAGAAGTATGTTTTGCATGTGGGTCGATGTGATGTGATGTGATAGCCCGTAGTTTGTCTGGTGATTTGATCCATAATAACTGCTTGCTGCTGTGGTGATATGATATAGGTAGGATGGATACATAGATTGTGGACCTTTTAAACTGCATGAGCGTCGTACTGAGCTACTGTATTAGCGATTGATGGGTTTTCTTTGATTGCGATATTTAACGGCTGTATTTGGAAGTTGTCTCATGTTATATATGATAAGCCATTCTTGTCTGCCAGAGTTGATAGGTAACCTACATACGTATCCCATGGCCAACAATTGATGTGTGCAGTTACGCTCCAACTCGTTCTCGTCTCCAGCCTTGCAGGGTAGATCCATGTTAGTAAAAGCACTTGATCATGTCAGCACAGCATAGCTGTACTGTACTGTAGCCTAGCTGTACTATAGATTATCATTTTGGTTACTACTGCACATTTTTGTCTCAGCACAGAATGTCTAGACTAACCAACCAAGCAATGGATCTATCCTCTCCACTCTGCAAAGTCAGCATCCAATCCTTTCGTCTATCGCTTTTTTGTAATTTGCCGAACGAGACCCTCACCAAAACCAAGGAATGGAAAAGACAGACACACTAAAAAAAAAAAGAAAAAAGAAAAAAAGATTGCCTCAGTGGCACGACATTTACAAATGAGATAATTGCAGTGACGCACCATTGAAGATAGCTTATGTAGTTTATAATCCAAAATCCAGAATGAAATCAGAAACCAGAAATCACAAAATACAAACAGTCCAGTCCAGTCCAGTCCAGTCTAGTCCACTTCAGTCACATGCCTCCTCCTCATCTCGGCCGTTTGACGCACACTCCCCCCTCTTTCTTCCCTCTAAGCGAAGAGAGGGCCTAGTCTCACTGTAAACCTGTAACCTGTACCCTGCTCGATGGCGTTCATGTACTGGTACAAACATAAAAACGGTGGATCTCCCCGTCCCCGCGAGGCTCGTCCCGAACCCTCTCGTCTCGTGGCCTTTGGGCCCGCTGTATTGCGGGAACTATTGGTTCGTGGTGGAGAAGCTACAGTATGAGAAAATCACAAAACGAAGCCTGGAACCCTCGCTATAAAATAAAGGTTAACACCACCCATAACACCGTCAACAGAGGGACTACTAGTCTCAGCTCCGAGACGGCCTAGCTCGCTATGCATATTTGTTTCTACTGCCTCTTCAGAGAAGCGTCTTCTTACCCAGCCAATCTATTGCTCCTTTACATCCATCCACCTGGTCCCTACTATGCCATGCCAAGCCAAGGGTATATCCACATACATTACCTCCTTTCCTCAGTTAACAACAAGAGCAGGGTATAAGAGAATTCGCTGCCATCTGCGCCAATAACAAAACAATAACAAACATACTCAAAAACCGCTAACAAAACAACTAAAAAAAGAAAACAATGTCGTGCTGACCTAGGTCTTTGCCTAGTGCTGTTTTGCTCCAGACTGTAACTGGCCCATCCTGATCTTCAGAACATCCAAAAATGATAAAGAACCATCCACCTTTTAGTTGCCAATCCATAGCCGATGCTTACTTGACGCAAAATAAATGAAAGATGGAGAAATGGCGTGGAAAGAGACAAAAACAAAGTCCGACTCTGGCCGATAAGCTTAGTCCCAAGCAGAGTGCGCAGCAACACTGCTTCCAGTCAGGAGACTCTGCCTACCGTCAAGCATGCCTGGAGTGTAGGTCACCGCCCTCGAAAGACGATTTGTCCCAACTCTGGACCCATCGTTGGAGTGCTCACTCGTTACAAGCTGTATCATGTCTTCGGGCAGCTCTGCGCCCTCATCGTTCCACCAATAGTGCAGCACATCGCTTTGCCAACGATCGAGGTCGCGGATTTTGAGCGCCCGGCTCTTTGTAAATGTCGTGTGAAGCAGTAGCGCGTTAGTAGACGATAGACGAAGCTGATGCAGAAGCCATCTATTGATAAAGTCTCCTTTTCCACCTTCACCGTGGTCCAGCATTAGTCGGTCAATAGAGTATTCCTTAGACGCGAGCTGCATACGGCTTGCCTTCTCTGGGTCAGTCACCGGCAATGCTGCTGCTGCCTTGAGGGCTCCGCTTGATGTGAGAGGGAAGTCTTCAGCCATGACGTGCTCGGGCTGACTTATAATCACAGGGAACGTCGGATCGGCAAGATCCGAATGGGTGCGCAAGATTACAGAGACGTTGTCGAGTTCTATATCCTCATATCCGTCCTCAGGGTAGAGAAGATAAGAGACTCGCGATGACAAGTGTTTCTTCATCACCCCCTTCTCCTCGCACAACTTTCGAAGATGCGTTACCTGTTGCTCCAAGGTTGTGACACTACTGCGCATCTGTTCCTCTTCCAATGGAAACTCGTCGAAGAACTCGATCTCGGCCTCATTCAATTCCATCCCTGCTGCAGATTTCATCCTCAATTCGCCCTCATGCTGTTCTTTAAGAAACAGTAGCTCTTCAAGCTCTTCTTTGGCGTTCTCGAGATCACCAACTGCAGCCATGAGTTCCAGGAATAGAGGGTGCACGTCTTCGCGTGGGCCGTTGGGTAAAATGCCCATCAGATCGTTCGGCATATTGTTGACCTGTTCGTACTCAGGTTCGTCCTCGGGAGGCTCCTCAAGAGGGGTGACTTGGTCAACTGCTAGCAAACTGAAGAAGCGAATTTCTAATCTATTCAGCGTTTCTTCCTCTTCATCAAGAGTGACCTCAAGATCTTCGTATGCATTTTCAGAGTCTTGATACTGAGTTCTGAGCCGTTCCAAATCTTTCAGACGTCTTTCCAGGGTGATAGGTGACGTTTCCAATCGTTCTTGGTGAGCAATAAGCATGGGTCGAATGACACCCATGAATGCATTGTCTGCGTCATCCCTTTTCCGACGCAGCTCCCTTAATTTCTTCCTCTTCTTGGCCATCTGACTCTTTATGTCATTTAACTTGACCCGCTGGTCTTTAAGTTTAGTCCACAGGAGTTCCAAAGTATCCTCGGAAGGTACGGATTCTTTTGATAGATGGCTTCTATCACCTCTTGTGGTTTCCAGAAGAGGTTCTAGGCTGGTACTCAAGTCTAAACGATCCTTTGGCGCGCGATCCCGTTCGTACTCGGATATCCAAGTAGTTATGCGATTCGTCATGGACGCTTTTCGATTTCTGCCTTGGGAATTCAGGGCGGACGCAGTCGGATACAGTGGAGGAAACTGCCGCGAGTTTCTGAGTACAATAGAGTCTTCATCGGATAGAGAATCGTAAGAGGACGCTACATCGTCAATCAATCGTGGTATGGTATAGGTCGAAGATGGCGACCTTGAGGTTGAGCCAACGATTTCATGTCGACTTGTTTGAGGAACTGAAAGATTTCCCAGGCCACTGGCTCCGAGCAACGGTTGGGAGGTAGGTAATTGTCCAAAGCCAGTAAACCCTCTCGGTGTTCTCAAGTTTGGCGTCTGGGGCTGTATTAGGTCACCGCTAGGAATATCAAGTGTTGAAACGGTCGGTGTCCGAGGGGAAGGGGGTGGTGGTATTTGCTGAGGCGATTGTTGCTGAGGGAGAACCGCGTCACGATTGTATACGAGTGGTGGTCGTAGGTTCGTGTGGACTATGGGATCTCCAGGCGGTGGTGGAGGCGGGGGTCTACCAAATGGGGTTCGATTCGACGCGGGCGAAAATGACTGTGGCAATATCATTGGAGGTCGAAGATAGGACGGCGGCGGCGGTGGAGGAGGAGGAAGAGATGGTTCATCAAGGCCAGTCTTCCATGATGGTGGAGGACGAGGCGGGGGAGGCGGACCAGTCATGTCTACATCGCGTCTGCTAATGATGCTGGCCTGAGTAGACGTTGGTTGATACATGGAAAAGACAGTATCGACTTCAGACATGGGCAAGCTTGTCGAGACATGAAGTGAAGGCGGCAGAGCGTCGAGGGTCTGGTAACGACCCTCACCCTCAGCCTGGTCTGGGGAAGGAGCTCTGTCATGGGCACCAGGAACAGGTAAGGGCGAGGTAGAGCTATGAGGGTATTGGTGATGCTGATTCTGGTGGATTCGGGCATAGCTCGAGTGGTTGTGATTGTCGTACGCTACGGCATCCATCGACGTACGTAAGATCAACAGAGCTAGAGGAAGGAGACGGATTCATGGGAACTGGAGGCGGCTTGTCCATTTCTCTGATAACCTGACCAGATGAGACAAGACAAATCAATGCCGAGACGACCGTTGAGGCTCTTTGGCTCCAAAAAGATCGACTATTGACGGTGAACGAACGATAGGATAGGATGGATGGGATGTGATAGAATGGAGACGCAGAGGAGGAGGAAAAGGGAGTTGACAATGGATGGAACCTAGGTAGGAAATGAACAGTCAAGCGACCGAACCAGGGGTTGCTATTTTCCAGGCCTATTTAGCGAGAGACAGCCCTGGGCAACAGAGTAATCTGACGGCTGATTTGCACGTTGAGGTCGCAACAAGGTTAGGCCACGTTTTAGGGGAAGTGCTCCCGGCGTCGGGGTCAGCGGCCACTAAAGACTAGCGACAATTAGCGCCTGGAATATAGTGAAGTGCATACCCGTGGGAGCTGTTGGTTTATCCATTGGCAAAACACGTCGAGTGTTCGTTATCTTCTGGTCCGTGTTGACCAAATAGAAATGTGACAGCAGAGCATGGGAGGGGATGGAGCGAGGATTTCCTCAAATTATGCAGCAATGTTGACCAGTAACAATGCAATGCGAATGACTCTGTCAGACTTGCTGGGATATTTTTAAGACAAACCCGCTACGTTAGTAGCATAGCGTGTCATGTGTCAAGTTGATTACCTGGGATGTATGTGTTGTGCAACATGGCTGGTGCTTTGAATGTAAAACACATCACTTGTTGTTGTCTCTTCTGCCACAAAGTCAATTCAAATTTTGATAAACTTCAAAACGGTCAACGGCTACTCTATTTAAACGAACAAAAAAGCCCAGAGCTTGAGGTGTCAGAGGTTTTGAGGCCAGCTATGATCCCACTATTGGTGGATGCTCCAGCGCACACTGTGCTCCTTCCCGCCCACTTAGTCCCCGAACTAATGAATGCAACTAGAGCCTCGTCGTTGTCACTGTACTTCAACACCAACAACTACACCCTGGAGTCATTCCCGATGGACGCCTTCTAAAATCGCTCACTCCCCCCCCAATTGGCTCTTTGATCCAATACCCTCTTGGCTCTATGCATTATGCCCCTGTATTCGGAGGGGCGTGTCTCCTACTCGAGAATACAGCGCTCTTCGGTGCCTATTCCAGATGGATTATTACCCATATCGCTCTCTCGTTGCTCTATCGGCTGGCGTCTTGCCTTGCTTGACTCGGGTTATCTAAGGCGGAAGCTACCTCTGCTTGTTTCAGTCTCTTTCTCACCTGCCCTTCACTCGCCTATTCCTCTCTTTGGGGACTTGACTCGACTTAGCTAACCCAGGGTCTCGTCATGCGAGTTTGCAGCTCGACTCCTCCGAGAACCCCTCCATGAGTCCACCTCCTCCACTTGTTGCATCCATCCCCACTCGACGCTCCGTCTGCTACTCGCTGGCTGATGCGCGACATTAAAGAGATGCTGGACTGCATAGTCGAAAGCGACTGATAAGCTGCGGTTGCCGCTCAGTTGTCCACCTTCTAAGCCCTCCGGTTCTATCTCTTGTTTTCCGTCCTTCAAGGTTGTGTGTGCTGTAGGCACTCGGGAACTCGACCTCATTGACACCAGGCTGCATGCGATTTGCTCCGGCCAAGTAAGTGCTACCACTTCTGCAGCCAGGCTACAGTACTGTTCTGCGGTTCTTGCTGTTAGTATTTACTGCGGGTAGTGACCACTGTTCCTGCTGTGTCACCATCTCGACCAAAGCAGTCTGCAACGACTGTTCTATTTCCTACTTCACCAGCAAGACAGCCATAAGAAACACATGAGATACCCCTTCAGCATACTTCATGCAACTCTGAAGCGATCATCCTAGTTTTGGCGGCAGGATCTGACCTATGTCCCTCGACATACATACGCCACAAATACCAATCCTCACAGAACACTGGTCGACCTTACCCCAGATACAGGAAATACTGTATAGCACTAAAGCAGACCAGACATTTGTCCCCGCGATTTATGTCGAGTACTTTCGCCCACAAAGATACCATTAAGACCCGGTCTTCGTAAACGCACAACAAGCAAACCAACGAGAGCTTGGATCTTCGTCCTCGTGCAACCGAGTTGCAGCTCCCTCGTCCAGTCTGCGTCTGAATAGAGCTGAGCCGCATTTTTGGTTAGCTACCCAACTTGTCGATTTAACGGTTCCACCTTGTCACTTTTGACTCTCATTCATTTCTACAAAACCCCCAGCCCACCATCTTTTCAGCTGCTGGTACCTCTTTGCTCCAACATTAAGAGTTGCTCTGGGACTTAACCGACGACAAGACCTTCGTCTTTTGAGGTGACGGAATAGAAATCTTTCGGTCTCGATCAGCTGGCTGTTCAACTGGTCCTCAAACATATTTCCGCTTCATTTTGCTTGTTTCAGGTCTTGTCGATCGATTCGTGCCATCTTACAGCAACGCCCGGGCTACTTGGGAATTGCTGCGTTGTCATATCTCTACCTAGCATTATCATAGCTCATCATTTCCGTCTTGAATTATCACAATCGAGCCTTGATATACAGAAGCATTGCCTGTATGCGCAAAATGCTACTATGTATCAAACGAGCAGATCAGGATGGAGCGAGTGGTCTGGATGGATCTGGAACCAAGACTATCAGCAGTACTACCGCCAGCGAGTAGATGCTTCAGGTACGTATCATGTTTCAGAACATAATTGCAATTTCTCAGAAACGAAACTGACGATGCCTTTGTAGGCAACTCCGATATCCAGTGGCAGGTCGAATACGAGGCTGCCCAAAACAACCAAACGCCCCGAACGCCAGTGGATCAAATAACACAGCAGTTTGGGGCCGTCAACATACGGAGTCCTGAACAAACGGCTAGCGATGAACAGAATAGTACGTTTTACTTTGGGCTTGCATCTTTACCCAGATACGCCTACTACCCCTTAACCATTTGTTCTGGAGTGCCACTAACACATTTAATGGTCTAGACGATGACTATACTGTCACGAGCTCGTCATCGAAGGTGAAATCTAGATCGTCCAGGTCGCATAGCACTTCTTCAAAATCGAAATCGAAATCATCTAAAACCCTCAGTGGGAAAGGGAAAGCGCCTGTTCAAGAAGATATCCCTGAAGACGATGAGCAGCCCTACGACGATCGTTATGCTCAGCGCAAGGCACCCGAACCGCAAGCGGAATCCATGTGTAAGTTCTTGCCAGGACCGACGGTTAATCCTCAGCGTTCAGTTTCCTAATGTGTCTAGACTACGACGAGACTACTGGACAGTACTATCAACAAACTGCACAAGGTATGTGCGATGAATACACTGCGTAAGATTGAGAACGGCGCTCATTCGATTGACAGTATCCACTCCCACTCAGCAATATACAGACGGTGCAGGAGAATATGAAGATCCGGAGCTTCAGGAAGCCCTTGCTCAAAGCAAACGCTATGCGCGTGAGCGATATGGAAGTGGCGACTCATCGTCTGCAGCATACGCTGCATACAGTATGGCACTACAGCACCAAGCGATGTTCCGGAGTACTAACAACAACTTTAGCAACTCATGAGGAGGACGACGAACCTACGCCATCTACGTCCTCAGGCACCAAAGAACATATCATAGGCACTAGTGGTGAATCGGAAACATTGGATCCACGTATGAACACCCTTTGGACTTGCTTGTTCGTGGCCTAACGTCATCTCAGGATATACCGTTGCGCCTTCTAATGCGTTCCAACCTGGAGAGGTCAGTTGTTATCATTGTCACACCTTCCAACTGTGCTAACAGCCCAATAGGTCTTCAAGGTGTTGTGGCCGGAACCAGCAGGAGGTGGTAGTATTGTAGAGGAGACTGTCTATCGTGACCAATACGGCGGCCGAATCTTTGTCCACTTCCGTCGATTCATTGTTGTTGCAAACGATCTTGGGCACTGTACTTGCATGTAAGTGCTATGGCTGGTGATAGTCGACGTTCGCTAACATATCAGACCAATCTCCACATATGGTAAAAAGGGTTGCAAGAAGAGCGGCGTTAAGGCCGAGCAGCATGGCATCGTCGCGGAAAGTAGCAACCGAAATCCCGTTCCTTTGAGCAATGAGCCAAAGCTTGGGTTTCCTCCAGTTCGTGTGCACATTTACGAGCAAGGCGAACGGATCTCAAAAGAGTCCAGGGTTAACTACTCGAAACTCACAACCGTGGAGCACAATGTTAAAGTCCTCTTTATTGGTCGTGTGGTGGGCTCAGATTGGGATGTCGTTACGGAGGCTGTCAATACCAGTTGGGCCAACAAAATGCATACGCACAAAAAGAAGCATCGCAGGTGATGAGCCTGCGAGTGCCCTCATATTCACGTTTTATGGTGCCTGCTTCAGCAGGTCCCAACAATGGGTGTCTACACTAACACCCACATATATACGTTCCTCAGGAGCTGCACTCTGGCATGCTCTTGCGAAACTCGTCTCGAAAACTTTACGATAGCGAGACAGCTGCGGCTAAGATCTACAGTTGAGTTTCCAGACGTACTGTCTGAATCATGGAGGTGATGTTTTGGTTACGACACTGAAGTCCTCGGCTCGGTGGCGTGGTAGAACAAATCTGCACGTTCTGGGCAAGGCAGCCGTTATCTTTTTATAGTATTGATCCAGTTTCTGCATATCCCTTTGGCATTTTCTGTCGATTTTGAGCTAGGGGGATATTTTTGGGTGATATGTTTTTCTTCTTCTTTTTTTTTTTTTTTTTTTTTTTTTTTTTTTTTTTTTTTTTTTTTTTTTTTTTTTTTTTTTTTTTTTTTTTTTTTTTTTTTTTNGCCGAAAAGGTGGAACAGCACACGAGTCTCGATATGTCACCAGATAATGGTCTTCGAATGTGATGATTTCGGCTCTTCATTTTCTCTCGTCTTTTGGTCTCCCTTGTCTCAGCAACAGGGGTTATTCTTTTCTCTTCTATGGTTTATTGTGGTTGGATCACAAGCGCAAGCTGCTCCGCCTATTTATTGTATGCCTCAAAATTTCCCATGAAAATGGGTGCAGCGCGAGGGTTGAGTAGCTTATATGCTGGTCTTGATGTATTTCTTGATCGATTCCTATTTAGATACCAGATTGAATGTATGGAATAAGGACAGATAGGATAATCTCGCCTTGAATGTCGATGGTGTAGCTCAATGTTACCGAAATGGACCCACAATGACCAGCGAGCCTCGGCATCTTCTTCCCCGCAACCGGAACTCAATCAATCAACCCCGGACGTACTCCAGGCTAGTCAATACTCCGAGGCTCAGAGCTCGCCACGAATATCAAGGGGAAAAGGTCGCTTTTCAACTAATTCTCTTCCCTATAAAACATACTTGTTCCTCCTTTGTTTCTATAAGTAATTTGCTTGAAACCTAATCCAACCTACTGTAAAACCATATAGAACAAACACCCCTTTTCGTCAACGTCAATCCACACCCATCCTTGTTCGCTTGTATTCTTTGACATCAATACCAACATAGAACATCATGGCCGAGGCTCAATTGCAAGATTTCCCTTCGCTCTTCTCCCTCAAGGGCAAGGTCGCTGTCATCACTGGTGGCTCCCGCGGTCTGGGTCTTCACGCAGCTTCAGCGTCAGTAACTTATTTTAGCCCCGTTTCCTGAACGCGACTGACATCATCTCAGATTTCTACAAGCAGGCGCATCAAAAGTCTTCATCTCATCTCGCAAGGCCGCCGCCTGTGAGGAGGCTTGCAAAGCTCTCAATGCGCTCCCCAACCTCCAGCCTGGCGCTGTCGCCATCTCAGTCCCTGCCGACTCTGCCAAGTTTGAGGGCGTAGAGAGTCTGCTCGCGCAGGTCAAGAAGCACACTGATCGCGTTGATATTCTCTTTGCCAACGCTGGCGCGACATGGGGAGAGTCTTTTGACACACACCCCGATTCTGCCTTCGCCAAGGTCATGGATCTTAATGTTAAGGCTGTGTTCAACACCATTCGTCTTTTCACACCTCTGCTCGAGAAGAGCGCTTCTATTCAGGACCCCAGCCGTGTCATCATCACATCCAGTGTCGCGGGTCTTTCTGTCGGCACGATCGGAAAGCAGGGCACATACGGTTACTCCGCCAGCAAAGCGGCTGTTCTGCATCTCGGACGCAACCTGGCCATGGAGCTGGGACCCCGACATATCACCGTCAACTCCATCTGCCCTGGCTTCTTCCCTAGCAAGATGTCCAACGGACTACTGGAGATGTCGGGTGGTGCTGAGAAGTTCGCAGCGGCCAACCCCATGCGCAGACTTGGTCAGCCTGAGGACATTGCTGGTGTCGTTGTTTACCTGGCTAGCCGAGCCGGTGCGCATGTTAATGGTGAGACAATTGCTATCGATGGCGGTGCCATGTGGCAACGTGGTGAACTCATGGTGGAGGAGAAGTCTAAGCTATAAGGGTATCGCGACATGCAATGTACAACAAAGCCAAGCATTAGTTGTTTTTGAGATTTTTTTAAACTCCAACTAACGCCCAAGTTTTCCAATTCTCTCAATGTTGATAACTGTATTATCGACCTCTTCCAGATAGGTCAAAGTTCAATTCGTCAAGTCGCACATAACTGAACTCTGACCATTGGGTACCATAAATGGAATACGTGTGAGTCACAGCATACGTATTCATCTTGGTTAGAATTCAGTTGCCGCGTGCGTCTTCTATTGCTGACGAATTGTTTTTTGACGTGTTTGGGCGCGGTCAATACTATTATTGTTACCTGAGAAATTGGCAGATTTGGGTATGTGGTTGAAGAGTGTAAATGGATAACCAGGGTATTATATCACCTTAAAGGAAATACAGATATACCAAGAAAAGGAAAAAAGGAGTGTCGCAATGTCTTTACTACAGATTGAACTGAATTCACGTGATGAATCTGTATTGTTCTTGTATTCCTTTTTTATCTAAGAGTTACTCGTGTCCAGTGCTTTTCGAGCGAGCCAGGTACTTGCTCTATACGTCGACTGCAAAAGACTCTCAGGGTCATGGATATAAGGCGCGTGAACGCCTGTCTTATGCCACTCGACGGTAAAGCCCATTTTCTCCAGAAGTGCAATAACCTCGTCGTCTGCCAACTCAAAGCTTCCTGGGTCCGCGATGCCTGATGAGTTCTTAGGATCATGCTCTGCATCGCCATCCTGTCCATGAGTTCCAGGAGCGTTATTCTCGAAATGCCACAACAACGGTCCAACATTGATGAGAACACCTCCAGGTCTAAGACAGTGTCGTATAACTTCAAGATAGCGAATCAGATTGGGCGCTGTATCGAGGAAGAAAACACTGGCCACGGCGTCGTACTGCGCTTCATGGTCTTCGTCAGCGTAAAGGCAGAGGAAATCAGCTGCGCACATCGACATCTCTCCAATGTTAGGTGTTTCGGCCAGAACAGTAGCTGGGTGGATGTCTGGAACTGGGTAGCCTCGTAGATGGTTGGCTCGCGTGAGATGGTTTGAGAAGCTGTGAACCCAGGGGTAAATGGTATGCTGCTCGGCTGCAGGGCAGCAGTTGAGGATGTATGAAGAGGCGAGCAGCTGGTGATAAGATATCTCGTTCCCTTCAGCGGTGTAGCCATTCGCAACTAGTTCGAACACCAGTCTTCCTAGACCAGCACCTGGTACCAAAACCTTTAGAGAAGACCTGCCCGGATATTTTTCCTTCTCAGCCGCCAGGGCTTTCATGATAGGACCATAGCAAGCCTCTCTTTCCACAGCTCCCGCCGCAGTCCAGTCTCGGTAGAATTGCCGAATAGTACTCCTGGCCTTGTCTACGTCAGAGTGCTTAGCTACTCCGGCCCATTCCTGAGGCATCGTAGGCTCTTGACCCTCAGGATCAGTCGTCATCATGCGAAATGACTGGAGACCAATTCGAGCAATGGCACGAGCCAGCTCAGCGTTCTCATCAATGGCATCATCAGTCTTCTCCAGCGTATCAAGAAAGTTGAACGGGGGTGCAGCTAAGAGTTGCCATTGTGCTTGAGGCAATGCATAGAAGGCTTGACGGCGAAGATGGGTGACGTTGAAATGTGAGACTTTAGCGTATTGGCTGTGAAAATCTCAGTATAGGAATAAAGCTTCTTCGAGCAGGAGCGTGGTCATGATGAAGCGACCTTGAGGTCTTCTAGTCTGTTCTTAAGAGAACTGAGCATGATCATCCAACCCAAGTGGATTTGAGCATAGTACTAGCAAGTAAACTCACAAGAATGAATCCAATGCGCTGAATATAACGCGAACCTCCTCAGGATCTTCAGCATTATCCTCTACGCCTGCCCAAGCGCTGTCATCGGGAACAATTTCGATATGGTGGCCATCCTCAGATCCAGCCATCTTGGTTGACTTAGAAATATATGTTGATATGTAAGTGTGTTATTTGCAAGTAAGGGTCATGGCGGGGTAGATAGGAATGTTGATAAAGAGAGAAAGAGCGGCCACGAGATGGATGACTATTTTTCTAGGAAGTCGAAAGAGTCTAAGTCCGGTAGTTCAATCGGATAAAATGATATATGATGTAAAATTAAGAAGATTGCAATTCAGATGAACTCATATCGCTCACTTCTTACAAGATCCTTGGTAGGGTTTTTGCGGACCTTGAAATGAGTTTGCGTGGGGTTGAGGAGATCATGTGATTGCGGAATTGATGCAAACCTCCGGCTTGACTAGAACAACTCAATAGCAAAGAGAAGGCCATTTTTGTGATATGCCAACATAATTTTGCTATCTTATATTGTACGTTGGAATAGAAGCTTTCTAGTTGAAAGTGTGCAAACTAATAACTAATGCTGTTACGTCAGAAGCTCAGACGAAATAAAGGGCATCCAATCCTAACTCAGTCACCTACACGGAACATTGATACTGCAGCTGCTTGACATACTCATTCCTATTCTCACAACAGACATTACAATCTCTCCTCGCCAATATCTCCCGTCCACTTTCAGAGACTGCATCACCATGGCTACAGGCACAATTGAGCTCTCAGTACCCCTCCCCCGCTCTCTCGATACCCGCATCTACCTCCGCCTATCCACAAAAGCAAAGTCCATTGTGCTTTTCCTCGCAACCGCATCACAAGATGAGCTCTCCACACCTGTATCTCTAGGCTCCTTTGTCTATGCTCTGCCCAACGTGAGTGCGGCCCGTTTCTGTCCAGGTAACAAACGATTACTGACCCGGATCTGTTTGATAGAGACTTGACCAGGCACAGCCTCTATCTACAACGCTCTACTCATCAGAGACGTCGGTAGAGTTTACAACACGCTTGGCAAAGCTGCTGGCTCGCAAGGCACAGCTTCCGGTGTATGTCACCAACTCAATGAGCTTCGCTAATGCTGGTATGGGCGGCACAGTAGAAGAGGAGATGGAGGCTTTCAAGACCATTGTTCAGGTAGTTACGGAGAAGCTACAGATGTCGAGTACCAAGTCAACTACAGCATGAGAAACAATTGAGGTCACTCTCGGAATAATGCGAGACTTGGTTTTGGAAAGAAGGGCCGTTGCCAGCCCTACATCCTACACAGGAGTGAATATCAGGAGTCCCAGATGTCATCTATCAGAGAGATTTCCATCCCAGGTACAGGATTGCATAGACACATGGCGCACCGCTTCATTCATGTCACATAGCAACAAACCTGTCATGGCAGTTTTGGGAGAATCACAACATGGACCACGCACGATCCCAGATGGTTCCGCAGTGGCACACTCTGGCAAATGGCCTGAGACAAATGTTTGTCACCAAGCGGATATGTGCGTGTAATACGAAGATATCCTACTGCCTCTTTCGTTATGAGAGGCTTGTGCTGAGTGTTTATCTTGTAGATATCATCAGACATTCAAGGAACAAATGACGCTCTCTATTACACGACATCACTTGTACCATGGTGGTAACTCTACACATCCCACTTTGAGTCATACTCGCCCAAAACCTGGTCAATGAGCGGGTATCTTTGCCAGATTCTCAGGGCAACGAGCTGCAGACCGCTCTACGGAACAGCGACTGGCTAGGATATGAGATCGTACTTGTGATACCTGATAATTAAGACTGGTGTAACATCAAGCTGCGCGGCACTTGCGGCCAGGCCAGACTAATCTCGGAATCAGGCTCTGGTGTAACTAAGTATCCCGATCAAGATTTTTCTGCTTGATGAATCCGAAATTACCACACGGTGCCAAGTCATCTCAGCAAGCAGATACTAGCGATGGTGCAGCACTGTTGCCGTTTTTCGTCGCTAGTAAATTGTTGTATAATATTTACGGGCCGGCTTCAAAGACGGTTCAACAGCATGTCTCAGGTATGGCCACGGCCCGTTGCAGGCATTAATACAGAGAGTTCAGAATCGAAGACTGAGATCTATTGGATGATGGATCTCAAACAACCGGATATTCCGTCTTGCTATTAACTCCCTCTACGTTAATCGGCCAAATATGGATATCAATCGCTAAATCTAGTCTAATCCAGCCTGGAGCTTCGGCGATCCCCGCAGGAAAAAAAAAGAAGAGTCTTCAGGCTTTGGTCTGATGAGACTGAATTTCTTCATCCTGCGGGTTATCGTTATCGCGCAGGCGCCACTGAATTTTTTTTTCTCTGGACCCTTGATTTTGACACCGTCTGCTATGCGTGTTTCAGGGCGCCGGATTGTGTCGACACTGTGTGAGATGATATGTTTCTGTCTCATGTCGCCAAAGCTAAACCCAAAGTAAACATTCTACAGGTTGCCCGCCTTTGAGCCTCCCCTCTCTCCTCGCAGGGCTCCTCTCTCTACAGTACACCAAAACTCCCAAGGTTTCCATTGTGGGCAAGCTGAGCTGGGCTTCTTCAACTCGAACTTAAGAGAGATCATCGTCCATCAAACTTCTTTCTATACATTGTGTTCTCCTTTTTAATTCTTGCGTCTACCGGCGCATGACCTTCCATTACCCCACTCTTTGACACTTCTTCCACGATTTCAACCGGTTTCTTAAGAAAAGAGAAGACCAACAAAGCACCAGGTGAGTGAAGGAGTTGACTTGACTTTGACTTGAGCTTCCAAGTGTGGCCCCACGGTGTTGCACATCCCTGTATAGGAGGGGCACGTTCGCTTCGCCCACTACCTACCAGGCCATGCCATCCTTCCCATATCCCATTCAATACCAACCGACCCAGACTGAATCCCACTATCCTGTCAAAGAGCCCACCGCTCGTCTCTCCCCTCATTCAGAGCAGAGCCCTACTGCAATTGTTTCTTTCTGGAGCCTCGTCTTGGCTTAGCTTTGCGCATTGCTAATCGTCGACGAGCAGCATCTGCGAACCTTCGCTCATGTGAAGTTTGTTCACGCAAAGTACCCATCCCGCTTCAGCGCCCCTCTTCTCCCCATACCCGCCTTTCGCGACACTCAACGACGCTGTTCAACATCACATCACCGCAGCCATGTCCTCCTGGGAACCCGCCCCCGACTCGCTGCAGCAGCTTGCTGCGTGCCTCAAGGACTCCCTCAGCGGTTTTGATAAATCTGCACAGAAGCAGGCCGACTTGGTAAGATTTTGCTTGCTCCATCGCACTTCATGCGCCGGCCCTCAGCTAATCAATCATGTTCTTTGCAGATGCTTCAGCAAGCCAAGAATTCTCCTGATATCAACAACTACCTGGCATACCTCTTCTCGAGCTCGTCACCCCCCAATGGCCTCCAATTTTCAGAGCAGGACTTCCACCTCGTGCGATCCGCCGCCGGTATCATGCTCAAGAACAACGTTCGAAGCGAATGGAAGAACATCCCCGAATCCAACCTTCAGCTCATCAAGCTCGCAGTGCCCATGTGTCTGCAAGACAAGAACTCCCAGATCCGCAACTTCGCTGGAAACATTGCGACCGAGATCGTTCGACGCGGAGGTCTGCTAAGCTGGCCTGAGTTGCTGCCTCAACTTCTCGATTTGGTCGGTAACACTTCAGGACAGACTTCGAATGAGGCACAGGAGGGTGCTATGTCTGCTCTTGCCAAGATCTGCGAGGACAACTACCGTCAGTTGACCAAGGAAGTCAATGGCCAACGCCCCCTCAACTACGTTCTTCCCCAGTTCATCGCAGCCACCAAGAGTCAGCTGCCCAAAGTCAGAGCAGGTGCTCTGACAGCCATTAATGTTTTCACACCCCGGGAGTCTCAGGCGATGCTCAACTCTATCGATGACCTCCTTCAACACCTCTTTACCTTGGCCGGTGATAACAACGTCGACGTCCGACGACAAGTATGCCGCGCCTTTGTTAACCTGGTCGAGACTCGACCCGATAAGCTCCAGCCACACATTAGCGGTCTTGTCGACTATATCATAACCCAGCAGAAGGGCGATGACGAAGAGCTGGCGTGCGAAGCTGCCGAGTTCTGGCTGGCTGTGGGAGAGCATGACAACCTGTGGAGGGCACTAGAGCCATACATCCACAAGATCATCCCTGTTCTTCTCGAATGTATGGTATACAGCGGCGAGGATATTGCTCTCCTTGGAGGCGCTTCTGACGATGAGGAAGAGGAGGATCGTGAAGAGGATATCCGCCCTGCATTTGCCAAGAAGGCTCTTGCACGAAAGGCCAACGGCGAGGTCGGTGATTCGGCCGATCCGTCCCAGAACGGCGGTTTTGACAAGATTGCCGGCATGGATGAGGATCTGGAGGACGGCGAAATCGATGACTTCGACGATGGCGATGATGCGAACCCCGACGAACGATGGACCATCCGCAAGTGCTCCGCTGCCGCCCTTGATGTCTTTGCCCGTGATTTCCAAGCGCCAGTTTTCGAGGCCATCTTTCCCTATCTGTCACAGCACCTGAAGCACGACGAGTGGCCTCAACGAGAGGCCGCTGTTCTGGCCCTAGGTGCCGTTGCTGACGGATGTATGGACGTCGTTGTCCCACATCTGCCTGAGCTTGTGCCTTACCTTATCTCCCTCCTCGAGGACACTGAACCCGTCGTGCGACAGATTACCTGCTGGACCCTCGGTCGATACTCCTCATGGGCTGCTAACCTGGAGGACAAGGAGAAGGAGCAATTTTTCCTTCCTTTGATGGACGGTATCCTCCGCCATATGCTGGATAAGAACAAGAAGGTTCAAGAAGCCGCTGCCTCGGCTTTCGCTAACCTCGAGGATAAGGCAGGCAAGATTCTTGAGCCTTACTGCGGTCCTATCATCCAGCAATTCGTCCACTGTTTTGCCAAGTACAAGGATCGAAACATGTACATCCTTTACGATTGTGTACAGACTTTGGCCGAGCATATTGGACCTGTTCTGGCCACGCCTGATTTGTCGGGCAAGCTCATGCCTGCCTTGATCAACCGATACAACCACGTATCGGATCAATCAAGGGAGCTGTTCCCTCTCCTAGAGTGCCTCTCTTATGTGGCGATGGCACTCGGTGACGGGTTCGCTCCCTTTGCTGAGCCCATTTTCCTGCGATGCGTCAATATTATTCATATGAACCTTGAGCAGACTTTGGCCGCTGCCAACAACCCGGTACTTGACCAGCCTGATAAGGATTTCCTCGTTACAAGTCTGGACCTTCTCAGTGCCATCATCCAGGCTCTCAATGATGACAAGTCCGCCGCGTTGGTCAAGAGTTCTCAGCAGTCCTTCTTTGAGCTTCTCAGCCTATGCATGGAAGACCCTAACGATGAGGTTCGGCAGTCTGCCTATGCGTTGTTGGGAGACTGCGCCAGGTATATCTACCCCATGCTGCAGCAGTACCTCCCCACAATCATTCCTATCTTGCTCAAGCAGCTTGATATGGACAGCGTTCTTGACGAAGAAATGGACAGCGGATTCGGCGTCGTGAACAACGCTTGCTGGTCAGTTGGTGAAATTTCCATGCAACACAAGGAAAATATGGGACCGTGGGTTCAGGAGCTCCTCCAGCGATTCGTCGAGATCATGACCAACCCCCGTGTTCCAAAGGCTCTTAACGAGAATGCCGCGACAGCCCTGGGTCGACTTGGTCTGGCTAACTCGGAACAACTTGGACCGCATCTGTCCACTTTTGCTGAGGAGTGGATCAGCATCATGAACGACGTCGAGGCAACTGAGGAGAAGGCGACAGCCTTCAAGGGATTCTCCATGATTGTGGGACGAAACCCTCAGGCGATGGAGAAGGAGTTGCTCAACTACTTCACGGCTATCGCCAGATATCGTGATATGAGCCTGAAGAGCCCAGTCAGGCAAGAGCTGCACGACGTCTTCCAGAAGGTAAGTCATCCGTAATTGTTTGTTTCATGTGCAAGCTAACATTACCAAGGTTATCGACATCTACAAGCAAATAATTCCCGAGTTTTCCAGCTTTGTTAGCCAGCTGCAGCAGCGTGACCGACAAGCTTTGGAGGCACACTACTCCCTATCATAGGGAACGATTATGGATTTAGGCTCTCCTAAACTGGAGTGGGAGCCTCGACGGTGGAAGCGGATGGTTAGTCATTATTACATAGTTATAGATAGCACTGTTTTCTGATCGCAGTAGATAGCATGGTACGGGTTGCATGGCGAAGTTCTAAGGGGGGAGCCGGCTACAAAAAGTCTTGGGACCATTTTGATTGATGTTGACATGATGGTATGAAATGATGAGGGCTGCAATATTGGCGGGTTGAAAAGATATACCTGAGCGTGGAATAGGACTTGACTGGGAAATGGGACCTGGAACTGGCGCTGTGACAAAGGCAACCTGGTGTGCCAAATGTTAGATAGAGAAATCGGGTTCCATGAAAGGAGTAGTTGAGCATTCATGGGGTTCGAGTAGATAGAATTGCTGATTTGCAAGCCGAAAAGACATTGAAGCATATATGATCACAACTCTTGGTTCTTGGTATAATCATGATGGTGTTTTCATTCAATATTCGTTCAATATCGGTACTAACCTCCAGCACATCCCTTATCATGTCTGGTCAGTACAAAAAGGAGCATTGATAACACCGTTGGACATCGCTGCTGATTTCCTCTTCCATTCACCTCGCACGTAGTCCCAGTCACATTCATGATGACCTCTACCAAACATACAGAGTAAGACAATCTGTTGACCGAATCTGTCATGATGCGGCAAACTGATCTGTGCTTTCACACGAAGGATCCATTTTCGATTCTCATCTCGATCAAACAAGCTTACTGATTTCGTGCATGAAACAAATATAAACAATTGTCCGTAGAAGCTTTGTTCCGCGGACGATCCTATCTTTAACTCCCGCATATCACCATGAAATTAACCATGACATTTCATCAAACCCCAAATGACTCGGGAACAACGACAAGAATACCCTATAGAGACTGGCGTTGACTATCGCCCGAGCCTGGGCCTATGCAATCCATGGAAACTCGCGCTGTCCCTTCTCACCTTTCTCCTATCCCATGCATTCTCCTTTAGAGTTTGAAGCTTTTCCTTTAAGGCTACCAGCATTTTCCCCCAAGTCTTTGAGGTATCGCGAGCGCGGTTGGATAGGAAAGTTGTGATGGGGAGCTTTGACGTGCCGGCTGGAAAGCTAATCAAATCCTCGCTAGTCAAAACCAACGGACCGGCACTGCACTGCACTGACTGATTGGCATAAGAACTTTGTTACACGAATCTGGCATGGACTAGGCTGGGCTGGGCGGGCTAACTCTCTGCTTTGGTCTGCCGGCAAGCCATCTATCATAGTCTCATGAACAAATACCTATTCCAGGGATGAACGGCTCTTTTTTCTTAGGGTGAACTTTGAGGTTGGGCCTCGATAGTGTGTAGTAGTAGTAGTAGTAGTAGTAGTAGTAGTCAGGAGGCGAACTGTGCGGAAATTGAGGAGGTCTGATAGCGGAACCGAGGAGTCCCTTGCCTCTTGGCTAAGTTCAGTTGTTAAACCCAAGCGAACGGCAATTCCATTACAGTTAGACTGGGTTTGGACACTTTCAGTACAGAGTAAACTACAGCATGAACTTACAACAGCCAATGGATTAAGGGAGAACCTGGATCACCAGTACAATTTCAACGAGTTTGATAAAACGCCCCGTTCGGTTGACTCGTGTAGCGTGCATGAAACAACCTCAGAAATTAACGAGAGGCAGGCTCTTTCCTCACGTACCAGGTCGTCGGTGAACTGAACTTTTGAACAGACAGAGCTTCGGCCAGGGGAGGTCCACAGGAGGGTCTGATGACCACTATAGGAAGGACGGATAAGGCTGGGCGTTGAGGATCTTAGGAAGATTCCTCCCAGCCACAGAGGTCAATGTACATACAGGACGTATATAGATCGAGTCTAACACGTACCTTCGGTTCCCAGCTGCGGGAAGATGCAGGGCAAAAAGGGTCTTTTGAGCGACTGGGGTTAGGAAAGAATGCTCCTCAGTCCATTCTTCGACGATGGGGTATTATGTCGGTAGCTAAATTTATCTTGTCTTGGTGGCTTGTCTTGATCTGGGAGGCTTCCAGCAGTAGCCGTGAGCTGAGACGCATAGACCCATTCAAGACAGGATATAGCAATAAATAGTGCTGCTGATACCGGGAACGCAGAAGATAGATACAGTCAAATGCTAGTGGCCGGAGGAAGCTTGCCGGCCCCCTGCTTAGGTAGTCTACCTACTGTGTCCGCACAGAGAATACTGAAGTTCACTGACGGACGGGACGGTCAGGGCCATCATGAGGCTCTTGAGTCGCAGCGACGTCATGGATAGGAAAGTCGCTAGTGTTACAGTAGTTTGATTGGCAACTGACGCTTGTTTGAAGTGCACAAGCGTTCCAGACTAGAAATTGGCAACTAGTCGCTGCGAGAAAACATATCACTCGGTGAGTGAAACCACAAAACACTGTTGCTCTGTTCTGCTTGCTGGTTTAAGCTTTAACACTAGGGTGCAGGGGCTGTAGTGGAAGTGAGGCCTTAACCATGCCTTCTACCCCTGCCGTTGTCGCCATTAATAGGTACAGACTCGCACTACTGCACTTTCCCCTGTTGGTGCTTGGCATTCCGACGCCCTGTTTGTACATAATGGGACAAGAGGATACCGTGCAGTAACCTGACATGGACTAGCAGCTCAGTTAGTATCCTGGTCTGATGAATTGGACCCTGCCCTAGCTTATTGGGCAAGCCTGCCCGGCACTCTGTAAGCCATCGCCTGGTCTGGAACGGAACGGAACCGACTTTTTCACTATGGCTCATCTTCCGGTGGCTGAATCGCTAGCAGGACAAAATCGACTGCTGCGTGGCACGTTAATTGTGTGGAAGACACCACAGGACCTTGTGAGGTTTTCAAGAACCTGCTATGATGTAGTCTCCCGTCAAGTATTAGCCAGGCGCCAGCTTTTGCCAATAACGGTTTAGACCCAGATACCAAAGCCCAGAAGTTTGCGGGTCATGTATGGAAACGCAAAAGTCCGGAGCGGAGACAAGCATTGACGACTTCAACATTTGTTCCTCGGCCCTTCATGGCGATCAAACTTGGGCTTCCCAGGCGGGTTGATCTTTACCGAGCGTCACAGACTGCAGGGAGTTGGACGTGCGCTCATCACCAATTTCAGATTCGGATCAGCCGCCTACCGTCGCGTGCCATGTGGTCAGTATACTGCCCAGGACAGCCGCAGTACAGTAGCGTGGTCCTAACATTGACATCGAGTCATCAGTCAGATCTCTGGATGATACGTTACTGCTGGACGTGCCAGATCAGAAGACCCCTATAGCCCGTCAGCTATGTCATGTCTGAGCGACCCTGCATCCGTGTCATAGAGTACCAACTCATTTCAAGAAGCCCTATTAGATGGCCGTGATCCTGCAGCGCGGGTTTGTCGGTGCCCTAATATAGAACGCCTTCATAAGGGATCAGCATATCTGAACTTCATCCCTTGCTTCGATTGGTGCGCAACTGGGCTACCCCAAAGATGACCTTCAGCTCCTGACAACTAAGGAAACAGTAACTGTACATGGACACCATCAACAAATCTGTAACAGACCGTCAATATTGATGCCCAAATTTATTTCCCCTGTTGCCCCTTGAAGCATGCGCTTCCGTCTCCAGTCTATGATCGGCAGCCGTGAATTTGCCATTCATCTTTGGAAAAGTCTTGATCAGTCGTGATTAGACTTTTGCATCAAGTCTTCCTTCGGAGTCTAGCTATAGGCAAGTAGTCACGATGCTGGCCTAGATCCCATCCCGCGCCTTGCCGCCTATATGCGTTATCTTATGAGTTGACGAGTTTAGCCAATATCAAAATAATCATGTGGCATGATCAACTCCTTGAGGAAACAATGTTGGACAGTAGCATATTTCCGTCTGCCTCAGTAAGTACTAGAATGTGTGAACATGCTAGGCAATATGTCTCAAACTGGTGTCAAGGTCATGACGTGCAAGATTGAGAACGTGGTTGATGTAGATATTCGTTTGCGCAATGCAGCAAGCATTAAGCTGCCAAGTAAGTATTTAGGGGGTTTGCAACTTCAGATATCCCTTTGAACAAAAGCAACATAAAGTTTGAAAGATGTCAAGTACTTAGTGTGGCTCTTGTATCAATGGAACGGACGATCTTGGCACATTGTTCCTCCGTCGGACTTTACCCAAGAGGTAGCATATTTCATGCCTCGTTCGGTCGAAACCCAAGTTGGCGAGACAATCTTTTCACAAGGATTATTTTTCTTCTTCTGCAAGAGACTTTTGCAACTCACATCCTGCCAGTAGACCTGCGGAACCATGTGGGAACTTCTAGCCTTGACCCAATATGCCCACTTGTCGAATTGGAAGGTGCGGCTCCGACAGGCTCATGATGTTTTTTTTTTTAGTCAATCAGTCTCCGCAAGAAGCTGGTGTTGCTGGACTGTATGTTGGATAAAAATAGCCAGTACGATCTTCGAAGAATGCTTTAGGACATGACAAGCGATACCTACGCCCATTAATTTTGTCAAAATGAGTAGCGTAGTAGAGGGTTAGCACCAGTTACTTTTTGTTCGTTACTGGATGAAGCAAAGGAAGCGGGCGTGGATCCTAAGAAGATCGTCGGTCTGCATGCATCTCGATCTTCTGTGCCTCCCAGCTATACGGGACATGCTTCACTAGCGCCAGACCAAAACGCTAGCCCTGGCTGACATAAAATCTGGAATCAGCACTGACCAAATCCTCGCCGTAGAAGCCCAGCCTTGGCTTGAGATTTCTGTCTGCCTTCAGCCGGGGTGGGGGGCTGTGCGTGACAAGTTCACCTTCTCAGGAACGTTGAACCCCCAACGCCAATTATCACACCGCTTTCGTCTATTTCGCAGGGGACAGCCCGTAGGTTATACCCCTGGAAAAGAATGTACATAGTAAAGAACATATCAATCGCTCAAAGTCTTAAACCAATTCGCCTACGGCTGGCTATAGCGGGAGATGAGGTCATACCGTACGCTAAATATTGCGTGTGAATGCTGGTGAAAATTAGGGATCATTCTCGAACCTGGATTCAAATGCTATGAATGTTTGTGTTATTCAATAGTCGACTCCGGCCACGTATATACCCAGCGACGTCCAGACTATCCTCAGGCGCGAATGCCAGCCCTTCTTGATGAATTTGCAACTAGAGGGTTAAGTCACATAGCACGCACGATGACCTCGAACATCGAAAAGGCATAGTAAATGAGAGGGAGCAGGGATGCGTCAATAATTGAGCCCGCCTTATCGTGCGCGCATGTTCGAACGACCATAAGAGGCATGGTGAAGAGGTTGGGAAGTGCGGATCACAACAGTCAACCGTCAAGAGGGGTCGGATGGGCTTTTCCAAATGCCCTATGCTTTTTGGCAGAGCTGGCATTTCCAGGGGAAATCCCATTTTGGAACACGAGGTTCCTTATTTCAACCAAGCAGAAGCTCCAGAAATGTTTAGTCATGGATTCCGATCTGATCAAAGGTGGACTACCCCTGATCAAATCCCAGCTTGGTAGATAGTGTGTGGAGTCTGGTTGCCTCAATGTATCTAGTGCAACCACCTAAATATGAAATATATTTTCTGACGAAAACACCACAAAGGGCCAGCTAGATGCTTTTGATACTCCGCAAAAAAGTGAAACAGAAGATGGGAGGGAAAACTCCGCGATGGTGCCGGACTGTTATCGCAATCGAGTTCGGTCCGCCGGGTCGGATCTTGTCTAGAAATGGCACCTTGAACGGAGACAACTAAGTAAGGAAGTCATCAGAACGACAGGGTTTGTTGTATGGAGAGGGAACTCCTGTTAGCTGGAGCAACCATCAAATCGCACGAACGATGATCTCATCGAGCTATGCTAGCCTTAAAATCTGGGGATGATCATAGTAGAGACCTAACAATTTCTCTCATTCCGCAATTGACACCACCTGCTCTCTCTTTGTACAGCCAATGAAGAACGAAGACTGAGGCAGTTTCGGCCGAGATGTGGGATAATAGTGGGCAAGTTTGATAAACATCGGCCGAAGCCAGCGAAGGGTTTGTTTCAGCTGTGGAACCATTGGTCGGGGGATCAGGGCCTGAAGTAGAAAGGAACTGACCATGCCGGAAACAGTGTGTCTGGTGCAAGACGGTTCTCGAGGCCAACCTTCAGCCTTGTTCGTTGATCCAGCCGGGCAGCTGTCGACCTTCGGGGTGGGGTCAATAGCTTCGGCAAACCTAGGTGGGGGACGCCGTCTTGCAGCGTTGTAATGGTAGCTCGGCCTTGGCAGAACCTCCTAGCCCATTAACAAATGTCTAGCTTCTGTACACAACCGCGGTGAGTGGTAGAGAACCAACGCCGGAGCAGATGCTGCTTAGGGTGTTTTGCTTGGTAACTGAGCCCGGACATGGTGTACAGTATGTGTGACTTCGGGATGAGCATTGTTGGACGAAGCCAATTGCCGCATAGAAGGTAGGTGCCAGGAACCTATCGATTCACATGCTGCAGTCTGTATTGTCAAGCCTGCGTCTGTCTTACCCAGAAGGCAATGATTTGCTTTTACGTTGTCCAGTTTCGATTGGGCAGTGCTTGCGATCCGAACAATACCGATATGTCGACGCCCTGCAGATCTGATGTGCTCATCATGAAGTGTTTATCAAGGTAAATGGATGGAGGGGGTGGGTTGGGTGGCCGAGAGGGGAAGCAAATGTGCTGATGCGGGAAATGGTGATGATGATGCGACAACGCTATGGTTCGAGAGATGGAAAGTAAGAGAAGAGGAGATGGTGGTGGGTAACAGTACAGAGCAGCTACCTGAGGCACACAAAGTGTAAGTTTTCTGATTGTCGCACTTTCCAACGTTGAACAAGCACAAAGTTGGAAGGCGCCTAGAGCTGGGTTGGTTGTCACAGTACAAGACGTTCCTGCCTCAAGGCAATCGAATTTGAGCATTCACAGGAGGCGCTCGTGGCTTTGGTTTTTCTTTAGTGAGGGGTCACCACATGCACTTTTGCCCCTCTATGCCATTAATTGAAGGGGCCTCAAATCTAAAGTGGTAATCGGTCAGACCTCAAACAAAGTCTACCTACTAACCTAACCCAAGCTAATAAGAGGCAATGTACGGTACAATACACTGCTGTACAAATCATGGAAGGCCAGCCGGTTCCTTCATGATGAGACATTGTTTCGGTTCAGCACAACTTTTGTGTAAATATTTCCGCAGTACCATTCTGCAATGCAACAGTGCTGTGTGTGTCCGTAAAGTGGAGTAGAGGTACTAGCTAGACAACGTCCCTTGCTTGTTTGCAGGGAAAGCTTGACCAGGCCTGGAAATAGATTGCTTCTAGAAGCCCTATGGTCAAGGGCGGTCTAAAAACCACCGATCGGGTCAAAGGGAGGGGAGTTCTTCTTTAGTGAAGATCCAGCCACAGCTACCTGTACCCATCGTCTCAACAGCTGTCGAGGTGCCTGAGAAAGCCTTTCAGCTGCAGCCACTGCTTAGGTTACATCTAGCTGCAAACCAGTATGGTTATTGATTGTGCTTTTACAGATAGGCGCATGCAAATCATGCATAATATGCTGTTGGCCAGATTCAAGAGAGACCTGGACCAATAAAAAGCCATGAAATACCATAGTCTATGATGATGTTTTCCAACCCCCGATTGCCAACCCAATAATCAATAGCCTGTGATTGTTGGACAATCTCTGGTGGCTGCGTACAACAAGTTGCACTGTGCAGAATACCATTTCCCCAGCAAAGGGCGTATGTTTCCCCTTGAATTGATGCTATTCTGAACTTGTTGCTTGGCAGTCCCGCACACGGTTGGCATGTCACTGAACCATAGCAATCATGGATCTCTCGCAAGGTAATGCCGGCAAGGGCAAACCTACCTGCCACTTATCGTGGTTTGCTCCGGAGAAGAATGCATTGTCTACCTACTGCAAGTCTATTCCTGACTACCTATTGTACACTGCGACTTGGTATTCGTTTCAGTAGTCTAATGATCACCAAACTGTGCCGTGTAGCCTTTGTGAATAAGTAGATACTTCCCATTTCCCATGTAGCGCCTAGAGGCTAAAGCGATGCAGAGTAGGCTCATTTTACGAACCACACTGTCGTGTTTTTGTAAACGGTCTGAGTATACCGCATCATGCCTGGAAGTTGTTGGAATTTTTTGTTTTCAAGGTATGATGATATGACGGGTCTAGACTTGTCTTTCACTTAGCAATCGTGCTATATTAAGGAAAGTTGCTAACTTGACAGGGTATTATTGTAGCTTCCTATTCGTGCATTTATCCGTACTCCAACCATTGTAAGAGATCAATGGAACCGTGCCATGGCTCTGATTCGTTAGCAATGTCGAATTTGACTGAAGCACGACTATAACCAAGTTTTAGAGATCAAAAGACATCATACGATGATTCCAACTCTCAGCCAAATACCCTCAATATGTTCGGTATCTACCCTGTCCTTGTCTAGCGCCCGAGCTCAACAATGACAAGGGCACGTGAACGAACAGGGGGAATACAGTTTCTGTAGTAATGGAATTCCCCGAACTTGAACTACTAATAAAACTGGTATCACGAATGCGACAATAACATCCTTTCTACCGCCGGACAAACCGACCCAGGGCTGCTACAGGGTACAGGTCACCCAGGAAATGCAAAGCTTGAACCCGTCAAGGAGAAAGACTATAGTTAAAAAGTAATGTTTCAGTACGTATCACGGGACTCTGATATCCAGAGTTCTCCATACTTGACATAATTCCCATGTGAGAGGACTGACACCAGCCCTAGATTACCTTAATTGTCGGTCAAGGGAAATATTTCTGTAGCTATACATCACCATGGTTGCACTTTATATGATAAGCTAAGCCTTTGATCGTTATTATTGCGGCGCAAATAAATCATCACAGGCTGCGACACGTTCCTCGACAGCCTGTGAAAGGCCCAAGTATTTGGTTGAAGGTTACACCAGACGAGTGATGGAGCCCGAATACGCCGACATCCTGGACACAGGATCTACGGGGCAGCAGCATACCCGAGGTAAATCCACTCAAGGACGTTCGGGAGGATCATGTCTATCAATAACCATATCCATGCAATAACGGGCCTCTCATGGTGAGATGAAACACGCGATAGGAGATTGTTGTAGTTGGAGGCCATGAGAGTGAGAAACAACATCAGAGATCTGGGTAAGACGGATGAAAGTTGGGATTTGGACAGGCCAAGTTGAACTGCGCCCGCTTGTGATTGCAACTGCTACTGCTACCGTTACTACCTACTACAGATACAACCACGACAATGAGACCTTGAGACAGACAGGTCAGCGACGTCATGGTGTTAAGATTCCATTGAACAGAGTGAGGCGCAGGGACGAGAAAAGAGACTCGACGGAGACACCCGTGGCTCTATCTCAACTGCGAGATGAGACAAGGCCAGATAAGACCACACGGACCAAAGCTTTGGGAACGATGGAACAAATAAACATGCACTTGAACGAAGCGAAGGAAGCTAGGTACCCGGATACTCTAGGTAGACTAGATACATCACATCCATTACAGCCCATGTTCTGTGAAAGCATTTGTGCGGCGTTTATCTTACCTGATTGTGGACCCGCAAGTAACGTTCCAGTGTTAGTAATCTACAATCTAACTAGCTCTGGTTAAGCGCATGCCTTTTTTAGAACTTCTCCATATTCACATCTAGACCCTCAATTGAAAATGTGCCATTTCTGAAGCCATGTCGCCTGTACAGATTGCGCTTGTAATGCAAATGCGATGCAATGCGATGCAAGGTAAGGGATTTGATATCTGTTTGGTCCAGTCCTGGCCGTTGCTCTACAAGCGGGCTTTCTTTCAATGTTGGAGATGACTCTCGAACGAGCTTCTGGTTGCGGACAGACAGGCTTAGACTTTTGACAAAAAGCTACCTACCTAGGTCAACTACCGGCCGCCCCGGTTTGTCCGCCTAGGAGGCCCTGACACCATGTTCCCCGCCGTCAGAGCGCGCTATCTCATCGTTGTCTCTCTCCCTGTTCTATACGCCTAGCCCAATCGTAGAGGGCTGTCGAGTTCAGACGAGCGAATAGAAGACAAGACCGCTACTTGGGCCGAGAGCCTTGCAACCGGCGCTCCATGGACACCGAAGCCTAGCCTAACCCAGTGTGCAGCAGAGGCCCTAGGCAGCCTGGGTTAGTTAGCTAACCACCCGACCGCACAGCGCCCAGCCACCAAAACCTCTCTCAAGGATGACTGAAAAGCGTTGCCAAAGTTAATAGGTTGAGCAAAATTCAGCCGACAGACTTCTGAACGACAGCAACCTTCCCAACTGGATGACCAGGTGAGGACAACGTAGAAGGGGCACGGGCGTTCAAAGTTATTTTTACTTAGTTACGTAGTGTTTTTGTCACCTTTCCACTCGTTCCACCCGAACCTCGAATGGAAGTTCGGTCGTTTGTCAAACTTTTAGTCAACATTCACTCTAGACTTTCTTGGCGATTACATGCTTTTTACTTTACTTTTTTTTTTTTTTTTTCCTTTCGTTTTTTCTTTGGTTGTCGAGGGTCTCATATTCCTTTCCGGACCGCGGAAAAGCGGAGGACGGACGCTAGTTCTCAAAGATCTCTCTACCCCTTGACCCTGGGCCATGTGCGTCATGTCCTTCGGCTGCAGGGTTGGTTCTTGGCCACTGCCCTCAGGCTCATGACTGGATGAATGGATGGCTGGATGCTCAGCTCAACTCCCCGTGGTGTACATACCGCTCAATTGATGCACACACTGTGTTGTTGTCTGCTGTCTGCTGCAGATGGGCGTCAACCCACCTGCTGGAAGAGCCCAGAGCCAAAGTGACTGGGCGCTGTGCACCCTCTGTTGTAGGTGCCACAGTCCGCCACTATCTCTTGTTGTCACTACATACCTACGACTGATAATGATGAACTGTACTGTACTCGCTCTCGGCTGCTGTCCTTTGTCTTCTGCCATCGAATGCCTATTCTGGGCTGTACTAGGTTTCTACCCGCCACCACCGCACCGGCCAGACTAAAACCTCATGGTTTGAGGTTCATTCCGTCCATGACCATGGGGACATTTCCATCTTGGTGGTCATGTAGAACCATAGGACAAGCACAAGCCAGAAAGATCGGCTTTAGCCCAATGAAGCATTTCAAATCGATAGCTCCCCAAAATAGCACCTAGAAGCACATGGTATGTATGGATCGATGCTATCTTGAGGTATGGATCATTCTCACTACTGTACGTTTACCGAACAAAGTCTTAGCTTAGACCAGAATCTCCAGTTCTATGCTTGCTATTCCGGTATCCCTACATACTCCGCAAGACTTCCCGCTTGGCACGTTTCCATTGCCGTCTGGCCAATCCTTACCTGGGTCCTCCTCTGATCTGGTATGGACGGTCTTTTTTTACTACCAACGTGGTGGTCTGTGGCCGACGCTCTGCGGGTCCTAGTCCAGGAAATGGGCTTCTCAACTATGACAGATGCCCAGCCCAGGGATCTTTTGGAGACAGCGGCCCTATTACTGATGAGGCTGCAGGACGCCCCCCTGGCCTCCTCCCTGGTGGCACCGGACCACACCCCATCCCTAGCGTCTTGGGTCGGTAGGTTGTGTTTCCAGCGCACCTCACATTTTCTTACTCTTGGTCCAAATGCTGCTCAGCGCAGCTACCACAAACGTGCATTCATGCTCGGGGTTCACGGCCAAGACAGCCCGATACATTGGGACTCATTCACTGCTGCCCGCTGCCGTAGTCCCGGGGCCCGCACTGCACAACCCACAATTCCCTTAGTCTGAGGCCGAACTCGCCGCTCCTCCTTGACGTTCCCTCGGCCCATTCCTAGGATTCTGAATGGTAGACAAGGTTGCTTGTTTCGCGATTCTGATGATGCTCGTTCTGGTTCAGACACAGGCTAAGGCTGCTATGGCTGGCTTATGGTGGGTGCCCATCGGCTGCACGCTTTTAGCACTGCTGAACTGGCACTGACGCTGATCTGATTGCTCCTGCACTCTCACCCACACAGCACATGGCACATCGTCCAGGACGGGACCCTCTTACCTCACCATACCTACCTTACCTTACTGTACCTTCCTAGCTGTTTATCACAGCACAACACGGGAAGAAGTACCTTGGGTACACAGCCTTCCATCCGTTCCTTCCATCCCACTCTTTCTTACCTTACCTTACCTTCCACTCCCACACGCCTCATACACCCCCCCAGTTGCTCCTCCCCCATCTACTTACTCCGCTTGTATTTAACAAAGCGACTGTCCCCAGCTCGTTCCTAGATCCTCTCTTGATTCCCTTTGGACATCTCCAACAATCATCTCAACCTTCAACAGACTCATCACCACGTTCGCTATCCTCCCCCACCCGCCTCACCTCTCTCAACTTTTAGGAAGTCCTCGTCGACTCCTGTCACTCGCTTTATATTCCGGTGTCTTGATATTAGAAGAACGGTCAACTTCACGATCATCTTCACCTCTTTTCCTATTGTGGATAGCCAGGAACATTCGCTCTGTACAACGACCCGTCGCCATCTGAGATCGACAGCCTTACGCTAAAAATCATCTGGACTCGACCCCCAAAGCTATCAAAGATCGGCAGCTTCTTCAAATTTAAATACGAGATCAGCCCCATGCTTATTTAAGCTTGAAGGTACTCGATATCCTCGTCTTTGCACATCTACACTCGCTTCCCGGAACATCAACTACTCTACCACAAAGGAAAGAAACCCAATCAAGGACACCAAATTCGATCGCTACCATTTGCCTGGACATCCAGCTAAAGACAACTTATCACACTACTCAACCTCAACGACCAAGGTTTCAGATATCTCTTCGACTCATCTGACTTGATCATTGTTGCTTCGTAGAATCTATCGAGCTTGCCAGCCGCATTCGTGTGAAGCCATTTGTGTCTAAGTCCCAATCCTCGACTTTTGCACCCGAGCATAGCATCTCGACACTTTGACGCTGAACTGTTGTCTACTACGAGACCCTATCTACAATATCCTTAATTTGGACTCCTGGGATTGAATCCTGGAAACCAACCGACTGGGTGAATCACTGATTGTGCCCTTGTCTCAACGCTCGCTACCAATCCACAGGCTTGCCTTTGTGGATCACTTCGCGTATGTCTCCCCTTCATGAGGTACTGTACATATACTTACTAAATAGTTCTTACCACAACTTCACTTGTAATCTTGCAAAATGGCCGGTCCCGGTGGTGGTCCTCCTCGCCGCAGTCACACCAAGTCTCGCAAGGGGTGTGACACTTGGTATGATATACTACATCCACGATGATCTTTAACCTGAATACTGATTTGTCTTTACAGCAAGCGCCGACACATTCGATGTGACGAAAACTTCCCTCAATGGTAATTCCAGTCTTGCATAAGAGTTGTTCTTCTTTGAAGCTAACATGAATGCAGCCGCAACTGCACTAAGCACAAGATTCGATGCCCTTACAACGATGTGCAGGTTCCAGATTCTGAACGCTCTACCACTCCCGACAAACCTGACTTGATGTGGACACCACAAATCGAAGCTGCCATTGCTGAATGGCAGAGGACAGGCGTTTTTCCTCTCCCAAGTCTTGGAATCTACCCTGCCCCCATGCCTCATTTGTACTCGGTCGAGGACCTCCGTCTGATCTACCACGTTGCGGCCTTGTACTACCAGCTGGCTTCGATTGACGCGAACAATTTCACTCTCTGGACTCGCCACATTCCTACGTATGCTACCTTTCTTTCCCACCTGAGGAATGGATACTAACAGAAGGCTCTAGTCTTCTTCGAATAGGCGCTACAACTCCATATGTTATGCACGCTCTGCTCGCTTTCTCTGCCATGCACATTGCTTTCCTCACCGACTGCCCTTTGGTTGGCAGCATGGCCTACGAACACCGAGGTATCGCTCTCAAGGGTCTTCAAGAGGCTATTGGGTCTTTCTCACGGGAGACTTCTGATGCTATCTTGGCTGCCTCTCTAGTCCTTTCCTGGCAAGCCACTGACTGGTGAGTATTATACCTTTTGGATCTATTGCGACTGTGGCTGACCATTTTTTAGGCGCAGCTGGACTCAGCTGATGCAAGGCACCTCATCGGTAAGTTGATTTGATCCTGACTCCTGAACAACGCTAACAAACAGGTAGGTGATCGATGCCATGGACCCGTGGAAGCACGAATCCCAGTTTGGAGACTTTATCGCCGAGAGCAGCACATTCCCCACGGCTCCGCCATCCCCCGGAAAAGACCATCGTCCCAGCCAACCTCGCCCTGAGGATCTGGATGCCTACCAACGTACACTCGAGCAAATCCAGAAAGTAGAGGCACATCTCAAGCATCACAAGGAAGACACGACCCAAATTCAGCATCTCATCGGTTTCCTTCGTGGTTCCCGCAAGATCAGCCCCACGCTTTCAATTGCTCAGCAGTTCGAGCGTCTCCAACCTCTTCGCAAATGGCTCTTTTGGATGCCTGTCGGTTACCTTCAGAATTACCATGGCTCTCCCAACTCCCTGGTCATCATTGCTCATCTGTATACTGTGGCCCTCCTTATGGAGCGACTTTTCCCTGAGATCGGTGCTGCCTACTTCGGAAGCTTGTCTATCTCACCGGTTGAGGAGATTGCCCGTCGACTCATGTCCATCAATGTCTCGGGCGCTGGAAGTGAAATGCAAACTCCTCTGACCCTCATGGAGTTCCCCATCGATACAGTCGGGCAGTTCCGCTCTCGGATGGGATGGATGCATCCTGAGCGAACCCCATCGTTCCCTCAGTTCAACCCTCGCAACTTCACTGTCCACGAGGAGATGCCTGCTCCCGAGCCATATCTCTACGGGAACCCTGCTTTCAGCTACAGCACCGAGGAAATGTCCATGCTTAATGCATCAGGACCTCCGCCTTCTGCTGTGAGCCCCTTGGTTCTGTCGCCTTACCCAAGCCAGCAATACCTCAACGTTCCCTCTCCGGCTTACACGGGAGCTTACAGCCCGGCATCCTCAACCTTTGAGAGCTCAGTTGCATACAGCGACACTGAGGAATACGGATCATGGGACATGAACGCTCTACAGGGCGGGCCTTCTTCCACCATTCAAGACTCTCCTCAAAACTATGGCGTTGGGTTCGTTACTCCTGTCCAGGCCGTGTGGATCTAGGCTCCCCGAGACACCACTGGCTCAATTTACACGAAGAACATTAGGGGATTGACCGTTACCACCCAGGATTAACACGACACCTACGTACCCGCCTCCAGAGGACCCGAGTTTTTACATGACCTCCATGACGAGCGCCCCCCCTCAGTATCTCAACTCGGAGCAATTCGGCATGCTTCCCTTACCCGAATCGCCCGTCGCGTCGAACGCACCACTTCCACGACACCGTCATACTTCGTCCATGTCATCTGCTCCGCACCCTCCGTCTCCTTTGACACGAGCTCCTGTGATGCACCAATATGACGACAATACCCGACGCCGAGTTACTTGATACCCGAATTCGATTCACTGTCAAACTGTTTAATTGTTATGTTTTGTTTTGACTTTCGCCTTTTTCCAAAAACGACGCAGGCGCCATGTATACCACACTCCTTGAACGCTCGCTACAACCGAATCACACCGCGTTGTTATACAACGCCAACAGTCCTTCTTTCACATCGATACATGCACATCAGAGTGCCGTATCATATTTCACACTCCTTACGATAACTGTCACCAAAAGAAACGACGCTCCTTCGAACAATGATACCCCATAGACACTCCTTCTTAACGACTTTATGAAGATTCGATTGGTTATAGATTTCACTCCTCGCGGTTTCTGCCTACTTAGTGGGAGAATCGTATCCGGAGAGCATAGCGACTGTTTTTTGTTTTTTTTTACTGCGCCTGGGAAAAAGTTTGGCGTTGATTGGAGTTCGAGTTGGCATATGTTTGACGCTTTCGATCTTGTTATGTTTGCTTCTTTTAGGATTGATCATGCTTTTCGCTCCCAACTCTTCGCAGAGCCTGGGGCAGCGATGGAATAACACGGGACAGAAGCACCATAGGATTTTGGAATACTTAACCTCGCCTATGAGAGGCTGGAGGTGGACATGTATGTTTGAAACGAGACGATACGAGAAGGATATCGTGTGAGGATAGACTCTTTGCTTGTTGCTTGTCATGCTTGTATTTCATGCGCTGTAGGGAAGATTGATGTCTGATGGTAGTTCTTGCGTGTTCTGCCCGGGGGTTAATTTTAATCTACTATATTTTGCACTTATTATCTATTCTTCGTTGCCTCGTGATTAATGAAGGTTTTATTAATGAGAACAGCCTCTTGAAGTCTTGTCTACACTTCTACCTGACTATGTTATCATGTTACGAATGTACAGAAACATTGGTAGAACGTCAAAATCATTACAACAGACGAATCGTGCTTGCTGAAGTTGACTTCAATTGATGTGCTTCCACCAAAGTGGTAAGAACATCTGGATATCTGAATATTTGCCGTGACCTTCAATTACATTCCCATCTTTACATGCCGCTTCTTTAAAACGTTTACATCGTGAGTCGTTTCTAATCTGCAGCTATGTCTCTCTTTTCGCGAGAACACCTTCGTGATGAAAAGAGGCTTTCCGCTGCGCCGTCTACCATCCGTACCCTTACAGCGATGAATCTCGTCTATGGTTTCCAAGATCGGGGTTTCCCTCATTATCATCATAGATTGGTGTCAACAAATAACATCCAGGGAGGTTTCGTCTAGTTAGGTGATGCTCTTTTTGTTAGGGCACCTTGGCTCGTGTAGCAAATTTCCTTGTGATTGAAGAAACTCTATCGAACGTTACCAGTGGTGGTTTCCAAGGGGTCAAGGTAATCAATTTTGGTCTGGAACAGCCGGTCACTAACTGCATTTGTGCTTAGCAGACATCTCGTGTCGGCCACGGGTCGTGTGGAACAGAAATTGGGCTTGTCGACTTGGATCTGGATGTTCCCCCGCTGCTTGGCTGGTGGACTGGTGTAGAAGAATTACACTTTATGAAGCAACATGACATTGGGAGTGTAGCAACTAATCATATAGCCGACAGCTTCTATCATGCCTGCGATGCTTTCAACTGTTGTGCATGGCCATCTATATGCACTGTCTTTCTCACCCCATCAACCTTGTTACGCACCCTTATGATGGTGTTACAACACTGTAGACTTAAGGACTTAGTGGGTTGATATGCGGGATATGGATTGGATTTGAAGCTTGACTACTTCGTTCAACACCATCTACTCCAACGTCCTCTTCTACACGAGGCTATAAACAGAGCCTCACTGCACATCAACGCCTCCATAGCTATCAATTGTTAAGCCACTATCCAAACATCCATAAGCGCCCTGAACGGTCCCAGACAGGCGTGTGATGGACAGTACAATGCAGTGCACAAAAGGAAAGGAAACATGTCTCGACAAAAACAGAGCGCATGGCCATCCGGTTTGTTGGTATCAATATTCCATTCCGGTCCCCTTCCCAGGAACTCATATCCAGCCGGTTTCACCTTTCCTCAAAGAGGACCAACCGGTTTTCCTGTCTAAAAAATACATAAAAAAAGATGACTAGGCCACCGTTTGGAGGCTCTGTTACCTCGAAAGCGTGCGCCTGTCAATGCCCAAAACTCCAAGGCGCCTGTGCGATAAAAACGATTGAAATAGATCATGTATGGGGTGAATTGGTCCAAACCAACTCCGGTATCATGAGTTATCGATGGTGCATCTCTTGAGCATCGTCGTTCTTCAAAGTCATGGTCTGACGTTCATAAAACTGGGTGTTGTCTGTCTTTTGGTCGTCGCAAAGCGGCATCTCTGGTTGAATGGTGCCGTTGTGTCAACGGAACGCTTCAAGCTGACGTACTGCTTCGAGGCCTGTTTGACGATGTTCGGTTTGGTGGAGGCAATCGAGCGCTGTCACTACGGTCACGGCCAGCACCCTGTCGTACGGCATCACTGTAGCTGGGCACAGGTGGATGGCGCGGGCTGGAACTTCGACCAGGAGGAAGAACGGTGACGGAGGAGTTGCCTCGACTGCGGTTCATCACCCGAATCAACGGTGTATCCTCCTCACTATCACTGCCATATCTGTCCTCATCGCTGCTTGAATGGTCGGGACTTTGGTATTCAGGTGGTGGATTTGTTGCATCTTCGAGATGTAAGTGTAGAGGGTTATGGTTGTGTGTCTCCTGCTGAGGACCGGCATTACTGCTAGCTTCACCACTCTCCTCGTTGGGTACAAAGTGGGCCAAGGAGATATCGGTTGAGCTCCTAACTGGTCCAGGGCTTGTCGGGGGCAGCACCCTGAAGTTGCCGCTGCGTGTTCGTCCATGCTGAGGAATCAAGTCGTTGGATGGGTTGCGTGTATTGTATGAGCTTGCTGTGATGGAGTGACTGTGCTGTCTGCCTTGGGGGTAAGTAGGACCGTCTTTGGTGCCAGCTTCCAACAGAATGCTACCCTGCTCAGACCCGTAAGGGGGTGGAGGAGCCAGACTACCAGTGACCGGGGCGAGACCCCATTTCTTGACGTTGGCCTCGATGAAAACGAAGCCGGCTTGTCCGAGGTTGACATGGATAGTAGCAGGACCGTTTGCACCGATGGCGGGGAAGAAGTTCTGTGCCTTGAGACCGTGGACTACCTCTTCGAGCTTCTTACCATTGCGAGTAAAGAAGATAGCACCAGTTCGAGGACGATAACCCACGCCAACAACATCACCTTGTACCAATGGGGGACCATAAGGAGTCGCGCCAAATGGTTGGTTATAGCGACGAGCACCGGTGGATTGGTATCCAACAGAGTACTTGTGGTAACCTAGGAAACAAAATCAGCAAATGATCGGAGATGCAAGGTGCACAAGAGTATGACAAAACTCACCAGGTAGTCGGAAGAGAGGATAAGGCTTGGTGGCCATGCCGATGCTCAGCAGAGTACTTTCTGGCTTTTCGTAGATCTTGGCCTCCCAGTAATAGACGTCGTTTTGCTTGGGGACGGGAAGGTTGCTCATGACAGTACATTCAGAGTCAAAGAATTCAATCTCGGTGCGAGCTTCGACAAAGCAGTTGGCGATCTCGAGTTCGGGTTCGAACTCCCATGCGGAGACACCCTTTTCTTGAATGGCGAGGTATTGCGATAAAGAGATATCAGTCTGCATTGACTCAGGAGGGTTTGCGGTAACCCAGGCTGTTGCAAAAACAAAGGTTAGCTAGATCCGTATACATTGAGAGTGAAAGGCTGGTGACATACCCTTTGCTCGTAGGTATTCCTGACGGGACATGTCGTCCATAACCTCGAGGGCCTCAGCCTCATCACGCGCGAATGCCTGTTCATCATCATATTCTCCTGGTCGGCCCAGTCGATCGAGAATAATACGTCCGGTACTCGCGCAGCCAGAAACCCAGAAGATGAAGATAACCAGAGCGATGAGAACGATGGACCCGAAGGACGACACGAGGCCGATGACGACGCCAGTGAAGGCGGAGGACGGGTTCGACGTAAGCCCCATGATGGGCGATAGCGAAACTTCCTAGTAACTGTCTATTGAATTTGTCGTGACTGTATCCAGAGGTAGATTTGCGTTGAATTGCGGTTAATTCAGGGCGTATGGAACCGTGTTGTGCGGGTTAATCAATCGATCGGTCGGCGGTGGTAGGCAATCAAGGCACGGGATCTTGGCGGACGGCGTCACCGCCGCAAATAGTACATGTAAGAATCAATCGCGCGGCGAGATAAGGTAAGATGGAAGAAGGGTGGGTATCGCTAGGCTATAGATGAAAAAGATAAAAAGGAAAAAAAGGGCGAGAGGTCGAAAGAAACGCCGAATGAAGGTGGAACAAAAACCTTGAGATAGGAACGGCTGGTTTCAAGCGCCAAAAGTTTTGGTGGTGGTGATGAAGAAGGAGGAGGAGGAATGACGAAGATGGGGAAGGGAGAGACAGTGAAGAGAGGCGAAGCCGTAGGTAGCGTTTGGGTGGTTGGTGGGATCAAATGTGGAGGAGACCTAACAGAGAGCCAAGGATCTGTTCTGGCCCACGCGATATCGCCACGCAAATGTGCCTTGAGGATTGTCAATTGGATAGTGTTTGAAAGTAGAATAGAATAGTGGTAGAACTTTAGAGAGATTGGTTGCTGTGAGTTTTGGAATTAGATGGAACCCTAAAACAAACATTTACAGTTGCTGCATCTTGTTCATTCTTTGCAGCTTCATGCTCGCGTCATGACTCCAAACAGAATGTAACATGGATGAACTTACCTATGTCACTGAACGCACCCAACGACGGGACCTTGTAGCAGCGGGGGGAGGGCTTCCATCACTGACTGCTCGGCCTTAGTTAGAGGGGCCAGGCAGTCAAGTCACTCAGTCAGCCCCAGCCCGATGAGGGAAACTCGTTCCCGCCGGTTCCGTCCAAGGCGGCCGGGCGGGGAACACGATAGCGCTTGCATCGTGTTAGCGCAGACCACTTTGCTAAGCTGTATGTCACTAACAACCCAAGTGGGGCCATCATGTCTTTCTTCCTAAAACCGATTCAGATCTAGTCAGTCGATCATGGGAATGGGATATCCCGTTTTCACTCAGGGCCAGGAACCAAACAGTCAGCCTCGAATTCGTGACGTTCTCAGTCAGAGAATCCGCTGCATATAACAGACCCCCCGTTCCCAGCTGCCTGTCGCATAACATATGTAAAACCAAGTCCTTGTTGTTTCGGCCCGGTGGGCTACACGCTACAGCTAAGACGCCCCCCAGGTTTCACATCTTCCATGGATCAGGCGCCTACAAGGCTCAGCGTTGGATGGATCTACAGATCCTGCCTGTGCTATTTTGAGCTTTCGCGATACGCCTCGCGTTCAAACTAATTTAGATATACTACGCTGTTGGCCAACAGCAGGTACTGATCGTCAGATTTGAGCTGCATTTTGCTCTGATGTTGCTGCTGAGATTCTGAAACGACCATTCTGCTTATCGATATCTAAACTAACGTCATGAGTGTGGGAGAATGGTTTATCTTGCCCCTTACCCTTCTTTGACCGAAAAAGCAATATGTCGCGTGGGCGTTGCAGAATTGTTCTTCTGTTTGTGCTTAGCTCGTCTGATATTATATATCAGTGTTCTCTGGCCAGCTCTTTGAAGACTCCTCATTTGGTGACGCACAGTTGAGACTCGCTTATATTCGCCTGAGATGAGACTCAAAACCATCATGCACATTCGCGTCCAGGCGGAAAACCAATAAAATCATCGTTGGAACGAATACGTTGAGTGATTGCATCGTGATTTATTTATAGTCTACTAATCTCAGCATATCCATTCATGTCCGTGAGAATCCGTTACCGTGCCTATTTACATACATTACACATACTACATGAACCGAAAAGCCATTCCGAATCCCAAAAAACAAAAGCCGCAATTTACCTGATAAAACTCAATGAACGTTTTTCGTCATCCCGTATCCGTAATCTTCATCTACTCCTCCTCTACTGTTCGTCCTCGGCGGTATTCCCGCTGCGCCCTGCGCGCCCTTCTCTCCTCCCTGGCACGCTCCCTCTCCAACTCCCTCAGCTCAGGCATCGGGTGGTGATAGCTCTTGGTTCCCAGGTCGCCGCTATCGTCCGTGGTACGAGTTACCTGCGACCCGGAGAGAAGACTCTCGCTCACCTGCGAATCAGCTTGTGTATCGGCGCGGGAGTAGCTCTCGGCACGCTGGTAGCTGAAGTCACGACGAGCATTTCGGCCAGCTTCACGCAGACGACGGGCCTCAGCACGCATGCGTTCAGCCTCTCGGTTCTCACGGCGGTCAGCAGTAGAGTAAACCTTGCGGATACCAGCCTTGGGCTTGGTAGGTGTGGTTGTAGGTGTAGTCTGGCGATCGGAGAGGAGGTTTGTTGAAACATTAGATTCGGTGCCGTTGTTGGTAGAGCCGTCCCATTCAGAGCCTTCACTTTCCTTGTTTAAACCACCAACACGGGCAGCTCTCTCATGACGGTAGTTGCGGAGTTCCTTCTTGGCAGCACGTTCAGCCTCTTCATCCTCGACACCCTCCTCACCGACGTGACGGCTAGTCTTCTTGCCTCGCTTCGCACGCTCGCGGTCTCGCTTTTCCTGCTTGCGGCGGCGCTTCTCACGGGCGTAAATGTCGCTAGCTCCAGCGGTGATACCAGTAAGTGTTGTGCTCTCTGTGACAACGGTTGTGTTGTCATCGTCGACGTCTTTGTAAACACTGCCACCGCCGAGGTTTGTTGGTCGGGTCGCATTGGAAAGAATAGTGCCGTTGGGTCCGGTGCGTCGAAGTACAGTAGATTTGTAGTCATCCCAATCGGTCTCCTTGAATTGGAAACCACCGTTCTTGGCCCAGAAGAAAAACCAGATACCGGTGCACACAAAAGCGACACCGATCAGAGCAAAGAGAAAGAAAAAACCGCCGTTGCTGATATCATGAGGGTCGAAAGAGCCTGACTCAGGCTCAATAGACGGCTTGTGTCTGTCGCCCTTGTCGTCGTCGTCTCGAGCGAGAAGCACTTTAGTAGCTTGGAGTAGATGGCCTGAGAGTGCCTCAGCAGCGCGAGGGACATGTTGTGTGAGTGAAGGCGCACTGCGCAATGTTCGAATAAGAGCGGGAGCCATGATGGAATGAGGTGTAATGAAGAAGTCTCAGTCAAAGAGAGATAATTGTAAGCTAGGCTTCGGGTGCTGTAGCCCAGCCGAGCCTAAAGGTGAACTACAACCAAGCGGTCAAGATGTCTGTAAGCGAAAAAAGAGACGGAATTCGTTGTGCGGTGTGTCGTTGAATGAATCGTGTCGAGTCGTGATGAATATGAGAAAAGTGTTTTCCCTGGAGGCAAAGAGCGGTAGAAACGATGAAGGGAAGAGGGACTTGCGTGGCCCTGCCAAGGTGATGGTGCTTGGTTAACCCAGAAACGAGGCGTGGAAAAGACGTGGCTGGGACGTGTAAAGGGTGGTTGGGCACTTAAACCTGCGCGTCAGGGTTCGTGCAACGTTCTCGAAATCCATCAAATTAACGGCTGAAAAATACAGAAACAGTAAGCTTGTGACATCAGAAGTGTCTGAATTCACATCCGTAGTAGTTTAAGACATCCTTACTTCAATTATATCAACTTGTGTCTGCTGCGATTGGAGTCCAGCCACAATCTTCAAATGACGTCGAAAAGTAAACAATCATCTTCGCTGACCGGACAACCCTCGCACAGAGAGCCCATTTAGTCAACAGCCAATCGCAGCCGTCCACGACTTGATGCTCCAGATCGCAATGCACACGCCCCCTTCCAAAGTTTCGTTTCTTGCCGCTTGGGAATGGGAACTGACGAGCTCTATTTTAGCCCGCATAAGTCGACGGAAAAGAAGCTTCTAGGGAGTAGCGTCGGTCCTTTGCGAGACGCCCGAGGTACTGTACCTAATGCGCGCATAATCCGTCGTGATACTCTTTGAGTTGGGCTTGCTACATACTCGAGACCCCAGGGATCGTGTCTGATTCAGCCCCTGAGACGGCGTAAGCAGTTGGTCTTACGGCCGCATGAATTAATAGCAAAAGCGCTTAATTACAGTCTGTTGGTTGTCGAATAGACGTCTTAAGCTACAAACCCGGAAGATCGTCAGTCTTTTCACGCACAAAGCCAGATACCTGAGACAGCTGGTTCCCATACGGCGGTTCAATCAGGTTTAAATCCACTATCTTGTTACTTCCACCATCCCCAAACGATACCCAATTCCCGTTTCAACTCAATCCCTCATCTCCGTTCAAGCCACCTGTGGCCAAGATATTCATCCTGTTACCCCAGATCGGCAGACATTGTCACAGTTCAATTGTATCAAGGGAAGCTGAATGAAGAACCCAAACATGCATGTCATGCTGGTTGTAACATAAGATTATTCTCTGCCGGGCAGCAGATAGAGGCGCGAACCTCATCTGCCCGTACAATCTATCGTTCTGATAACAAGGGTTGTATATTTCTTCCAGCCGTGTCTTTTTCCTCCTCTTACGACATGCTCAACAACACAATACAAAAGCCACGTCCGTAACCGTTTCTCACGCAACCTCCACAGGGATGCATACAAATCCACCCTTAGCGAAAAGGGGTGGAGCCATGTCCCAGATCCTGCCAAACTAGTCTCAGCGAATAGATGTCAGTCACCGTATTGGGCAGCCTTCCACCGAGTGTAAGACGAAAGCTCGAGACAACTTAGTCGATAGCCGCCCAAAGATGAAACATCTGGTTCACAGATACATTGGCATCCTTCCATTGATCCAGCTGAATCCAACACAAGCCCCGTCTGGGCGTACATGATTTTCGGGTAAAAGAATCGTTTTGTAAGGGTCCTTGACATGAAGGGCAGGCGGTAGAGTACCAGATCGCCAAAGGAACTGGACATCAACTGGATGTTCCCTCCGTCATCATTTTTGGGGTATCAACTTTCTGCCGTAAAGCCAACGGGAGGGTTTAACCCAAGAATAGAAGCATAAGAATATAGCTTCAGTGCAGTACAGAATATCCACCCAAATGCTCAACCAAAATCGAAGATCCAAGATTAAACGTGAAACGCTGTCCATCCCGTAGACATCTGGATGCAGATATTGTAAAGAAAAAGATATAATTCAAAATGCAAAAATGCAAAAACGCGCGCTGATCATCAACTTTGTCATCTCTCATAAGAAGAAGAATCATCAATAAATGTAGTCGTCCATGGCGAACGTTGGGTCATACGGGGCATGATTTCCAGAATAGCCTCGGTGATGCGAGTCAGAACGGCTAGGAGTGTGGGGTCGGTAAGGAAGAGCCTTTCGTTCAACTCGGCTTTGGACATCCTCAAGCTGGTAGTAACTGCTAGCACGGTCGCTACCAACACGGGAGCTGCCAGTTGGTCTGGAAAAGGTAATCTCTCCTCCATCACCACACTCAATTTCGGCACCCGATACACGCACGACGGCCGAGCCTGATACTTTGATCGTAACATTGTCGGTATCGCTAGAGGAAGATCGGGTAAGACCAGTAGTGTTGCTCTGCTTATACTCGCTGTCATCATGGCTGCCACTACTGCGGCTGCTTCCACCGCCCAGCCGAGGGTTGCTGGCTTTGCGAAGGGCGGCAGCAGTCAAAGGCATAGCAGGGCCACCATTGATGTCATCCTGGTACTTCATGGCGTCCAGATATTTGTCCTCATCATCATCATCCAAGCTGGCGCCTCCACCTCCAAGTGTCCGGTCATAATCGTAGAAGGAGTCTCTCCTGGTGCGGGCAGGCACAATGTCAATCCCGCCCCTCTCGTATGCAACAGACCCACGGCGTGTGCTACGAGCAGGTACGATATCAGCACCATACCCTTCGTATGCAACAGAACTTCTTCGAGTGCGAGCCAAAGCCTGGCTGCGGGGGTTGTAGTTGGCCTCGGGGGAGTCAGTAAAAAGACCAGGACTGTCCGCGAATTCCTCGTCATCGTAGCCTTGTTGGTCTGCAAAACCGACACGGCTACGGCTGGTAGGCGGAGGGCGCGAAGGAGTTCTCGTCTTCCTTTGAGTCAGTGTTTGAGGCGGGGCACGGAATGGAGTGGTTGGAGGAGGCATCGCGGACTTGGGTCGTGGAATGCTTTCAGGTGGAGGCATTCGTCGGCGGTCCTCTTCGTTCTGTTGTGGTCTCTTAGAACGGGAGGCACGCCTTACAGGACGAGGGTCAGGTTGCTCCTCTTCCTCATACTCATCCTGAGGGTAACCAATGTTAGAAGGAGAAGGCTGGTTCTGACGGAATCCCATGGACGACGCAGGTCGCTCGAAACGGTTCCTGAGATGAGCGCTTGCTTGTTGCGATGGCATATCAAAGAAGCCAGGTGGTCCGGCGCCGGGTCCGGGTGAAGGTGGTGGGGGGATACCAGTGATGGATGGGGAAGATGCCCCAGGAAAATAAGGTGCAGGTCCTGGGAATGATCCAACATTGAAAGAGGGCTGAGAGTGCTGAGCGTGATGCCAACCCATGTTGGAAATTGGAGGAGCGGGTTGTCCGGGGTAATAGCTGTGAGGGCGAGTTTGAGCACGGGGACGCATACCCGAAACTGCAGGCTGCTGAACCCCGTAGGATGAAGGATCCTCAACGCGGCCCCTGCGATACTGTTGGATGACAGGCTCAGTCCTGGTGTGGCTCAAGGACGTAGGGCGGGGTCTCCTCGCCGGTTTGGATTCACGCTCTCTGGATGCTTGCTGCGCCTGAGCCTGAGCCTGAGCTTGAGCTTGAGCTTGAGCCTTTTTGGCTTCAGCTCTGTGTGATCGTACTTGCTGCTCAGCAGCTTCTTTTTGTTTTCTCTCCTTGCGGCGTCGATCCTTCTCTCGTTGATCTCGCTCTCGCTCTCGCTCCCGCTCATGCTCCCGACGGGAACGTTCTTCTCTGCGGGGAGGTTGCGGTTCCTCATCTGAGTAATCGTCACTAGGAGGAGTGACTTGCCTCCTACTCGAGTGTCGTCTGTGTTCGCCTCGGGACTTTCCAGTATTGGGACGTTCCTTGGGAGGGCTGGATGGACCTGGAGCTTCAGAGACGGCGTAGCGGCGAGTAGCTTGGATGCCTTCGAGGACAGAGGTCTCTGAGTCCTCCTCGGCGTCCTCGACGTAGCAAACGTTTCTGCCAGACATCATGTGGGAAAATGGGTCGAAGTGGTTGAATCTGAGCGAATTCACTTCGAAAAAGTATTGATTGGATGAGGGGTTCGACGGGTTCGAACAGGGACCACGCTAGGTGGGACGGCACAGTAAGTGTATAGAGTCGCAATTGCAGGCGGTGAGTAAGCCGGCAATGATGGTGTCGTTTTTTTTGCAATCGCGGACGCAATGCTTTAACGTCCCCTTTCGTGAAACCAAACAAGCGACATGTGAAGGAACTCGAAGTCGTTGATCAAGACAGCTGGAGCCGGAAAAAAGTCGAGAGTAAATTGTCGCTTGTGAATTGGATTGGGCGTTGAAGGCGGTGACGATAGTGGCATAGACCAGGGCGGGTTTTTTCGATGGAGACGCTAGTAGCGATTTGTTATAACCGATGGTGTAATGTATTGTCGACCGAGATGAATATGATACTCGTAGTTGAAGCAAGGAAGCGAAGAAATATAAATATGTATGCGGGTTTGATTTGGTTTAACAAGACCAAGTTATCAAACTGTCATGGGTAAAGACAAGACATGGAAGACAAGAAGGAGGGGAGGAGGGGAAAGAAGCAATGGGCATGGATGGGATGGGATGGTCTGTTTTTAATAAAAGTGCAGGTGCCCTGGTGGTGGTAGTGGTAATTTCAGGGCCTAGGGGGGGGTTCAGCTTTCGATTTTCTGAGGTAGAGCGTGTGTGTGGGGGCGTGCGCTCAGACTGTTACCGGTAGTTTTAGTGGGAAATGCAGCTGGAGCAGTGGACTATTACCGCCGAGTCCCAGGGCGGACACGCAGCCACTGGCCGTTGTGGCCATAGACGTTGATTAATGGGCCAGTGATGGGAAAAGCCACTTTATTCAAGCCCAACTACTGACTCTCTTTTTGTTTTCTACTTAAAAAACACAGAGTTGTTGTAGAATATCATCATTCAGAATACCAGGAGTGAGAGAAAAAATGAATGTCAACTGTGGAGGGAGATGAAAATTGAAAAGGTGTGTGGACGGGTGTGTAAGGTGCAAAAAGCAGCAGCACAGCACAGCACAGCGATGAGAAATGGAAGCAAGGGGGTTGAGCAGAACCTACTTAGGGGCGTGTCCTTAACACCACGGGACGATCAATCAAGCGACTCGACGCTGGAGCCAGCACAGCAATGGAACTGCAGACTCACTCACACTGCAGGCAGGCATCGAGTTCAAGTCAAATCAAAGCAAATCAACCACGTCAAGTCGATGAGAGCAATGACGAAGGCACTGACACGAAAACAGGACAACACGCAGAAAGAGATTGGCTGCCGTTTGTTTTTACTCGCTCATTTACCTGTAAAACTTGATTCATCAGCAGTAAGACACCACCCGTCGACGGTTCATTCTCGTTCATCCAGCAACCAAACACCACCAGAGACACTACTTTACTACCGCAGCACATATTGACAGCCACAAACATTCTAAGCAATGACTCCCTAGATGGATGTGCTGTACGGATACCGGTATTGATATCGCGCATTCGTCAGCAAACTCTCGGTCTTTTCTCTACTCTATTCTGAGATGGTTCGTATGTGGCAAGGGAGCCTTGAGAAGAGAAGAAGAAAATTTTCGGNAAGTGGGAGGTCTTCCGTCAGGTAAATTTATTGAGCATCGCTACGGCCCGCCTCACTCAATGCTGAGTTGGCATATTCTTATGCTGAATTAAGCATACATCTTATTCCGCCCCCGAATTCCTCCCTCGCTCAGCTTTCCCGTCTTCCATTCTTGCTCAAACTTTGACTTCTCAAAAATACCATAGAAAACTAACTATCTGTATGATAAACAGGTGGGGGTGGCTACCTACTGAAACCCAGGGTCTGCACTTTTGCTTCGCTGGTCGATTATCGTGGTGAATGGAATGGAATGGATTAGTTATGGATCCCTCCCCATCCCGCTCACGGCCACCAACAAGCATCCAGCTGGACGATGGAGTTTTTCACTAAGCTTCAACTCGATGCTGGGGTATGCCTGTCTTGACTCAATGGCTAGAATGATTATCAGTCGATATGAGGCCCTGAGATAGAAAATCTCTGCTCTTTAGTTTCGTTAAACTATGAGCAGTGTCACGATATCAAGACTATCGGCGTATTGTGAATGAGCACTGAAGTAGCCGCCAAAGATCAATTTTCTTCCTATCCATTCCTACCGACCCTCAGTGAGCCATTGCTCAGCTCAAACCAACCCCATGCATAGACGATAGACCCTGGCAATCCATGGCATTGTCATGTGAGTTGTTGCAGTTAGTGAAACACTTGGGAATAGCCAAAACACCAGCAAACAGTCACCAAACCATACTCAAACGAAGTGAGGCGGTTAAGCTGGCTCGCATTGTTGCTGACGATGCAAACTACACTGCCAGACCAGACCCCAGCAGCCCAGCCCTCTCTGCACTGCTTGCGCCGCCGAGAATGGATTTGATCTGTCCAAGCGACCCCAGATGGTGCCCTTGAAGCCCACACTCAACCTTCAAGCGGGTCAGAATGGTTATCTGACAGGGAATACCTTTGTATGACTGGCGCCAGTTGCAAGCAGGCAGGCCCAACTGTGGATCTTTTGCGAGCGTTTTATCCAACGATTCTTTTGGAAGCTTTTTTTCGTCTTCTCTATCTTCCAGTCACAATATGCGTTGCCCAGAAAATCTGCACACCTGAATGAATTGAGGTTGATGATGACACACCCCTTCTCCCTCCCGAAAAGTAGCTCACTTGGAAGAGGGATTCGCTTGTTCTTGACATTATCCAAGACTGCTTCAGACGCTGAACTCGTTTATCGATCGAGACTCGGAGGGGACGAGAACCTGTAGGCGACCGTTTCTCGCTTGAGTATTAGCCGAAGGAAGTCGGAAAGAAGCGCAAAGAAGCAGGGTTTGTTCGCCGTTAGCCGGACCAGTCCTCACGAGTAACAGATAGATAAAAAATGACAGGCCCGAATCTCTAACTGCTTTGCTTCTTCTGGGCAGAAAAGCAGATCGGGTCTGTGATCACATGGCACAAATGCTTAACAGAGTAGGACAAGGGTTACGGGTGCACCAGACAAGGACAGCCAATGCAAGTGCTACGCTCGCCAAAACGGTTATTACTGTAGAAACATCGCGAATACCAAATTGGGTATGTACAGAGATGCCCGATGTCATTTTGTTCTAAGGCCTATGGGACGTAAATGGCTGGCTGGGCCTTAAACTTAACGTTGGATATCCGTTCTCCATTGATCTACGCCTCCACCAAAGTGCCGTGCTTAGCCTGTCCGCCAGGCTCTTTTTTTTTGTCTCTTTTACCCTCTCACTTTGTGCCTAACTGGGTAAACCTTTGCCCAAGTTGGCTCCCCTCGCTCGGGTACCAACAAATGAACCCGATCGACAGCAAACTTGAAGCCAAACGTGAGTGCAGCGCGGGGTACACGTGGGATATCGAAGCACCCGCTGTTAATTAATTAATTAATCAATCAATCAATCGATGATAAACCTGGTAGTGACAAGCTGTTCCGCCATCCTTGTCCTCGCTTGTGACTGGTCGCTACGATTGAGTTGAGGCTCCGGGCTTGATTTGGGAAGACGTTTGAGGTTATCACAGCGTTGACTCATACTCGTAGCAGAAGAAAGAGAGAGTGTGTGTGTTTCATTCGCCTGTGATAATATCTCAAGTTCTATCTTCTTCTGTTTTCCCCTCAAAGAAGCCAAAGACGAGCTGAGCCTAATATCGTATCACTTGACTTGACGCGCTTGCGGCGTTGTCATTTCTACTCTATTCGTCGACTTAAAAGAGGTAGCCGCTTTATTCTGAGATGTCCATCCTGGACGCTTTGCCGCAATGACCATGCTTGGTGCTTTGCACAGGCCAGGTCTGATGCCCAACGTCTCTTTTATCGATAGGTAGCGAGAGGTTGGAGTCGAGCGGTTGGTCCCGTTGTCGGCGATACTGTAGCGGTTTATGCCTTGCCCTGTGCTGGAGATCCGGGTCGAGCTCCGTCCCAGCATCACGTCGCACGATTCGTCACGATGAATACGTGTCCATCGTGTCCGGCTCAGGCCTGATGGGTCAGCTTCCGAACCCCGGAGCGAAATGACTCCACTCTCGCCGGCTTGAGCTCCTTGTCCTTCCGCGCCCAGTCCGGAGACTGGCCTCCGCTCGTCTCCGTCCTACCACCGACGAACAGCAGGCACAGCGCAGTTGCGTGATGCGTTGGCTGGCGTTTCATCTTCTGGTTTAGACTCTTAAGTCGGTCACTACCGATTGCGCGCCTTGCATTAACCTGTCAGTCATCGCCTGCTCTTCTGTATATCAGATGGTTCTCGATTACAAAGCGAGTCAGCGCTCAATGAGCAAGACACATAGTCGGCGGCATTCTTATCAGCTGACCCGATGAGTCTTAATCGAGGATGAACACGCTGCATATTCTTATTTGATCTGCGCATCCAATGCTGTATCTCCATCTGCCGTTCCACTCCACCCCCATCCTTCCGCACCCTCTCTTTCTCTGGACCCTCCAGCCTCGAGGCATTCGTTACCCTTTTGCACCTTCGCCCACCAACTTTGTCTTCCTGTTGTCTCTGTTTTCAAGCCAGATGCAGTTTTCGGTCAAGTCAAGGTTCTTGATTGGTGTTTGTCCTATTTGTAAATGCCGCGTTATCGGGCGTTGTGTTTCCTTAGATCTTGGGAAACTGTCACGACGTGCTGCTGTGTTGCTCTTGCCCCCTCTTGACAGGTAAAGAATGTGTTGAATACTCAAGACAGCCTTCAACTGCTAGACTCCTTGGCTAAACTAGACGGGGATATAATCCAGCCGGGGTCTTGCGGATGGCTTGCCTTGGCCTCTTCTGATTGTGTGGGGATAGGCTAGACGTGCATCCAAGGCATTGACGCATCTACAGCGCCATCAGCCAGCATGAGTGCCACACGCTTCTCGACCGTTCGCTGATACTATTTTCTTAGACATTGTGGCAATTTTACATTCATTCTTCGTAGATGCGGCTCTGACTAACCAGGCCATGTAGTTCCGTCTGTCAGAGGCGGCCGAGACAAATCTGCAACGGAAGCATCGTGAACCTCGAGGTAGCTTGCGTATCCCGGATGACGAGTTGTCTGTTCTGTCAACGAGTCATCCTAGTCGTGAACTACTGCGAGTAGTGCAACTAGCCTTTGTCTTCAAGATGACAAGCATAATTGCAGCCATCATAGCCATCGTATCCGGAGCTAAACTACGACCGAGTCTTGCTAGCATCGTGTTTGCCGATCCGCGAATATCGGTCTGCGTTGAATATGTTTAAAACCACCTAAACTTGAGACAACAATGGTTCGCGTTCGTTCGGTTGCACTTGCACATCGCTGCATGAAAATACAAGTGCATAACACCGCTTGAAGATCCGCGGAGGCGGAGGCTAGCTTCTACACCCACTCTTGTGATCAAGTCACCCTTTCATAGCATGATAGCCCTCATCGTGTTCCCGAACTCGACCGTCAGTGCTGATAACAAACCATACATACAGTTGGTGTTGGAGAAAGCCCCAAAACTCCCCCTCTTCTCCTCCACCATCTTGCACACACCGCTTTTTCCATTCGCCCCCCAATCCTACCAGACACAGGTATTCACGTTCTGTTTCGCCAGGCAGAGCCTCAACTTCTGGAGATTGACCATCACCGAACATGTCTTATTGGTATGATGTCTCGCGCAGGCCACCACCCACGGTTGCGTAGGTCTCACATTGATAGACCACTTTCCTGCAGCTGGCCAAGAACCGTTTAGTCTATAACAGCAGCATTTATTCTTACTCGTCAGTTTCCTATCTCTTCTTAGTGTTGATCAACACTTTGGTTTCTATGGCTATGCATGTTACATACCCGTTCTGCTAACTTGCATAACACTGTTGTGGAAACGATCACTTTGAGGACGGGCGGCGACCCAATCGTATCAGCCGCATGCGATGCTGTGATCTCTTCGATCGATCTGGGATTCGCAGAAAGGGAGTTGATCTGGTTATACAACGAAGTTGCAGCTTCGCCTGTTGTGGCCGTCAACAGTTGGACTGTCATCAGAACTGTCACTATAGAGATAACTGCCGGCAGCCATTTACCTGTCAACCTGGGACTGGGATGATTGGCAATTGAGAATTGTAATCAAGAGTCTTATGCTTCTAAAAATACGATTTCTTGAGAAGACATTATTTACCTTGCTTATTGAATGTTCTCAATACCCCGTCTGCACTTCTCATGCTGTGGAGCCGGCACTTTGACATCGCTTGATCCATCTTGTAAACATCACAACTGGGGTCTTTACTAACATATGATACCCCTATCATTGATTAGAGACCGACATGTGTCAAATTGTCACGAGATGCACTCACGTTGGGCACGGTACAACCTTTGTACCTGATCAAACCACAATTTCCAGGTCTGACACGACAGGTCGGTGATCCGAGATGCGAACGCCATCATCAAAGCCATTCTCCAGCACGGAAAACGTCTTGACATCTGCGGTGCGCGGCTCCTGAATAAACAAAAAGTCAATGCGCGAGACTGGCCATGAATTTCCGAAGCCCGTGTATGTCGTTTTGTTGCCGTAGTGCTTCTCCTTGGGCACCAGGTCCGACACGTCAGAAATGCCCGAGCCAGACGCTGTTATGGTCTTGTACGCCCCGTCATCGGGCTCGCTGTTGAAATCGCCGCCGATGAGCACTGCCGATGCCTTCTTGTCGCCGGCTTGTCCCCACTCCTGGGCGAACTTGATGAGAAGTTTGGCGCTGTTCTGCCTCGCCTCTACACCGATGTGATCGAAGTGTGTGCTGAAGATGACGACGCGGGTGGCTGTTACACGGTGCTCGAACTCAGCCATCGTGACGATGCGATTGAGCACTGCGTCCCAGCCGCGGGAGGGCTTCTCGGGCGTCTTGCTCAGCCAGCGTACTTCCTTGCGTACGTTCTTCCAAATGTCGTCGCGGTAAAAGATGGGGGAAAATTCGCCGTCCTCGGGTTTCGTGCCGCGTCCACGACCGATATGATTCCATTTGGAGCCCAGACCGTCCTGGATCTCGTTGACTTGGTGGAAGAGACACTCCTGAAGACAGATGAACGGGTTCTCTTGACCACCGGTGATGAAGTTCAGTTGGTTAATGAGCTTAGGAAGACGCTCAGCCCAAGGTCTCTCGTGTTTCTCATAGTTAGTCGTTGCATAGCGAACATTGAAGGTCATGATGCGCAAGGGCATCTTCTGTTTCTTGGCGGAGATATCCATTCTCAGCGTCGCGCTGGATGAGATGTCAAGCTGTGTCATGGCGGGGTTGGTGTTGATTACCTCGTCGGTTGTGGTAGGCTTAATAAGACTAGGTCCTCCCTTAATCACGGAAGGCAACAGAATGGCAAGTACAATCTGATTATCTAGAGTATGAGGGATAAGGATGAGGCTTTAGAGGTGCTGATGAGTAGGGACCTTCAACGAGACGCGTAGCTCGACAAACAGCTGAACATAGGTATCCAATGAGGTCATCACGTGGGGTAGATTTTTGTCCCTTTCTGCGTTGGGAATGGCGTCTCGTTTCCCCGGATTCGGATCTACAGGGGTTTTCAGCTACGCTTGTCTACATTGAGATGAGATTCTATTAGACCAGATCTTAAGAATACCACATCGTCTCAACTCGACACCAGTATTCAGTCTTGAGACTGATTCAGATTGACCGTCGTTCTATTGTCAAACAGTGATCAGTCTGGTGGTAGAAATGGAGGGCTCGGGCTGGGAGAGCTCAAAGTTGGCAGACTGACAGTGCCGAGATCTGGACACTAAGGCCAAAATGAATTATCATCAGGTTTTAGTGGTTCAAAAGGTTCTCTTTGAATTTGAGTATCTGGCTTCTTCTCACCGTGGTACTTGTACGGCATATTGTCAAGTTGAAGCAGAACCCTTGGTCACCGTATACCGTTTTAATGTGATCTACTGGAGAACCTTCTCAATCAACTTGATACCCTCAGCCTCTACCCTCAATCTGATCGGCTCGCAGATGTCACGAGGGTATGGTGCCAGTACACCAGGCTTGTTGAAGGCTGGATTGCTGTCCAGTAAAAGCTGTGCAGCAATCCCACAAGTCAAACCAACGCCCTTGGCCATGGCTGAGTAGCCACTAGGCTCACCAAAGAGCTCAAGGGTAGATGTGATCGTATCCTGTCGCCATCGTTATTAGTCAAATCTCGATTCAAAAAGTTGAGACGGTAAGCACTAACCTCGTTACCGTCTTTCCACTCAACAACAAATTTGTGCTGTAATATCACCAAGTCACGTTCACAGGGCTGGAAGCTGCCAAGCTTCTCAAGCCGGGCGGAAAGTGTGTCGAGGAGGTTGCTACGAGTAGTGGGCACTCCATCTGAGAATAGACCCATCCACTTCAGCCCGGCCAAGGTCTTACTGCGCTGTTCTGGAGAGGAGAAGGAGCAAAGCCCGTCCACCTTGGCCACGAGATCAGCTTCGCTGGGGGAAGCAGCCCCAGTAATCTTCTGCTGTATCACAGCCCAAGACATCCCATCATGCAACCAAGGCTTGTTAATAGTATCGAGCCACCCATGGTCTATGAGAGCCTTGACCAATGCGGGATTGCCTTCATACCGGAGTGTGCCTCTGATGACAATGTGGGCTTCGGGTATCTTATAGAATTCGCGGAAGGGGTGGAGTCTCGGTTAGGATATACAAGAAACGAGTATCCATCGACAACATAGTACGGGACCGCGCTATTCATGAAGTCCTTGCCGGAAATCTTGACTGCATTACCATTTCGGAGGAAAGTGGCCGAGTTCTGTGGAGAAAGCAAAGCACCCCGGGGTGACCAAGAGAACTAACATAAACAAAGTCAGAGGTAGTCCCCTACAGAGTCCTTGGGCTTATCTTGAAACGAAGTGGGTTGTCAGATACCTCAGGGGCAGGAAGACCACCACAATACGAGTGAAACTCCAGAATCTAGATTGATTAGCCGGATGTAGCAATATCCTTGGCTATACCATGCCTTTCCACCCTTGACATGGACCTCGTCGATGGTCTTGATGGCATACAAGTGGTCAATACCAGGATCCATACCGACTTCATCCAAAATAGTGATACCAGCCTGCTTTGCCTCGCTTTCCAATGAACGAATCTAAGAATATACATAGCTTGTGGTAATCACATTGGTCTTACCTTTAATAGCCGATCGAATTACATCGGCGTGGTAGATAAACGATACAAGAGAGATGCCCGGATCGTGTTCTGCGATATGACGGTCGAGTTGCGGAGAAGCGATATCGAGCGCAATTGCGTTGGCACGAGCACGTCCAGCTGCAAGTTGCTGGGCGGCAGAGATGGTACGGCAGGCTGTTGAGAGAACGTTCAGTTCGAGACCACTAGAACTAAAAGGGGAGAACACTAACTAATAGTGAGGTTGTTACTAGGATTTCTAAGCAGGTAATCAAGACATGGCTTGGCAACCATGCCACTTCTGAGAACCAATATGTTCTTTACGGTCATGATGATATAAGTGATGGTACTCCAGTATCACGAGGGCCTCGATCAATTGGTATGGTTGGCTGTATTCTCGAGGGTGAGGAAGAGCAGAAGTACACTCCGCATAAATTGGTTACTCTGCTCTATCCGACTGCTTTTCTCAATTGAAATGAATCGAAGTCAATTCTTCTTCATCGCTATGTTTTGTTTGCGAGATCACTTTGTGACGTTTCTCGCCGGTGACTCATGTCGGCCGTCCTGGATCAACATATCATCTTCAGAACGACTAATGAACCCCTATATCCATACGCCAACGCAATCATATAGAGAGTGATGCGCATGTTCTTTTGGGCTGAGTTTGGTTATGCAACTGCCAAGAGAATCCTTCTGTCGGAGGCTAATCTCCGATGGTGTTGCATAGATCTGCGTGGACTTCCTATTCGGCTTTGAATCCATCCGCGTTTTTGAACTAGTCCCATGAAGACGTCAAAATAGTCTCTTTGTTAATCAAGAGTTATTAGACAATACCTCCCGCGGACTTGGGCTTGCCAAGTGCTACACCATCATCAAGACGTATTCGGCCATGTTATCCTCTTTGGATAGGGGCTAGAAGAGCTCACCCACCCTTAAATAACAACTATATCGCATAGTCATGAGTTAAACGCCACCACGTTTTCAGGTCAATTAAACTGTGGCACTCACTCTATTGACAACACCAAATGATTGTCAAAGCGGTGGTGTCTCATGTGCTCGACGCCTTGCTTGTCACCGAGTATGTGTTACTTGATAGATTGAGCTCATAGATGCAAGACCTGTCGCGACTCTGTCTCTCATTGTTAGCACCTGTCTCAACAGCTTACCTTGTCGTGGTGTATAATATGCTTGTGGTCTCAGTAAGCCCGGACCACCAAGGGTTAGTACCCTCAATCTTCCAAACAAGCAACTTGAGAACAGCCCTACGCACGAGAAGTACGATGTTCGCACGAAATACACCTTCCTCGGAGATATAAGCTCCCAAATCTAATAGAAGTGACAAGCATGCATACTCGATCGATCACTATACGTGCATTAGTGCGGTGCCTAAGCTCAATTCTGTTCCAAGTTTGGGCAGAAACTTGGCTCCATCTTGCTAAGACACCGACTGTTCTCGACCGACGTTTCCCGCTAGATGGACCTAAAGCTCCTATCTCACGATGCCAGACCGGCAAGAGACCAGACAGAAAAAGGCTAAGCACTGACCACTTACGGGTGCAAGTGGCGCTCAATTAGCGATATGATCCTTGATTGCATGGCCAAGACCTTGCTTGACAACCACTCAAGTTTCTCACCGTTGTTTCGCAAAGTCTCGGTTCCAGGAATTCGGCTCAGTTAAGATTATTAAATGTTCGCGCCATGGCAGACGCCAACTGTTAATGCCTCGTATGATGCTCTGATGTCAGAGTCGTTAGGTTGCAGCCCTACGCTGACACATTCTCGTCTATCGAGACCACTAAGAATGAAGAAGAATGATTAGTTTGACTTCTGTCACTTTTGGGGTCTGGACGTCCGAGGAGAAAATACGACTTTGACGGCAAGAGTCCGGTGCCACAGTGAAGAGACACAGGATCAGATGGATGGGTCTATCGTCAAATCGATTCGCGAGCAATGAGGTAACCCGTTTTTCAGCTGTGAATTTATGGCTTGCATTAGCTGACACAATTGAATGGGTCTACCGAAATGTCAACTGCGGCTGAGATCTGAGAGAGAGTCTGATCTCGGAACAAGTGTGGATCTCAATCCGGAGGGTCGCCCGGTCTAGACCCATAATTGCGGCCCGTGGCCCGTATTTGCCAACCGTAAAGGGTATCATGTTTCCGGCGGACGGGCAGACGGGTGGTCTAAACTATTGCTTTTTAGTGAAACTCTGACTGCAGATAAACGTCTGTCTATCTGTCAACGGGACGCATCGACGCCGTCTCGGAACGGCACACGTCCGCTCAGACCAACTTTACTATACTGTCCTTCAGACTTGACTTTACTTTACCCGCTCATGGCTGAAGTTAGAGTGATGATTCATGGTTTTATACCACGTGGTCTTGTAGATAAAGTCTAAGGCGCGAGAATGACGAAGGATACGTGTAATCCTTCGACATGGACAGCGGGAGATAATATCTTAGTGCCGCATCTTCCAACTTGTAAGTTGCAACAAACGATAAAGGCGGGTCCAGACCCCTGACCCCTGTTTAGTGGCTGAGGGGACCATGAGGTGAGGTGATCATAGGACCAGGGAGGAGGACCGCAGGGTTGGAGGGACAGAAGCAGAGCGAGAACGAGCATCTGAGGGATGGCTTGCAGAGAAAAGACCATGATATGATGGGACAATTGGAAATCGATATTTTGTGCCATCACACCCTTTTCTCCCCGAATGGTATCTCCGAACTTGCGTAGTAGCACACGTAATCTTCTGTGATCGTCGCAAGGGTCCCTCCTCATCATACATACACAGGAAAATTGCCCGTAACTTATCGGCCGGCGACCCCAAATAGTAAATAGCTTCTGCTTTGCGATACCTGGAGATAGCGCTCGCTGTAGCTTTCGTTTTGACTGATCACTCTCACTCTGACCCTGCTTGTTGTGAGTAACTACCCGGCTTCTTCACGAACGCATCTCGTGGCTTAGACGTGCGACCCTCCAAGTTTACGACGCCGAGCTTTTTCATCTCAACTTTTTTTTTTTTACCACCCCCTGACGGGAATCTTTGTGCCAAAGAAAAGTTGGCAGTACTGAAGATTCCCCCTCTCGCGTGCTTCACACCCGACCCTTGAAAGCTGAAGCGTGATGGCCCAAATATGGAGTCGTTGCGGATACGCTACCATGCTGCAAGGCACCATGCACAACAGACAGGTCGAAGGATGGGCCTCAAGGCGATCGATCTCATAGGAAATGCCCGATCGCGAATTTGAATCATTGTTAGTTCCTGAGGGGTAAAGCATGACTCCTCTCGAGATATTCCGGCTTGGCCGGTGGAGCTGAAGAGGTTGAAACACAGTCAGATGAGAATATCTGGCTGTGGTGATGGTGTCGACCGTGTCTCACTTGATATCGTAACCACGGCGAATGGCACCGCCCCCGCGACGCCTTTTTTCAAGGAAATGCCATTGCAAAAGCCCATCACAAACCCGACACCCATGTTCAACTGGACGAATGGGAGGTGATGATCGACCGAGTCTAGTGGTTGTAGTGTAGTGTAGTGTAGTGTAGTGTAGTGAGCCATCTCGCCATCTTTCTCTTACTCCCTCCTCCCCGCCCTCCTCGAGGATTCACGGTAGATCGAGTTGGATGCGCATTCTAGGTTACCTTTTACGCTTTTTACTGGCGGCTGCCGCGCTAGACCCGTGGACCCTATGTGCATTTGAACCTGTTTATCACTGCCAACTTGAGCCCGTGGCACCCAATATTGGCGTAGAGTTATCGTCAGCCACCAACTTCTCTCAGCTCGTCTTGCTCGTTTTCCTCTTCTACTTCCTGCTTATCAACCCGCTAGTTTGACCCATGACTTCCATTTTCAGAGCCGGCGTCTCCCGACTATGCCATCCTCGGGCCGCGTGGCGTCGTCGCGCGCGCAACTCTACAGGCTCGTATCTATCTTGGCTCAACGACTTCACGTGCAGAGACCCCGCCTAAAAGAGGTAGACGGTAGACCGATGACCACCCATTTTCCCAGTCATAGTGTCTCCGCGCACACTCACAAGGTCTTCGGGGTTTACAAGAATTCCAAGATATGACTGGGAGTTGGGCCGCTTTTGGAGATACAGCCCTGTTTTTTGTGAGTGGGTTCATGCAGCCCATATTCTTCCTGGCCCTATTTCCAGCCATGCTTAGTAGCAAGAGACTACCACCGCACGGCTGATGCCTGTGTGATATGTCTCAGATAGTAGTAGCCTGTGGAATGTGAGTGAAGTCGTAGAGAGGCTCATCTGTTCTTATTGTCTGACTGACTATATAGATGAGGCGTGCTCGCCTGTTCATCGTCAGGTCTCTTATCTTGTTCGTGTACCATCACCCTCAGCGTTCTTTGTGTCCACTCCTCTCAAACACAAGAAACTGTCTGCGGTGAGTGATTTCAAAGACTCTTCCATGGAAAAGACGTCAGGGCATCCACTTCCTAGCCTTAAGACAGTCCGTCTTTGTTTCGCCTGGTTCATACCTTGTTTTAACACCAAATCGCGGTGAAGCCTTTCAAGCCACCCATCTACCTATAAAGAAGGTCCCTGCATTTATATACTCTATCTTGCCCGCCTCGACAAGTACTCGATCAAGTCAAACCAAATCAAAGTCACTTTACTCTCCACTACTACCTTACCTACTGCTTACTCTCCAACGAGTAATCACCATGTCTACTGAAACTGAGATGCGCTCTCGTCGGGACTCCTGGCCTCCGACTCAGATGCGCCTTAAGCCTACCATTTCTACCAAGAGCACTCCTCTTCCATCTCTGGAAGACATCGACGACGACCCTCTTACATACTTTCTTACACCAGCACCTCTTCTCGAAATCGACGACGATGAGGACGATGCCTTGTTCGACTTTGACGCAGGTATCGAAGACGCCAGTGCCCCTCGTCTCTTTGTCCGCAGTGTAAGCCCTTCCACCCTCGACGGTCTCCGCAAGCCTGGCCTTCGACCCATGTCTCCCGACTCCAGCTCCGAGATCTCAGAGTCCAACAACGAGGATGACGATGATGACGATGACGAGGAGTACATCAGCTTCTCGCCCAGCAACAAGCAAGGCCTTCTATCCCTCCGTGACCTCTTCGTCAGCAGCCGCCCACCAGTCCGCCCAAAGAACCCTACTTTCAACCAATCCGCCAACAACGCCCTTCTCTCACCAAATGCCCTCTCAAGCAGCCCGAAGTTCCGAGGCAGGTCAAGGGGACGTGGCCGCCGTGGAGCCAGCTCACGGGGTCACTCAGCATCACGACGACATGGACAGCTGTGGAGGGAGCCAAGCCCTGATGTGTGGTCTATTGAGGAGGAGACCGAGGAGGAGTTGATGAGTGAGATTGGAAGCAGCTGTGGTGCTCGCAGTGATGTTAGTGATGACGAGGATGTTGAAGATGAGAAGCGAAAGGAGAAGAAGTCCAAGCCAACCAAGAAGGTTCGCTTTGTGCTGCCACCTGTGGAGGTCTAAGGGGTTGATGGAAGGAGGAATCAATCATCTTGCATAAGTCGGAGTTCAGGTTTGCATCTCTCATGTTCTTTTTCTTTTAGCATTTATCTCAGGTTGCATATGCATGGGCGGCGTTCAAGGCTTGCATGGAGGGAGTGTCGGGATCAGGAGGCAATGGCTGGTCCAAGGAGGATACCTATTTGCTGGGCATGCATTCATTTGGTGCATTTATGGGAGGAGGATTGGAAGCTGGGAACACACACATACCAGGCATATATTCGTTCATAGTACATTTCTTCTGGAGCAATCCGTTTTTTCGATACCTATTTGGATTTTAGGAATAGTCTGCAGGTCTTAGCAATACATTGGAATTAGTTTGGAACAATTATTTTCTCGTAGTGACATTTTGTTATGTTACTCTTGTGACACAGGATGCTTTGTACCTTGTGAGACTGTGACTCTGGTGATCACCTTTAAGCGTATTGTCCTCGTGACTTTGTCTTCTTTGTGCTTCCTTGGAACAGCTCCCCACTCAACCTGTCATGTCTGAGATTGGGGTGAACGAAGACAATGTCAGGTGACACACCTTTTGGTATTATTGCTTTGAGAATAGTAATTTCGTTCCAATGTTCGGGTTCCCCGAGCTCTCATTTGTTTGCAATGGGACAACCCACTCGATTTGTGTCGGTTGTTTGTTCCATAGTAATTAGCTGTTCAAACACAGTATTACCTTGTAGACCGAGGTTCCCTCCGTTATAGCCCAAATTAATTACTCTGTTTAACTACTTATTGCCATAATTTCGCACCCGGAAATTAGAACGGGCATGCATGAGTACCTACAGTGAGGTTCAATCTGAAGGTAGAATAAGTTTTCGCTGTATTACCCTGGCAGGTAGGTTACATAATAATCCGCACACAGAGCAAGCTTAATAGAAATGATAGCCTAAACCCTTTGCTAAGTCGCCTAAGCTATACCAAGGTCTTTTATTATCCCTTATGCCTTAGTGTAATGCCATAACTAATGTGCAGATTATCTTGCAGCCTGCCTGCCTGGATCTTTGTACAACGAGGAAGTCCTCACTTAAGGTCCCCCTCTATTCTAGGGTAAGTTCCATGTCTCTGAGGCCCCAGATAAATTAAACACAGCAGGTTCTGGCACATAGGTAGTAGATAAGCTTAAGCAGATCTCCGAAACACTAATGGTACATGGAAGCTGAAGCAAGTCAACAAGGTATGCGGCAAGTGGGCGTTGAGATCTCGGTAGCACATTCCGACGCCACAATTCTAGATACTTCTAGGACTTCGAGATATCTCTTTGCTGATCGCGAGTATCTGCGGGTCAAACAAAGAGCGGTATACTTGTCTGGTTTTCAATGGAACGCTCATGCTCGGCAAAAAAGACTACTCTGTCCTTGTTTTCGCTCTCTCACTGGACAAAATGCAGCGAACCAGAGGAGGGTTGATCGCGATCTATGGATGCCCAACGGGCCGTATTGGTTCACCCCGTATCCATGACCTTCTCCACGGTTAATTACAAAAGACTAAATGCACTAGAAACTTGGATATTTGGTGCAGACGTGGCTGAAACGTACCATAATAGATCTAGACCCAAGATTGGAAGACCTGTTCTTTGTTCTCTTTTGGTTCTTTAGTCCGTCGTCGTCAGCAACGAAAACAAGGCCGTATGGCGCTTTGAGGCTAGTAGCTGTTTGGCCAAGAAATGGGAGGGTCACCCATGTCAATGTTGTTTTGCTGTGTTGTTCAATTAATGGCTGTCTGCGTAGATAAATGAATGGTAACACGGCATATCGGCTATTGAGCACTTTATATGTGTATAAATGATGCAAATGAATGGCAGAAATGTATGCTACCTTGAGACGAGATTGACAATAAGTGGAAGGACCCTGAGGATCAAAACCTCTTCATCTCATAAATGAAAACCCATCATGGTCGATCTTCAATGTCCGAAGCAATACCGGGTTGGAGAAAATCGGAGATCGGGTGGCAGCCAGACACGGGAGGCTTGGATTTGTCGCAGTAGACTTGGACAGACGATTGTCTTCAAGGGCATACTAGCCTATCACATGGTAGCCATCCGCTATAACTCCACTAATCTAAGGCCAAGGGGTTTGATGATTGACCCACTGAAGCCCTGGAAGGTCCCTGTCAACAAGGCGCCACATCCCACTATCCCTGACCCTGATAGGTGGGATGGTGGCTTAAGTGTTGTTTACACTGAGCTTGATATGGGTCCCCATTTGGTTACCTGGGACACCCGCGACTCAAGTCAACGACGCAACCTCCAAATTGAATGGAGGGCCCTCTCCAACAGCTCAGGAGCTGAGTGGCATAACCATCCATAACAATCTTACTGTACCGTACTGTGCATCTCGCATATTGGGGAACCATCCATTTCCTATCGTTTACACGAGGCTTTTGTCATTCCAATAACTTTGTCACCCGGAGCATTACGTTGTTATCCGTCATTTCCCCTCCTCACCTACATACCTACTGTCACTGTTCATTCCTCCTTGCGATTGCATCAAGCATAGTTCAACGGTTGCTCCGCCTTTCCGTTACTTCTCCAAAGTTTTCCTAAACTTTACCGGACGCTGCGATACGATAACCCGAAAACACTTAATTGACGACATCGACGGTTACTTATTGCCAGGGATCGAGAAAGCGATTTCGGCCTCGACCTGGATCCCGACCGCTTCTCTGCGACAGCTGCACAGCATGTTACCGAGCTTCAGGTATGATCTCATATCACAGCCATGCTTCCCCCGCACTGATTGCGGTTGGGCTGGATAATAAACTCACCATTTTCAATTTCTAGGTAGCTGAGATCATGTCATCATCAAATCCAACCTCTCCAGAGGAAGCTGTAGAGGAAGCCGTCCTGGACCCCGAGACCCCCCAGAAAACCAACGAAGATAACGATGAGAAAGAGACACCCAAGTCGGCACCCCCGGCAGCGGCTCGCGGACGACCGCGCGCCAAATCAACCAGAGAACCCACACTTCTCCATGACTTCCTTTTGGGCCGACCTTCAAGATCACGGCAAGCGGCCGAGCGTCAGAGACGAATGAGCTTGGAGGCTGTCAAGGCTGAACTGCGCCATGAAATGAAGCAATCTCAGGTCAAGCGCATCCAACCCCCTAATGGTGTTCGAGATCGAGTCAAAAAATGGCAAAAGGCCAATGCTGCTGCTATGGAACAAACGCCAGATGACGCCGCTACCGAGCCTCCCGATATTGCGTTTGAAGACGAGGATTTCCACAGTGTGACAGAGGAGGATCGGATCCGTATCAAGATGAGGAAGAAGCTCAAACCACACAGCAATAAAACGAAGGAGAGCTTAGGCACAGAAGAGGAGGAGGCTATACCCGAGAAGACCCCCGAGAAGATTCCCGAGAAGATCCCTGAGGTGATTCCTGAGGTGATCCCTGAGAAGGTCCCCGAGAAGGCCGCCGACAAGACTCCCGCCAAAACACCCTCCAAAACACCCACCAAGACACCCATCAAGACACCTGAGCCACCAATAACGCCCACACCAGCGAAGCATATAAACAAGCCGCCCAAGAAACGTGTTGTTAGCGATGAGCATTGGAGAAAGAACCGGAAACATGGGACGAACAAGACCAAGACCTCGCCTGCCAAGGTCCCGGCTCCTGGAAAGATACCAAAAGACTTTGTCTTCCGCACCCAAGCTAATCCCAAGGTTGCCAACAGAGTCAAGGCTTGGGCAGAGATGGTCGAAATTCCGGATCCACCCGCGCCGAGAAGTCACAAGTCATCCAAATCGGTCGGCGCAAGACCATGGATGGACGATACGGATAGCGAGTTTATGAGTGACAGCGAGTTGACCGTAAGCAATGTCAATAGCAGTCGTGTAACTGCACAGCGTTCGGCCAAGTCAACGCCAGGGCCCGATGACGGGATCCGAGTTACGCCTATGCGAAAGAAGAGGCAGAGTGGTGATGGTATCCGAGTGAAAGCCATCAGGACGACACTTACTGACGACGAAGGAATTCGAGTAAGACCTATGAGCGATATCTCTTCCAACGCCGGAAGCACAGTGAGGAGTGTAAGGCTACGACTGAAATCGGCTCCTAGCTCACGAAGGCCTAGTATGAGCTCCGTGAAAAAGGAAATGAAGAAGCAAATGACAGACACTCCTAAGAGCGTTGGTGCAGCGACTGCGTCTGAAGTATCTGTCAAGAAGTACATTGAAGTCATCGAAGATGAATCAGATTTGTCCAAAACGACGAGGACAAATGATAAGTCGGATATGTCCAAGACTGCGCCCATCGAAGTTTTGGGAGATGATTCGACAGTTGATACTCCTACGAAGAGAAGAACTGCATCATCGAGTAAGCCAAAACCTCGACCCAAGAGTTACCAACCGCCTACAACCAAGCAGAAGGGCAAGGAGACTTGGGTTCCTGACGATGATTCCACCATCGAACCCTCTCAACTTGATGGATCGGATTTGTCTTCTAGTCTATTGGCAAAGTCCATAGCAGACATACCTGGGGATATCCCATGGGGCAACTCCGCGTTTACCGAACTTGATCTCCCTCTACGTGCCCGTGGAGGACCGCTCCGAAGTCGTCCTATTCGGCCTGCGCGCCCTGCCAAGCCTGAAAGGAACACAAGCTTCAAGAATATGCCCAAGGTATTCAAGAAGGTTATGGAGGGTGCCAGCAAAGTGATTCACGAAATCAATGAACATCCTCCTCCAAGGGACACTGTACCTAACAAACCCACAAGTATTGAGAAATGGCTCAATACCACTGTCGACCCTTTTGTTGAGGAGCCCAAAGCAGAGCCACCCACGACACCTTTGAGCGAGGATTTGCCGGATGAACCATCATCTCCAGAGACAATCAAGAGCCATCGTCGTACATCTCGTGTTGAGAAGAGGAAAGTATCTTCTTCGACTATGAGTAAGCCAGATACGGTGGATAAAACTATCCCAAGTGAGCCGGTTCCAGCGACGCCTGAGCCGGTACAGGAGCCTGTCAAGAAGAAGCCTCAACCAACTCCTTCGCCAAAGCCCGCACCTGCCAAAGAGCCTACACCAGAGCCAGAGCCTCTGAAGAAGTCAACTCCCAAACCTGAGCCAAAACTCGAACCCAAGCCTGAACCTGAGCCTACTCCTGCCAGAGAGCCTTCCCCAGAGACAATCACAGAGCTTTCAACAGAACTTCCAACAGAGATATCACCAGTATCCTCACCTGAGCCCGAAGCCAAGGCCAAACCAAAGCGTCAAGACACAAAGCACCCGATAAAGACTCCAGGCCTCGCAGGCTTGAAGAGAACCAAGGCAACGCGAAACACAGCTTCTCCCGTCAAGTCTAGCCCGAAGCACTCGCTTTTTGGTATGCTCAAGGAAGCTTTCACGGGTGAATCAGGTAATTCTCTTCCTAAAGTAAAGCCCTATCAAAGTCAGGAAGAACGACCCTACGACGATGAGCCCGAATCTGTGTATGCCGATTCTAGATACAATGACTCCCGCTACGATGATTCAAGGTACGAGGAGTCAAAATATGATGATTATCGATATGAGGACTCTCGTTACGATGACGAACGCACTTACGACGACTCCGAAAATTGGACCGAAACAGAGCTATCCAAGACTGAGAAATTGAGAAGCGTTAGATCTGCGTCTCCGGAAGAAGAGCGAAAAACACCTCAACCTCAAAGGCAAACTCCAGAGCCGCAAAACCAGCCTCACGAGCAACCTCGAGAGCAGTCTGAGGAACAAGAACAATCCGGGGACGCGCGAGAGGCTTTGCCGTCAGCGCGTATGGCGGGACCGCGTCTCCCACCGCCAACTAGGGGTCAATATGAGTTGTCAACGATTCTTTCCGAGGAAGGCTCTAGTGCTGTCGAATCGGATCTGACCACTGATGTCACTCCATCCACTCTTACGCAATCCACCGGTTTCACAAAAGGTAGTCGACGTTCGAATTCGCGGTCGAATTCTAAGGGCCAGGGCTCTGGCCTCAAGAGGCGTCTGACACGTCACTCGGATCTTGTATCAGTACTTTCACTTCCCGACGATAAAAACGTCCCCAGCGCCATCATAAGCAACCGCTCAAGACCCAGTATGCGAAAGAGCCGAGGTGGGGCCAACAATGTGACGAATGACGACCTGCTTAGGGAATTTGCCGAAGATGAGAGTCTCTATCTTAGAGAGTTGAAGACATTGGTCTCTGGTGTTATTCCAGTTCTTCTACAGCAGGTCGTTAATGGCGACAATGCAAACGAACTTTTCGGCTCTGGTGGCCAAGTCACCAAGGCCGACGCTCTTTCGAAGTCTGTCGTGAACATGGGAGTTGCGCTAGAGAAGCTTCAGATGGCTCATCGCAAGGCTCCCATTCAAGATATCCGTCGACTTGCTTCATGGGGCCATGGAGTTGTGCCCATCTACCACAAGTATCTCGACGCTTGGAGGTTGGGCTTCCAAGATCTTGTTGTCAATCTTGCACCAGTGGCAGGAGTTTTGGACGATGAAGATTCTCTTGTTGGTGCCATGCCACGAAACGATGCCGGTGACATTATTGATGCCGCTGGAGAGCGAGTCGACGTAGCCCATCTGCTCAAGAGACCCTTGCTCCGACTTAAGCAAATCACCAAGTTCTTCAAATGTGTCGACTCCATACTTGGAACCAATGATACCTATGATCTCATGAACGATTTCGAGGATCTACAAGAAAAAGCTCGTCGTCGACACCGCGAGGAAACGGCCAGGTTGACAGATGAAGATGCGATCAACACCGATACTACTCGATCGCGAGACCTCCGAACGCTTGCCCCGATGGAAGATGTTTACATCGAACCTTCACGTCAAGTCAGTGCCAAGGACTTCTTCTCCCTGGATTTGGCACACTCCAACGGTCAACGTCTCGAGTGCCAGGTTGAGTTGGTGCACCGAGATAATCAGCGCTACCCTGAAGACAAGGGCGACCTCTTAATCCGCGAGAATGGTGTCAAGGGGCGATCATACCTCCTGTTCCCACCAGTACCTATTGAATTGATTTCAGCCAGGACAGGAGATGGCAACTTTGATATGATTGTCATGATACGAGGAACACACAACGACAGGCCATGGCACGAGCTGCTCACTCTCACGACCGATAACGAAGACCAGATTCTGGACTGGCTCGACATCCTTCCTGTCTCTCCCGTACCCCCCAGGGAGCCAGAGCCTAGTGTGATTGATGACGATGAATCATATTCACAGTCTCGAATGCCTGATGTTCCAGTGGGTGTTCGAGGATCTTCTCGCAAATACTCCGCCCAATCCCTGCGAAACTCGCATTCCCGTCGCTCATCTGCTGCCGAGTCACCTCCAGCCAGCCCAACCACACCTAAGCGACCGCTGCCATCCAGATACCGTCCCCGATCAGCCTCTCCGGGTCCTTCTCCCCCACTGAAGTCGCCTGAATACTATGATTTCCAAGGAGTGGCAAATCAGTACGACTACGATTTGGAACGGCCTATGACCTCGCAGAGCATGCAGCCCGATCCTCTCAATATCACCAAGAGCACAACCAGTTCATCTAGTCGGGATGACGGGGCACCACCACCACCAGCTCACCGAACCTTTAGCCCTCAACCCGGCGCCAAGTCCAAGTACAACAAGCCACCTCCTCTTGAGCCACCCGCCAACAGTCGTGTCAAGCGCCGCGGATCCTCTCCACTCAAGCATGAATATCTACCATCGGACCAGTCTTCGATATCTGGCACTTCTATTACAGGCAGTTACGAAAACACCGAAGAGGAGGACTTCACCGAATCTGACTACAGCTACGATTCCTCTGATGACGACATCGAAAGCGTTGATCTGCCCGAGACTGAGCTGGGTGTTAGTATCAGAGATGACGCCAGATCCCGAGACTTCATCAGAGACGAGTTGGATAATCAGTTGGAAACCTTGCATGAAGAAGAATATCCCGAAGACGAGCCCAAGCGTCATCAACTTCATGAATCCATTGTATCTGGTCCAACGGACAGTCTCGCGCCCTCCAATTCTGCTTCTCAGGCTGGTCTATACGGACAGAAGGTTGCGCCAGAAGAGAATGCCCAAAGATTCAGCGCCATGATCTCGAGGTGGTCCGACAAGGGCATGTGGAAGAACATCGCAGCAGAGAACCTCTCAGTTATCGTCACTCCTGGTCTGATCGAAGCCTATGTCGCTAACAGTGGATCTGAGCAAGGGGACAAGCCAATGCTCGCACTTGACCTCACTCCACTGGTGCTCATCCGCCAGAGCACAGCTGTCGACCTTGAAATCCGATCTTCAGTTAGATCAGACTGCCACCTTGCCAGCTCTCATGGGGGAGGAAACTTCCGCTTCCGATGCCACAACGGACCCGACTGCTACAACCTTTACATGTCGGTTCATCATTCTCGTCTCAACAACCAGAAGTTCATCCAACTCGAAAACGAAGCACGATTCAGAAGCTTTGGCGAGTACAAGCCGCCCGTTGAGAACGATGATACCAGTAGCCGACGACGAAGCTGGTTTGGTCGCAAGAACAGTTACCGTGGTTCAGTTCGCGCACCCACCCAATCTTACGACGGTGCAAGCACTACTCCCTCATCCACTCTCTCTGCCTCCAGTTTCCTCAAGAGACTCACTGGACGCGGACTGCCCTTCAGCTTGGCCCGTTCCTCCGTCAAGCGAAACAGCCGCTATGGTGGCGCCAACACTCCTGGATCTTCTTCTTACGGCGGCGCTACACCCCGCTCACCTTCCATCAGTGTTGAGAACAGTGGACGCGGACCGGCAGGCTTTGGTACAGAAGATCTTAAGATCCGCCTGCACCTCCTCGTCGCGGCCGCCAAATGGGAGGACTTTGGCAACTGCAAGCTCTCCATTCGACGACCTCCTCCAGGTTGGCACCAGGCTCTTCGTGCCGACCATGGTATGGAGAAGCGTGTTACTGTTACTACTATTCCACGCAAGGACTCAGAGAAGCCAAAGATTCTGCTGGATGCCGTTCTGGGTAGCGGTTGCTTCACAGCAATGGGCAGCCGCGGTATCGTGTGCGGCGTTTGGGAGGAGATGAGAGACAGCAATGGAGTTGTTGGCATTGTCCCAGCTACAGGCCCGACAGGCGGCAACGTCAAGAAGTGGTGCTTCCAATGCGCCAGTGTCGCAGAGGCAAGCTGGGTTCTGAGACTTGTTCACCAAGAAGTCATGACCATCTAAACACACACACACACACAAATTCCCTTTACCACTTTTCTTGTTCTTGATTACAAGTACATTCACGCTCCTGGAATTTCCCAGTGTTGATGCATTTTTCCATTTTGATATCCCGGTGTTGCTCAGCACACCATCATTTCTACGTTTGTTCTTCTTTTCCTCAACGCACAGCATAGCATGCGGTGAGACTTAACGATACCACATTTTCTTGAAGCCTTTTTTAATCTGATTGTGCATACCAATCTTGTTGTTCTTTCGTACATGCATCTATCTAGACATGGGCGGATTTTACCTGGGCTTCCGGTGCAATCTTGGGCCCGGGGGAGTACATCATCAGCATGGATTTTGGGAGTCGTTATGAAGATGTTGGGGGGACGTTTGTTATTTTACTGAGCATAGTGGGGGAGCGATGAAGAGAGAAGAAACGGTACATAGCAGATGACAATAGAGATTACATTTCACAAATCAATATCTTTGAACCAATGTGAATTTCGTATTTTCATTGCCACAGTATTGTTTTCTACCATGGCTGGTTTCCTAAATGGAGGTTGAGCACCCTCGACGTACCTGGCTACCCTGAACTCGAAAGGTTTGTCGTCTCGTCAAAGGCTGTGATCTAACCATGTTCACCATTTCATATCGCGGGGAACCATTAGCATAATAAAACTTAACGTTCGACGTGTCATGATTTCAATCAACCAAAAACAACTCCATTCCCAATCCCGACGATGTGTACTAATGCTGTCGTCAAACTCTGCTTGTTGCTACCTTGCAACGAGACGAGAGGAAGGATATTTTAACTGTTATACAAGAGAACCCCCCGTCGATATGCTCCTCAATGCCATCCAAAGACAAATGTTTTCCATAAACTAAAACCGAACCACCCCAATCTATAGAGGTGTGGCAGCCGACCATCCTGAAACACGAATACAAGAAATACTAGAGTGAACAAAACCTCTTTTGAAAAAGCAGTGTGTCATAAGCTCATGAAGCTGGCGCGACGGGTTGTGGTTTGCCACCGTCGACGATGATCTGCTCGTGTATGCGAGAAGCTGTGTCTCCGAATTCGAGACGTTTCCAGGTCTTGATGCGGGCTTCGTTGGTGTCGACCTCAAATAGACGTACGCGACGGTGGTAGCCACCGTAACCGGCGTAGCCGCCGAAGCCGGAACCACCAGCGTAACACATCCACAAGGCAGGAATCTTTGTTTCTCCCTCACCTGTCAAGGATAGGGAGCAGTAATCGTTGCAGTGATCACTAGAGATTTGGTAAGCGAATGCGATAGACGGGGCGACTGCTTCAAACTTACTGTCCTGCGCTGACCATGACGACACCCTGTTCAACAAGGGCATCACGGAAGCCAGAATTATAGACGGGTGCGGTGACACCCTCTTTCCAGTCGCCAACACGAGGTAGTTCTGGGTTAGCGTATTCTGTAAGGGGAATATGAATGAAGGCGACGTCCATGTGTCGTCCGGTATATTCATTGTGGTTCTTCTTTAGGCCAGCGGCCGTCTTCCTGAACCACTCTATTTGGTTAGGCTTAACCCAATCATATCCAGGAAAGTTCCGCTCATCGGGTGTGTAAGCATGGGTATCTAAAAGATAGATGGTCAATGCAGAATGATCGGTCTTCCCACGGGCCAGGACTTCGACATAGTAGTTGCCAACACCATCGATATCTGCTGGCCCAGCAGTGGAAAGAGAATAGGGAAGGTTCTCCATGATTGCCATTTGAGCCTCACGAGACATAGTCTGTTCGTCGTCGTGGTTGCCGAAAATGGCAGCATAAGGAATCTTTCGTTCAATGAGGAGGGAGACAATCTTGAACATGGCCTAAACGATGTTAGAAGTGCACACTGCAATTTGGAAATTGGAGAAACACGAACCGTCGGTGCGTCTGGTGCTGTGTCACCGTTGACCTGGTCACCACCTAACACTACCAAATCAGGCTTCTCATCATCAAGGATGCGATTGACAAAGTCGAGTGTTCTGGGATCTGCCTCGCATTTTCCGCCGTTGTATTTATCAGGGACAGCCTCCCGGCATGCGCCAACCCCGGTACTGAGATGCAGATCACCGATCTGCATAATCTTGTATCGTCCATCGTCACGGATCCTAGGTGTAGGCTTCTTCACCTCTCGGGCCGGACCTCGGCGCACAGTTAGTTGAACGCAAAGCAGGTGACCGCCTGTGTTCAGTAGCAGGGGTGTTCCCGTGACAGCATAACCTTCTCTTGCCTCAACAGCGTCGTCTCCGAAGAGAACATCGAGATCGGTCACAGCCTGCTTTGAGTCGCTAGCCTTCCTCTTGGCCGAACGCTTGATCCAAATGCCAGCCGGACGAGATTCCCAGGCATCATCTGATTCTCCCTTGGGCTGAGGTTGAAGTCTACCAACCGCAACGTCCACCACGACTCGGTCTTCCTCGGTAAGGTCCTCCTCATGTTTGCGCATGACGTACAAGTAGGCGCTCGTAGTCCATGTCCTTCCGAGATACAGGTCTTTGTCAACTCGGTGCCATTCTTTGTCGAGATCGCAAGAGGAGAATGGATTGACACTTGAACATGTAACTATTGTAACATCGGTGACGATAAGTCCGGGGTGGTGGGATGGCATGTAGCCATGAATCGAGTTGGGGAGGACACGATAGTTGCGGTCGAGGAAAGCGATAATGAGGAAGGTAAAGATGGCAGCGCCAGCGAGCTGAGCAGCTGTTCGGACCTGGTAATAGGATTACAGTCAGTCAAACAGGCTTTGGTATACCGCCTTGGGCAAGGAAGCCAAGAGAATTGAGGGACGTACAATTCGTCGAGTCATGATGTAAGGATTGGCGAAGTATAGAGGGGAAGAATCGCTCAAAGGAAATGTAACTATAAAGTGCGGATCACTTCAAGTAGAAATAGCCAGGTACTGGCGACTGAAACGGGCACTCGAGAGCTGAATGGCAGGCTGAACTTTTTCGCATCTTCTAAGGGGTCGGTCGGATGCTATTGCATGATTTGGAGAGGCCAAGTTGAGAGCAGCGAAGACGGGAATGAATGCGCCCGAGTGTTAGGATCGAGTTCAAGCGGTCTAGACGATCGCAGAGGTTTACGTATTGAAGCCGTGGCTTTCGCAAGATGTCGATGTCGATACTAGACGAAGCGATCGACAAATCGTGGGGACGGGAAGAGGGGGACGTGACAGGACGAGACGAGCCGGACCCAAGTTAAAGTTGGTTGGTGAAGTACAGCACGAGATGGAAGTGGCGAGTTATGGATAGGACAGGACAGGACAGTATTTCGGACACTGAAAAAAAAGAAACAGTTACCGAGATGAAACCCTGATCCGGATTCAATCAAAATGAAAACAGGAGAAAGAAAGGGATCTCTCAATCTCCTGACCGCAGAAAAAGGGCCAAGGCCAAGAAATCATTTCGAGTGATACTGTGCTGTACGGATACCTGCTCGACGTTTTGTCTCCTCCTTCTCCTTCTTCCCCTGGTGAACAGCAAATAAAAAAGGGTACAGTACCTCATGAGATGGATGTGGAGCAATCGGCTGGGATCCGGATGTCAGGCTGGGGCTGGGCTAGGCTACTTCTAGGGGAAGATCTTGCCTGTGGCAGCAACCTTTTTAACCTCTGAGCCTGCATTCTGGGGAATAAACTCAGGTACCTTATTCTATCCCTTGCTAACGGTTGTTACTACCTACCTATCTACTGTCTCGTTTGGAGTGTTGACCATTCCATCACGTTCAATATACCGAGGGTTATTGGGAACAATCCACTTATGCACCTCGGACCCTTGCGTCCGGAGCTCTATTTGTACGATTCTTGCACAAGTAGGTGCGAGAAGAGGTTGCTCAGCTGTGCAGGCCATTCTGGGGTTACATTGAATGAATGTACTCTAGATGCGGCCACGTGAGGCCCTCGACAGCCCTCCGGTACTCGGTAGGTAGGATCATGTGGTAATATATTCTGTAGGCAGCCTTTTATCTGGTCCAACCTATCGATTCTAGTCGGACAAACAACGGTCCATAAATAAGTCCATCAGATGCACAGCTTGATGGGAATCGGATATCAAAGTACCAGTTTATCGTGAGGCTGCTTACATCTCCTTCGCTGCACCGAGCCTACAAAAGTATACTGCAGTTCACCCAGTATGTAGTTTGCAAAGCCTCGAGTCCTAGAGATTCTAACATTGACCAAAATGGTGAGATCATTTTGTGACTCTGATAGTCTATTAATTCAAAGCTCTAATCATCAAACCTTTCCCTACCTCCTTCTAAATCTGGAATCATGCTGGAGCTCATGTACATCCACTGTGCTGTACCATAATAATGAGGGCCCTCCAAAACAGCTTATATGGAGCCTCCACTGTGGACAAAGAGCTCTGCTAAGCTCCTCTGTGAGCTTGGCTGGTCCGTGCACGACCATCTCCCTGTGAACAGAAACGAATTTGTATCCGAGGGTAGACAATAAAAACGTCTCAGAGCGAGCACTTTAACGTAGGGCCAGCTGACCACGACTTAAAGTCAGGCCTTGATTCCAAACAAAGGACAGGAGCGGCCCACTAAAATCTCGAATTCATACGCCAAGCGTCATCCCCGACCGCGTAACCAAAGCTGAGCTTCCATTCTTCATCACTTTACACATCTTAAGCTTCCACATATACGCGCATCACTTTCGCCCTTGAAGTTGCTATCCACCATCCAGATCGCAATTCCCTTTCGAATATTCTAACGCGCTTCTTCTCACATCATGGCTGAATACTCCACGCTCAAGGTGCCAGAGCTAAAGAAGCTGCTGGCCGAGAAGGGTCTTCCTCAAACTGGAAACAAGGCAGATCTTATCGCGAGGCTTCAAGAGAACGACAAGCAGTCCGAGACAGAGGCGAAGCCCGGTACGTCCATCGAGCCCTAGATTCGCTCCCATTCCCTCGCGCGCAAAATTCGTCGCATCGAAAAACATCGACTAATTGTATCCTTTTCAGCCGAGAACAAGGAGGACGAGATCAGCTATAGTGACGATGAGGCTCCCGCTGCGCCTGCTGCTGCCGCTCCAGCTCCAGCTACCTCTGCGCCCGTTGCTGACGCCCCTGCTGCTGAGGCCGCACCTGCCGAATCCGCCCCGGCTGAGGAGGCTGCTGTAGAGAAGGTCGCAGAGACAGCAGAGGCGCCTGCTGAGCCTGAGAAGTCTTACGCTATGGGACTGTCATCCACTGCTGCCGACGACGAGGCCAAGAAGCGCGCTGAACGCGCTAAGCGATTCGGTATTGAAGATGATGAAGACGCGAAGAAGCGCGCCGATCGTGCCAAGAGGTTTGGTCTCGATGAGAAGGAATTGGCGACTACCCTTGACTCTGCCCTTCCTGAGCGTTCTCGAAAGCGAGGCCGAGACCGCAACACCGAGACCGAGGGAGCCCAACCGGGCAAGCGACAGAGCATGGACCGAAGAAACGGCCCCGGCAGCCGACGACGAGGAGGTCGTGGTGGTCGCGATGGTGGTCGTGACGGTGGCTCTCGAAAGGAGGGCGCGGCGACCCGAAGCGGCATCCTTGACGACCCTGCCGAGAAGGCCAAGGCAGAGAAACGTGCAGCCAGGTTCGCTGGGAACTGATCCCCTTGGACAACAGCGGTGCCGGGATAAGGCAGAACAGAATTTTATGAATGGACCTTTCTAGTTGTACAACAATTTTGCTTTTCGTTTTCCAAGCGCAGATTATCAAGGATACTAAATGAATAAAGAGGAAATCGGCGTTTTCGGTCCGGTCAAGTTCGATTTCTATCTGTCACAGACTTCCTGGCCTGAAAACTTGATTCCCGAAACTACGAAGGGCGACGAAAGTGTCAAGCCCGTTTGATGGTTTTTGGGATATTTATTTATCTTGAGCTGAGGCGTCAACGTTAACTTCTTGACTAGTACATGGTCTATCACCTGATCTTTGCCAGGACAATGCAGTGGAGTCCTGGACGATATCCTATCTTTTAGAAAGGTCTCTTGAGCAGATGCTCCCCTAGTCTGAGCAGTCGAAGGGACCCTTTGATGGGTAACTTGTTTACGAGAGGTATACCCTACACTCCGAAACATCTCGGGTCAAGAGAATAGAACACCAAAGTACTATTCCAAGTCTTCTCCTATCTTGGTTTTATTCGGACACGGTGGCCTCGAACCCACGATATTGCTACCGGGATCATCCTTTGAGGTCGGAAGCAATAGCACGATCCGAATGGTCGCTCTCCAAACTAAAGATTAGCAAGTCTCCGAAGCCTGGATTCTGATCAACATATTGGAAATCAATCAACTTAACCTCTTTCATGCTAGGCCCCTAATGAAGAGTTCTCGGATACGAACCGAAGATAGATAGATGGGGCCAGGCTGACTTGAAGCTTGAGATACATATCCACTACAGCTCAACACCATGACCTTGCTTAGGTCCCACTAAGGATACGGCGGGATACGGCGGGATTGAGCTTCCAGGACGGGGAAGTCTCCTTCAGCTCTAGCTCCCGTGATATTTGTGCACCGTTGCACGACTGCCGGGGCCGCGATGGTGGTCTTGCAATACCCCTATTTCCAGAGCCACTTGGATTTCTAATGCTACAATCTCGGCGGATAGGGGATTATGCTGTACTATGCTGTACGAAGAGGCCTCGATGGGGATCTTGGACACACAGGAGAGAAAATTTTCATGTCACTGCAGGAGCCGATGGTAAGTTCGGCAGTCAGCTGCACTAGGAGCTTATGGCTGGCAAAGTAATTGGCAAAACAGGAAAGACAGTTCAGTAGTTTTCGTAGCTCAACCCTATATTGGCCGATCAGCTCTTTGCGCCATATCTTTACACTTCATCAGAGATTCTGAGAATCAGCCCTGTCAGGACCGAAGAAATGTACAAGTACCAGCGATTCGTGAAGCCTTCCATCCATTAAGCATATCGACATTGACGGCTAGGAAAGGGGAAGGGGTAGACCTTGATCGGGAATCATGTCTGGCTCAATGATCGAGACCAGGAAGCACATGATGAATAGCTCGAAGACGTCTGGAACCAACGAGAAAGACAGACCCGCGGCTGCGCTAATCCCGCAATCCCTAATGGGACCATAGTCTGTTGGAAGACGCAAGCCACTATCTCCGTTCTCGGACGACTTCAAGCGAACAGTGCTAGACAAACGTGCCATGGCTACCATGCCCCAATGGCCAACGGGGTTCTTTAATAACACCATTTGATGAGCAGAGGAGTCGGACACTATAAAGCGAGATGATACCAAGATCACAAACAACGTGATCCTCTGGCTGTCATGTTCCCAAACGCTTAGCTTCAAGACCAGTCTCAGACTGCAGACCAATGACGATGGCGAAACCCTTGCCCACGCGATAAGGCAACCCTGGTCGCCGAGCCGTCTGGCGGCTATGGTTGGCAGAGAGGCGGCTAAGGCAATTGGACCGACGTGACAACACACCCCCAGCGGACTCCAGTGTCTCCAGCTCGCTGCTTGGACGGCTCAGAGCCTTTCAAGTTCACCCTTCTTCTTCTTCTTTTCGGTGGTGACCCGCTCGATCATCCCCCAAGCGAAATAATGGCTTCTCACTACGTACGGCTTGCGCAGGGCGAGCTGGGAAATATTGGTAACTTTTGCTGATGAGTTGTCAATGAGGCAAAGCTGCACAGGTCTTTGCATCTGCATTTGCCCACTCACCGCTGCCCAAAGTATAGAGTACTTTGATGTTGAATTCGAGTGACTTTACATGGGGTACACCTCGAATTTAATCATCAAGTTGTATTTGATTGGCTCGGTCGACTGACAAGCCACACTGACAAGGGTGAGGCTTTCATCGTCTGCCGGAGTGGCCAGCCACGGGCCATCTGCCACGTCAGTGAAGCCCTCTCCCAGAAACCAGGAGCACCAGCCTCAAGATCTTCCAACAAGGAAGACACAATGCTGTGGCGGGCATAAGAGAAGAGTTTTTGCTGTGGCGGAGCGTACCTTGCTTGCATCTTGTGCATGATGGGATGCCTCTCTAGTAGCCACTTTTGGCAACATGTTCCCCATCGTGCAGCAAGATCTAAGACTGATCCAGGAACGAACGACATGGGCTGAATTATTCTTCAAGATTGCCTGGTTACACGGTGAGATATCTACGTCAAGACGCGTTTGCCGCCTTGCCAGCGCATTCGCCTTGCCACTATTCAGAGCTGTGGATTTCCCATTATGCCTCTAGTGCTACATACCAGCCCAGCACTGAACTATACTCAGCTAGCCAAGGAGGCCTAGTCGCACACACCGATCTGGGGGACCCAAGTTGGCGGCTCAAACTCTCACCGAACGTTTGGGACCTGACCTGGTGAGAAGGGTTGAGCAAAACCAGGATGACCGATATGAAATGTTCAAGACAAGGGCGAAAAATAGAGAATGCCTTGTGTGACGTCGACTGCCGACCGTTTCATACAGGTTTACTTCTTTTGGTCTCGTGCACGTTTTTGACGCTCAATGTACCCGTCACGGGAACTAACACCGGATGGCGGTGAACTGTACGAGATGCTTAAGCCAGCCAATACGTAAATTCAAGAATTAATGCGTCGCATCGTGTAGTCGCCCATGAGTCAATATTTCGCTTCGCTGTTCAGATCCGCTTCGACTAACAGAGTTTTTTTTTGTTACGTGGAAACATTGAGAGAAACGCGAGCTCCCTCTTTACCAACGCCTTTGCCGAAATATAGTGAATCCTTGTCAATAGGTAGTTCATGAACAAGGGGTCTGAGCTGCTACTGCAAAGGATTGGCGAACAGGTTTGAGGGGCATTATGGATCAATCGTTCATAGTATTCTTTTTTTTTTTACATGCTGCTACTACTACAAGGAAAAGAAAGCACATGCAGGAGAAGGGGTTTCTGTACGTCTGCAGAGTACTACGTCTCCCTATCATGGAGTATCAAATCTGACGGGGTTTGTGGAGTGAAACAAATACATCTTGATCATTGGCAGAAAGTCCTTGATCAACAACCAATGGAATCAATGAGTCCTTTGGCGATGGCGACTGCCAGGCGCTTTGCGTAGGCGAGTTTCAACGAATGGGAGGGAGGGTGAGAGAATTGAAGTGAAGCCGCCCCCGTGTTGGCGGGACATGAAATTTCGCTCTTTTGCGCCATGGCTGAACAAACGCTGAATTCATTTTGCGGTAATCTTCCAAGAAAGGTTCTGTTGAATATGCTCACCGATTGTTTGATATCATGTGTAAGTTGCCGTGAACAAGAAAAAAGTTCATTATTCCCGCGTCTATCTAAACGCCACTCGGCGCCAACGACGATTCCGGTAATATGGACAGCTCTCGAATGATGCTATTCTTATCCTGCCTTCCTGCCTATGACTAGACTGCGTAAGTTGGGCCATATATGGGTCATGGTCTCTGGTTTGGCTGCAGCTGTAACTGCAACTCATGCAGCTGGTCTGGGGCTTGGAGGTGTAGGTCGAGGTTGACTTACAGGGCAACCCTGGAGTCGCCCCAGGATCTTGACCCTTGTCACGGAGGGCCGACGACGTGCACGAGTGTGTGTATTGTTTGGAGACTTGATTCGAGGTCATGCCGTTATTGTCATATTGCCAATGTGCAAAACACCAAATACAATTCGAAGATACTACTGCAGTCAGATCATCCTACAAGACGAAATACTTATAGTTAGCCTTTTTTTTTTGTTCCCCATGCGGGGCCAGCTTTTGCAATGGACTCGCCCGTTTAAACCGTTAGCCCAGGTCCCAACGGGGGCCTTACAGTAAGGTTCTATCTAAATAAAAAGATGTCAACCTATTTACGAAGCTCAACAAGCCATCAGGTCCACTCACAACTGGGCCTGAAGATTCACGCTTGTATTGCAAGTTTAACAATGTACCAAAGCCTCGTTGTTATTGTTCGGAATCGAGATGCATCTGCTTGATGAGCGGACGCAAAGTATATCTCTCTGTCTTTTGGTGCTGACGACCATCACAATAAAAGCTGGTTTTAGAAGGTGAGGCTAGAGAGATTTGGGGGCAAGACATTTGAGAGACATGCAGCTTAGATCGGCCTGTGAGAGAGTGCCAAAGTGAGACATTCAGATATGCATGTCTAAGACATGCATATGCCTTTCCCAACGACGTCGCACGTTGTGCTGAAGAAGAAGGAGAAAAAGGAAGAAGCGCCGTGACAGTGATAGTGATGTCTCTCTTTTCCACACCCTCCTGCTTTGTCCATGATGCCCCCATCCATCAACGGGTTTCCACACTTCGGCTCCGGAGCATGATAGAGAGAGATACTATGTAGATTTACGTATCCCTGACACTCATAATCTGAGATATGAGCGGGAAAAGATAATCAGTCAGTTGCGGACACATATTTTGCCTTGTCCTGGCCCCCCTCCCTCTTCAACTAATCTTCATCACCTCCAAAAGCGGACATCAACACCCACCGAAACCGAGCTGTTATCCCCTGCACCCGCATCAATTCTTGGTCAGGCTTTTTATTGTTGGTTAGATATTTGATCTTGATTCGATACCCAGTTTCTTACTGTTGTTTTTTTCGTATTTCCATTTTGGGTCTTGGTTCTCTTGTTGTTTGTCTGTAGCTTACCAACACAGAGTGTGTCTCCTAAGTACCTAAGGTACCTTATTATGGCTCAAGATTGGATAGGTAGGTACTTGGCTCATCGGCCCATCCCTTTCAAGGACCGCTCCGCCAACGGTGTCGACGATCCAACTCAGACCAGTCAAGTCCAGTCCAGTCCAGTCGTTTTGATATCTTTCTCCTGTTGAACATATCGTCTCGTTTCTAACAAAGACCCACTCATCCAAAGGGTCCTCTACCTAGAAAAATAAGTGACCAGGGTTTGGATTTGCAGTGCAAATCGCTACCGGGATGTGATGCCCAATCACCTCGTCTAGATGGCATGAGGCCTTTCCTACTGGATAATATCGACATGCACCCCGAAGGAGGAACGCGGCGCAGTTGAATGTATGGGCTCCGCTTGCTATTTTCTGGCTGACCAAACGGATGACTCACCCTCGAGGGCTTTTTTCCCTCTTCACCCTTCTAATTGCCCACCTGCATACTGTACCTTACCATTGACAGTACTATCGGCGTCCCCACTTGGACAGCACCCAAAGAAAGATGCAATAATGCGATGCGATGCGATGCGATGCGATGGATGTCAATTACCAGACCAGGCTATGCCTGTAACACACTGGACCCCCCTGTCAACAGCAAGTGCCAGGCCAGTCCAGGGCAAGGATGATCACGGATGGGATAGAAAACGCCACAGCTATGGTCAATGTACCCTCACCCTCTTCAACAGGTACTCGTGTACCGGATGTCATCGTCCACTCATGATTATGGCCCCAGGAAACTCGTCCATTGCCTAAATACTACATAGAGTATATGCTCCCGTCCGTCTCCGTCTCGGCCCTCCCCGCTATTATCTACCTACCTTGCTTCTTTTCCTACCTTGGTTTTCCTATATTCAATCTCTTGTTGCCACTGACTGTCTTGAATCCTTTTTCTCTTTTGTCTCATGTCTCTCTCATCAACTTGATCCCTTTAATCAATACTCGCCTACACTACTGTACCTCCACTTACACTCCAACCTTGGAGGTGACGCTACTACTGTACTATACACTCATCACATCAACCGAAGCGCCAACTCTCACGACTACGAGGTTTTAGACGCGGCTTTATCCCACCGTTCACACCATCACCATCGAACTAGACCTCTTCGAGTTGATAATCTACCCACCCCAATTCCCCTCCACACTAATAACGACGACGACTGCTCGCTCTACTTTTTCCGATTAACGGTTCCCGTTACGCTACCCACTATCGCTATCTTGCTTGACTTTTCTTATATACCCGTCGTCCACCTTCGTCCCCGTGAAATATGGTACTAGGTATACGAAGTCGATATTGAAGGTTGGAAGATGGAATCTCACAGATTGGGATCTGGTCTGCCAGCCAGGCCCTCGGAACCATCTCGCATCAGACGGCCTGGACTTGGATATGGATACGGATCTGAACCTGGACCTTCACCAAGTATCTCAAAGCCACTCAACAGATCAGGAAGGAGGGAAGAAGTTCCACGATCATTGCCGAAGCCATCTTCCGCTTCTCGCCCAGCCCAGGCTCCAAGGTTACCTCAACCTACCGCAACTACTTCTACTACTACTACTACTGCTACTACAAGAAGACCTTCACTTCCTCAGCCCATTTTACGACCTAGCTTAAATCATCAGGCGCAGTCATGGGGATCATCATCCACTTCAACAACTGTTCGATCAACTGCCAACCACCATGGAGGTTCCGGATCATCGTCATCGACGCATACCATGGATAACACAAGACCTAAACCAAATGTCTTGCGAGTGAAGAAGTCATCACTCTCTGGCGACATCAACACTACCCGCAATGGCTCTTCCAGAACGGATTCCTCTTCATCGGTTCAGCATAAACGACAGGGCTCTGTTGAGCCTGTATTTGGCTTTCAGTTGGATAGAGAACTTACTTGCAGCCCAACCGAGATTCAAGTTGCTGAAGTCGTCGAGGTGAAGAAACATTCAAAGTCGCCAGTTATTTATCCCGAATTGGACCGTTATCGAAACATTCGACGACCCTCGGATAGCTCAGATAACCGAATCGAGGTCCCATTTCGCTTAGCGACACACGACCTGCCACCCCCAACTCCAGCCAGCTTACTATTTTCCGGGACTAGCGGAAGCCCATCTACAAGGTTCTCCGAGTCACCCGGACCAGGGCCTTATAGTCGCGACACCACGCCAACTTCGATTGCGTCTCAATCACCTTGTCTGCTTGCACCTGTTCGTAGCAATCAGAACAAGGGCAGACTTCAGAGTCCTGTTCTCAACAGACCTCCTGTAACCCGCAGGGCAACTGGAAATGAAGTTGATGCTATTCCTATTGATCCTCATGGTCTTGCAGCCGTGAGGGAGTCTCTTACTTCCTCGTCGTCGAATTCGACTGTTCGAGAAGCCACCATTAAGAAGAAGACCAAGAACCTTCCTCCACCACCACCAAGCCCCCCACCACGCAAGTCTTCGCAGCACTTCCGGGAGGATACATCGTCGCCGAAGTCGGTGCGTAAGGTATCGAGACCCGTTTTACGATCGCCTTCTCCCGAGAGAAATGCTCAAACCTCTGCATCGCCACGGGCTATTCCCCCTTCGCGGCCCAGTAGAGATGGCACCCCTGACATGCAGTCCCAACTGTTCCACCCCATGCCAATCATTCACAGTAACCTCTCTACTCAGTCCCTCCCGTCTGAGCGACGTGGAAGCGAGTCTGCTGTCTCGGGAGCTCTTTCACCCCCCAAGCCCCAGTTCACCCATACAGGACGGACGGCATCGACGTCTCAGCTTCCCATAAAAGGTGAGGTATATGCTCAATCCGCGGCCAAACCTGCTGCCGAGTCGAAGAAGGGAAAGGGTCTTGAACCTCCTCGTATGATACGCACACCGAGTCCACATGTGTCCGGCTCCTCTTTCTCGCGATTCTTCGGTCGCAGAAAGAATTCTAGCACAGCACAACCTGAAAAGGCTGAGAAGGAGAAGAAGCTTGTTCGCAAGGGACCTACGGCTGGCACTGGACATGAAGGTTACGGTCGCATCGGTGCTGCCAAGAGACGCAGTGGAAGTATCAGCAATATGACTCGCAACGGACCTGGCTCCCAGGCCTCTCAAGAACCACGTTCTAGCAACGATTCCTTTTTGTCAGACCGCGTCAATCCAGTCGTCATCGCAGGAGGTGAGATCATCGAGAACCGAAACGCCAGCTCTGAAATCTCCAGAAGTGGAAGTTCCCAGAGTTTGGCAAACGATGAGTCAAGACTGGGTGGTTCGCAATTGCCCGTCTCTCAACAGAAGCCTCGAAACACCCTCTGGCCATCGCCCATGTCACGCACTCCCCATCCCGCTCTCGGTTCTCGTCGACCTTCTGAAAGCAGTGATTCCGAAGGCCCTACGATAAAGTCAACACTTGCTTTCCGACGATCGGTTCATCGTCTGCGTTCCTCTCCTGACGATCCCTTGAAGCTACCTCAGCCTATCAACACTTCTGGCTATGCATCCTCGCCCATGACCAGCTTCGACACTAGTGTCATGTCGGATGATTCTCATTTTGAACTTCAGCGGGAGATGTCGTACGAGGCAAAGTCGTCACACCCGGCACCAAAGAAGCTTGTCAAGAGGCCTCGCTCGCCTCGCAAGTGGAACCTATTTAGCAGATCAACGCAGAGCCAGCAGGCCAAACAGGGTGAAAAGGTTTCGGCTACTGTCAAGGTGGTCGAAAAGAAACCTCTGGCCTTCTATGCCATGATAGATTCTTCGGAACAAGAGGACAGTGAGCCGATGGACATTCAGGATGTCCTAAGGTTTGCCGAGGTTTATTCCAAGTCTCCTAGTGTTGGTGGCACTCCTGAGCTCTCCCAAGGTACACCAGAAATGCGATCATCGACCGACTCTCCGGCACGGCCCGCAGAGCCTGTGCGGCCCGCAAGAAGGGAAAGCATCGAGATCAAGGCCAAGACTCGGGTGCCTGTTATCCAGACAGGTACGGCACCAAAGAAGCTGACTCTGCAACCCAGTACACAGCCGTCTGTGTCGACAACCACCACTGGTCGTCGAAGCAGACTTCCTCAAGTCGGAAGAATCCCCAAGGTTGTGAGCAATCGTCCTGAACATGAACATGTATCTCCCATGAGCTTTTCTCGTCCTTTCAGAGCTAGTATGCAGTTGGCTCCTGAGAATCTTGACATGTATGATCTAAACTCGATTGCTAAGGGTCCTTCGCCTTCTAGGCCTTCTACTCCTGTCCCAGAACTCACCACCGACGGCTCTACAGCGGGAAGCACCAACAACCCTTCGTCTCGAGACTCAATTCCTCCGGAATTGACCAGAATAGAGAAGGAGTTCTTGGCTTTCTCACCTCGCAAAGACTCCGAGGGGACTATTGGCACGTCCAGTTCAAGCTGCTCTGGCATCCTGGCGTTTTCTGGCTCTACTGCTGTTATCCCACAGCCTTATGACCCCCCTGTCGAGGATGAGGTTTGGGACGAGTACGATGATCTCCTTGGTGACGATGTCTCCAAGCCACTTCCTTCAGCAACGTCCTCAAGAGGCACACCATTCCATCTTGAGTCTTATGAGTCGAAGTTAGCCAGCAAGGAGAAGCCTTTAGAATCGCCAACGATTGTCTTTGACAAGAAGGCGATTCGGCAATCCAAGGCAACGACCATTTCCAGTACCTGCAGTGCCGATATGACTGAGCGTTTGAGAGCGGCCTTCCAGCCTCACCCAAGCCCAACTACTCCCTTCCCCATCTCAAATGTTGCCTCTGGCAACGAAGACCACATCGAGGATCCCGAAACGTCTACGGCAGTTGAGATGTCACGAAGAAGCAGTCGATCCTCTCGCAAGACAAGACGATCCGACGCAAGCTCCTCTTCAGAAGACGGATCGCCACTTGCACAGGTCAACCTTAGGGTGGGATCAATGACGGTGAGCAAGTGGCTGACTTTTGGTCATGTCTTGTTCAGTGATGTCCGTCACGAATTAGTTCCTGTCGAAGGCTCGCTGAAGCGACACTCCATCTTGGTTATTGACGGCCTTGGTAACGACGACTGGTCTTTCTATGCTGCTGAAACGTATCCTGCTGCTACCTTCTTTAACTTGTCCCCTCGTGCCCCTCTCCCTGAAGAGCTGAAGAGTTCCACTTCCAGCTTCCCGCTCAGCCCACCAAACCACCATCAGATTCAGTACAACTCTCACCTCGACAAGTTCCCGTTCGCCCCTCAGAGCTTCACTGCTGTTGTGTACCGATTCCCTGTCGCAGCACCCGAAGCTTACTACCGCAGCATCCTCACTGAAGCTCGCCGCGTGCTGAAGCCTGGCGGCTTTATCGAGCTGTCCATTCTCGATGTTGACCTCAATAACATGGGCAACCGAGGCCGACGAACCGTTCGTCGTCTCAAGGAGAGAATCAATGAGAAGACGCCTGATACCAGTCTTGGATCCACTGCGGACCTCATTGTGCGTCTGCTTGGCAAGGTCGGTTTCACCACAGTCAAGGCAGCCCGCGTGGGCGTGCCTGTGGCGAGTCCTGTCACCCGCTCCAACAACAAGGCCGACAAGGGTAAGGGCAAAGCTCTTGCCGACCAGCCAAGTCTGTCCGAAATGATGAGCGACAACAGCCCCTTGGCGGATGAGGGCATCACGAAGATGGTCAGCCGCGTTGGCCGATGGTGGTATACGCGTTGCTACGAGAACGCAGCAGAGAATGTCTCTGGGAAGAGCATCTGGAGCGATAAGTCTCTGCTCTCCGAATCCGAAGAGCTTGGTACAAGCCTCAAACTCATGGTTTGTTGCGCACGAGCACCCCTCGAGCGCATCACCAGTGTCTAAACACCTATTTCTTTTCTTCCCCTACTTTTTCCTTATCAGTCACAAAATTGCACAACATACGCAAGTATAATTGGGAAGCATTAAAGGTTGGAAGATTCATGCGGCGCGAGCCCATCCCCCTCCTCACAAGAGGGCGTATATCAACAAAAGATACAAGACTGCATCTGCCTTGTCGATACAATTTCTTTTTCTCTTTCTCTACGTTCAGAGCGTACCTTTTTTTATTCTTTCTTTTATCTGCTTGGATTAATTTTCGGTGCCGCAGGTCGGGGTTTGACCACGCACTGGATGCAATGGTATTTATCTACTTTATTTTTGGGGAGGGAAAAAAGTTGCTCTTTTTATAATTCTTTTGGGGGAAATGCTGGACATTTTGACACTCCGCGCAAACTTGGGGAGATAGGAGTGCAAAGGAGGATGAGATGAGATTATGAAATCTTGATGATTGAATGTGTGGAGGATATGACCTTTTTTGATGTTTGAGCATGTTGCATAGAGATACCCATTCATGCTTTGGGAAACCAGAACGATATAGCAAGCGACATATTATTATTCTTTCACTATGAACATTTTCCACCATTGTCCACCATTGTGTCTATGTGATATGTTCTACATGTCTATTCTACCCAATTCGCTACTTATACAAAGTTTTCATCCAAGAGTTACGTAAATACTGTCAGCATTCTTGCCTTCATTCGCTCTTTGTAGATTCAATCTCAGCTATGTTGTCAGACTCGTTTGTTTCATCAGCATCAGACACATTCTCCTCATCAACAGACTCAATTTGAGAGGACGTCCGATCGCTAGGCCATCGCCTGTACACACCCACAAATCCACCACCAGAAATACGATCACCAACCTTGGGTCGCATTACCTGGACAGGGACTCCCTCGGGATCTGCTCTTGGAATGACAGTCTTGACATCCCATTCTCTTCCACCGCCAGTATCAAGCACACCATCTGCTGTCGTCGATACTTCGAGCTCAATAACTCTTTCCTGGCGAATAGGTTGTTTTGTTTGCCCAATCCATGTCTGAAACCGGGCGATTTGGCTAATGGACGGCGCAAAGACGATAAGCAGACCGTTTGGGCGAAGGGCTTGGATGACTGGTGATGCGTAGTCTTCAACTGATGGAAGATCGAGGATCGCGTGAGAGAAGAAAGGTTTGTCGTCCGTCTCAGCAAAGCGAGACGTAATGTAGTCGCTGATAGCGCCGACGTGAAAATCCACAGTGGGATAGTACAGGGAGCGGCGGAATTGTCGTACCAGCTTATTTGCAGCACGCGAGTGTTTGGCATTCTGATCGAGAGTGTGGAGTACGGCACGGCGTTTCGAGCGGTATGAATCGTAAGCAGCTTGAGCTTCGTCGGAGAGCTCAAGGCTATAGTCTCCGGATTTGTAGCGCGCCGTGCAGAGAGCATCCCTTAGCATAGGAGGCACCATTGGGTTGGCTGCATTAAGGGCACGAGCGAGATGAAGTGTCAAACTTCCCATGCCCGTGCCAGCCTCAAATACCTCGAACGGTGGAAGCGGTTCGTTGGTCTCTGGGTCGTAATCTTCTTCGCTGGGCTGAGCAAGGTTCAAGTCGAGAAGCGAGACGATGAAGCTCGCGTGATGGGGGTAGATCTAAGACACAGTTGGATCTTAGTCGAAGGCTTCATAAAAGAATTGACATGGGTTCGTACCGGTGTAGCATGTCGTTCACTATTCAGGATGTAGGCGCCCAGAGTCGGTTCGAGTATGTCAACTTTACGGTCGGAGCTGTCAACTACACTATCGAGTACGCGGCGACCGATGAGTTCGGACGCATTAATTGTAGCGCCATATCCGAGACGTATACGGCCATCAGGACGGAGAGGGGATGTAAGACGCCATTTAGGACCCTTGGTGCCCTTCTGGCGCAGGAATAGAACGTCGTTCTCTGGAGGACCGCGGAGTTAGTATGATGGGTCCGACATAGATGTCAATTGAGGAGTTTGCTAACGTCGAATTATGCGGGAGGAAGAGTAGAGGCGCGGGAAGGAAGTTGAAGTGCAGCTTGCAAGAGCTGAAGGGCGGATTAAGCGCATGATGGCGAGTTGAGGGTGGTGGAGTTGCCATGATGAAAATCATGGAGGATTTAGCTTTGTGCCGGAAATAGATCGGGGATAACGACGTCATGGAGGGGCATTGTTGATTTCGGACAATAGACATATTGGGAGAGATAGAAGCAAGATACAGTAAAAGTTCAAGTCAAGGAGTTTATATCTAAAGTAAGGTTAAGGTAGTTGTAATTACTATGCGTCACTATTGACAGATTTTTGGCCCGGGGTATCGCCTGCCCTCGTTCTTTCCATGGAGGGCTTTATCCATATGCTTCCTTCCTTCCTTTCCTGACCGTCACGCCGCGCCCACCTCACCTTCCCAATGCAGTATGCCATCTTGGGAACTTCGTCTTCTTCTTTGGTCTCTTAGTGCGCTGTCAACTCGCATACCGTGCCCCCGTTCTTCCAAACTCCGCGGTCCTCCCAATCTCGTCTCGTCAAATACCCAGCGCGCATCAGTGCCTATTATACAAGGGGGTGTCATTTCATATTCAACCAAAACCAAGATGTTCCAGGATCCTTTGTTCCTTCGTGTCGTCCCAACTACCAACCAACCAACCGAAACCCAAAATAAACGCCGGTCCATGAGACGTCAAAAAAAAAAAAAAAAAAAAGAAAACATATATCTGGTACCGAGACTCCAGGCTGTGTACTCATCATTGGGATCATGATTGAATCCAAAGGTGTTGTGTGCCTAGACATGTGCTGCATGCACAGCATAATGGCATCACTTACAATATATCGTGCAGTCGTTGAAGCCGCCATTCACCACCCGTAGTTGTTGAAAACACCGGCTTCATCGAATTACATACGTCGGGTCCTGATGCATCAGATAGGCATCAGATAGGCATCAGAACCATGAACAATAAACAAACTGAGAACCTGCTCAGAGGAACGAATATTTTCCGCTCGACATGTGTTGCTCCATTGCAGCTGCCCACGAGTCCTGTGCCTGCAATTGTTGTGGGCGTTGCTGCTGCTGCGGCTGTCGGTGCTGGTGTTGGTAGCTCTGTTGGTATTGGCGCTGATGGTGATGCTGCTGTGGCATATGCTCCGGCGCGTGTTCCGTTGTATGGAAGTCTTCTTCAAAGTATACGATGACACGAACTCCAACATGTTCTTCGAGAACAGAGACACCTGACTCGTATCGACGCCGACATCGCTTCGTCCATGGATCAACCTTGACAGGACTGTGGTAGCAGAAGACGTTTGGTTGCTGACTGCGGACAGGGAAAAGGAGCCCCATCCCTCTCATATGATGCCAGAAGTCGATAGTCGCCTGTTTTGTCGCATCGGATTGAGGATGTGCCGCAAACATCAACTGGATGATAGTATATCGCAGTACGAGAACGTCGGCACTTTCGTTGCCTAGTCGTTGCTCCATCTGTCGCTGCAAAAGTCGGAGCTCTGCCACCAATTTCTCCAGTCGCTCCTGGTTAACGTGGTTGTAAAACATGGCCAGATCGACCCATGTTCGAGCCACATAAGGGTGTTTGCGCCCATAAATAGCTTCCAGCTCCTCGGCAATGGTGGGTATGCTCCCCCATAGCAGCTCTGAAAGCATCTGTGGACCGTGTTTCTGCTGAACTTCGTACAAGCAGGCAAAAATCTGTCGCAAGGGATGCGATCGCTCAAAGTTGGTCGTCGAGTAAGCTGCGAGATACTTACAGAGCGCAGTCATCATGCCTGGATCACGATGAACCATGCCTAGGAGCAGCTCTATGATACCCTGTGGGGAGAGTTTCTTCAAGTCAGACTCGAGTTGTGTGAATGCCTTCATCAAAAAGTCACCACCCTGATCGTGATCCTTCATTTCGAAATAGTAATTGGCTTCGAGAAGAAGATCACTGGAACCAGCTCCCCACACCATGATCGTCTGCCATCCAACTTGAGCATCGGTTTCCACCTCGAATTGCCGACATTGCAAGAAGGCTTTTCTCATGTTGGTGACGATTGTTTCTTGAGCGCGGATGAGGTCCGGTGATTGAAGGTAGCCTGGTGTAGGAGGCGGGGTCGGTGTTCGGCATCGAATATGTGCCGGTAGATCAGCTGGTAACTCGAAATCGACCAAATCGTACTCAGTCACGCCTTTCCTCTTCAAATATGTCCCCAAGTTAACGACTTTGCCGTTGCGGACGAACTCCGACACCTTTCCTTCGGCATCGCGCTGGAACTTCATAGACAGTAGACGTTTAACTTCGTCCTCGGTGTTATTCTTGACAAATCCCCATTGCGAAAATCGAGTTTTGTACATCTTTGGCCTGGCACGAATGAGAAACAGCTCGGATGGGGACACACATAGGGACTCACGTGGCTTGGAAACCATACTTATCGGCCATGACTGACATGACCTCTTTGAGCGGCTTCCTCTCTTCAAGGTAAAGGGTTCGAATCGTGTTCTTGAACGACTCCCAAGCTTCAGCAGGAACTTGTTCTCTTGAGGGGCGGCTTCCAACTTGTGATCGCTGGGACACCGAACTTCTTCTTTCATTCTAGGGTTCAGTTAGAATCAGCAATTCCATGCCCGAGCTTCAGGAAACATACCGGTGACACAATGGAAGACGTTGAAGCTTGAGATAATTGCGGTGTGGAGGGTTCACGCTTGATAGGAGGGCTGAAGGGTGCTGGTGTGGATATTGATGACCGCGAGGGCTGTCGAGCAGGCCTGGGTGGTTTGGCAGGCGGCTTAGCGGGAGCTTTGCCTTTGATATTAAAACTGGAATTGGTGTTGAAATCCAAGACTAGTTGGCTCCCAGCGTTCATCACAGGTTTAGGTGTTGAGGGAATTGGTGGCTTTGCAAAATAACCACCAGCATTTGAGGAATTACTGCTACCTTGCTGCTGATCGAAAGAGGGCTTAGAGGTCGTTGGCACGGGTGGTCGCCATATGGCAAATCCAGGTGTACCTGGGGCACCTGGAGTCGCTGCACTTGGTGAAGTAACCTTGTTGCTCATTGCTGAATTGTGCATCATTGACGACCCAGCCATAGAAGTAGATTCCATTGGGGTCGTTACTCTATTATTGTTGGCCATGAAGCTGTTCATACTTCCAAAGGGCCCGGACGATGGCCCGATACCTGGACTGTGGACTGGTGGGATATCATGAAAGCCGCCAAAAGCGAGGGCGGGCGGCGGGCTAACGAGAGGACTGGTGACTCGTGAATGACCACCCAAAAGTCCATAATTGGGCTCCGAAGGGCTGGCAAGAGGGCTCGTGACAATGGGCGAAGCGACACTGAAGCTTCCAAACGGTGAGGAAACGGGAGGATCCTGATGTACCGGGCTCGTGACGACATTAGAAGGCCTCGGAGGTAATGGCGGCGCAAAGGACTTGTTCTCGAAATGCGCAACCAGTCGACCAACGCCTCCCCCGCCTCCTCCGTGAGAAGTACTCATATTGTTGAGTTCGACATCTTGAGACATGGTGTCTTGCTGATCGAATCGCATTTCATAGTCCGCCGAAGGAGTTGGCGCCCAGTCCATGCCGGACGAGTCGCCATAAGATGCGCCAGCATCTTGGTAGGTTTGCGAATGGCCTGTCGAGAAGCTATTTGTGTTATTGTTGTTCATGCTGAACCTGTGCCAGCCTTGGTCGGGGAAACCATACGACGGCTCCTCGTTGTTGTTGGAAGGAGGCCCGCCTGCTTGATGGTTAAACATGTCGCCGGTGGTGCCCAGGCCGGACGTGAGATGCCCGGTCTGTTGGCTGATAGGCAGTCAATGACTGACTGAGGCGAGTCGAAGGCCTCGGCTGTGTCCTCAGTCGCCAATGCGAGGATTCATAACTCGTCAATGTGGCGAGCGGGCAAGCTCAGATGAGGTTCAAGAGCGGGAGGATGAATAGGCGGGCAGAAGTGCCCATGACTATTGGTACGTATAATAATAATAAGTGGAAGAGCGTCTGAACAGCACAAGAGCGAAACAGAACAGAACAAAGCGCAATGACAGTCTAGCGGGCACTACCAGGACTGGGGTGTCTACCGCTGTAGGACAATACCAGTAAGTCGCACCAAAGCAACGGCCAGGGCTTGCTAACGTTATCGTTCCCCAGACTTGACGCACCAGCTAGAGGAGATATGGGCGGTGCTGTGATAGGACCGTCAATGCGACGAGAGCCAGAAAAAAGATGGGGAGCGTCCACGGCCAGAACGCCAAGTAATGCGCGTGAGAGAGCGCCAGCAAAAGTTCCCTCGCCAAAGTTTCCCAGAAAGGCAACCCAATCTGCTGTCTAGGGGAGGCTGGAGCAGGTTCTCGAGGGAGATAAGAGGGCCATCCTCGGTCCAGCAGCCAGGGGCATTTATGATTAATATGAAGGCCTGTCCTCGGGCGAATGCCACTAGCCACAGGTTCACAACATGACTCTCAATAACAACTTTTAAGTTGATGGGCAGTGAAGAGGCAACTGATGGAAAGGCTACAGAACAACTCAATAGGACGGATTGTGAATTTGAGATTCAGCACCACACAAAAGAAGGGCCGATAAGGCTGCACTGAACAGACAACGCCATGCCTGGGGTTGATGAGACTCGACCACTGAGCATTGGGCCTCCAGGGGTGGGCTTGTGAGAGCATGCGACCATGTTTGCCCGAAGCAGAAGGTGGGCAAGACGGAGCCACCACCCTAAGGTATAAGCACCAATCATCTTGAGTCGATACGACTCTGGGGCCTCGTACCGAAGCGAAATCTACCGAGGATGAACATTCCAGGCACTGCGCATCGTATACTGTGTCTGTTGGGCTGAGAGGCTTGAAAACAAACAGATATCGAGCCGTAAGCTGCCCCAGAAATCTCGTCAACTTGTTGTTCTCCTCCAGGTGAATCAAGTCACTGCCATTCTCAACAAGGCAGATATGACCAGTGTTTCCGATGTGCCCGGGTCCATTAAAGTTACGGAACTTCCGATCACGCATGACAAGTGTTAAGGACCAAAAGAAGAATTAGGAAAGGCTTCGGGGCTTAGAAACTCTACTGAAAGCCGGATCCCTTCGGCCGTGGCGCCGCCACGCTTGCTACCTGCTATTTCTGAGGCCACACCAAGAGTCGGCTTTAGTGGCTAGCTGGGGACTGTACCAGACGCTGCCGTGCTCAAAGGATTGTTGTCCAGCCACGAATCAGGGCATTAAATCACCTACGCACACGAGAAGCTGAGTGCCCTGACGCGTTAGGCTTTATCGATCTTCAATGGGCACGCACCAATCAAGTGAAACGATTGTGCTTTGACACTGGTTATCTGGTAGAGAGACTACAACCATGTGGGGGATCGAAGCCGCGGTTCTCACTGGCTCTGTAGCCAAGCCGGCTCCCGCCGATAGCCTACATATCAGTGTCCCCTCGTCTACTGGAGCCGTTGTCCAGGTTCGGCTGCCTACCATGGGTCACTTGAAATAGAGCGGACGGGAGCATAGCCATCAAGACATTAAGCTTACCGAGTGTTCATGGCGCCAGATCGACATTCTGAAGTCCTATTCTTTGCAATGATTTGTTCATTTGAGAGTCATGTTAGGTTGAGGACGATTAGACTCTCGCGTAGCTACGAGGTAGGATGTCGGTATGTGCTGAAAATGGAACGTTCCATGGTTACTGGAGCCATGACATGCCACCCAACCCCCTGGTCCGTCCGGCAACGGCTCCCATAAGTCGATGATGACTCGGCCGAGAGAGCGGCCGAATCACCTCCAATTGGGCTTATGGCGTTCAAAGATAATGACTTGATGTGAAGTGTTCTATCATATCTTCGAAAGCTCTCATGAAACTATCATGGGCATGAACGATGATGCAACTCGTCATAAGAATACGCCTGAGCAGTTCTATTTCGGGTTACTCTGGTAGCGTAGCATTTGTCTCCGTGCTTCAGAGCTCCTGCAAGACAGCGTAACCGAGCCTATGCTTGCATGGCCTTTGGTCGATGCCGGTCACCCCTGTCCCCTGCTCTGTTGCTACACGGAGATCAAGCCGCGATTCCATCTCACACAATGGTGCAAGCTCGTCATTCGAGCCCTGAAAGCACTCATTGCGGGTTTGCATATGGGTCCTATTCATCGTGTGCCGTGATGCCATTTAATAACATTCGCACCAAATTTGTCTTTCACAGGGTCCAGGTCAAGCTGAGCCACCGAGTAGGGCAGCGGCTGCCAAGACCAAGATCAACAGTAGAGCAAGCCACCTGCATGGCTATCCACTCCGTATCCGCGTCTCAACTGAATACTCCGAGACATAGCTTACAGCCCAGCCGGTGCATACTTCTTGATGCGGCATCACGTCTGACAACCTTTACAAGCTTCGGTTATACGCCGTCTACGTGTTCTATTCGGCCTTCTTTTCTTCCTTTTTCAAGGAGTAAAGATAGGGGCCACACACAGGCAGTAAGGCGGGAAGAGCTGAATTAGGCTGAATGCCTGCGCAAATACAGGGTCAGTATTCCATTGGCTAGACATATCTCAACCTAGCACTTAATGATTCATAGTAAACCATTCTTGACGGATAAGAATGGCCAGAGATGTCCTTCTCCGTTGCTCAAATCCACGAATGGGTGGTAAATGTCTCATTAGTTGATAACAAAAACTACGTACGGCCCTATTCCAAGAATTCGGCTGCAAGCGAAGGGGGGGGACCGGGAGCAAAATCCCCGGGCTCAGACGACGTCAAGATAAGCATGAGCACTGTTCACATGGGAAATGTTATAGGTTAAATTTTAAAGTGAAATTAGTGCCGTCAATGCAACGGTACATGATGTTTTTATGCTGCCAACCTTGAGTCAAAACTGCATTTCGCAGCGAAATTGCCCGAGTAACTGTATCAACGTTGAGTCGAAAGTTTCGGAGAAAGGCGAGAAGAACATAGAAACATGGTACGCGAAAGGCAAAAAATAAACAACACAGAAACGGGTAAAGGCTTATTATGAACGGGGGCTCTTTAGTCTGAGCTTAAGTATGTAACGTAAAATATACAGATGAATCTCAAAAACACCTTTCTATCCATTTTTGGTATAACCTTTTTCTACTCCCAAAAGCCTACGATTGGTATGATATAAAAGTGAAAAGTAAAAACGATGAAACATAGTGGGTAACCGAAGAGTAGAGAAGAAACAAAAGAATAAAAAACAGAATAAAAAAAGGATGATGACCAAAAGAAGTGTCGAAGTAAGAAGGAGGGAGAGAAGGAGGAGAAGCAAAGAAGGAAAGGAAACAAATGCTAAAATTACACAACTGAACCCCATGATACTAATACCCATAAACCCAACACCTTCCCAGATTTCCTTTGCTGCTCCGTCATGTTGTCTTAATTTGATCAATCCGATATTCACGTGCCCCTGGTTCCGTCATGTAGTCGTTGTCAAAGAAACCCAGTATTCCGTCGTTGTGTCTCAGTGATTCGAAACAGTCGTAATGCTAAATTTAGACGAAATGTCTCTTAAGTTTTCGTCTCTTAAAGAAGGGGCCCCTCAAGGGGATTGTAAGTGTTAAAAGTAAAGGAAATTGCTGCCAGTCGTGGTAGTGCAGTTGGGGGGTTGATAAATATCAAGTCAAACGAGGCTGGTACCTGATATCATAACCCAGCTCTCAGAGGGTAGGACCAGCCGACATAGTTAGGTGACTTGAGTCGGTTTGATGGTATCAAGAGACTTCTTCGCCATCTTTCTCTTCTCGGAAGCGTATACCGCCTTCGACGTTGATCGCGCCCTGAACCCACGGGGTCTTGGCTACCTTGTCGACGGTCCATCGACCTCTGGCACGTCTCAATAGTCCTTCCGTGATCTCCATGGCACCAAGAAGACCCTTGGCCTTAAACTTGGCCTCATCGCCATCATGGTCGGTGTCATCACCGTAGTACTCCACCCACTTCCATTCGACTCTGGCAATACGATGGCTAGTGCGACTGCGCATACGGTGAGCGTCGCTCATACCTGGATGGGGGTCGAATGGAAGTCGCGCCTCGAGAAGAGCGTAAAGGAGTACACCAAGCGACCAAGCATCAGTAGCTCGGCCGTCGTAGGGTTGACCCATGATGACCTCAGGTGCTGCGTAATCTTCGGATCCACATCGAGTTTCGAGCTTCTCATCATCTGCGATGCGCCTCGAGAGTCCCAGATCACTCAGGATAACTACTGAGTAGGGGTAGGTTGCCCAATCGATCGATGGGTCTGCGAGCTCAGAGGGTGTGAGGTTGACAAGAACGTCTGGAAATCTGTTAGTTGGGGCTGAGAAGTTCGAGGTTGATTGACTTACTCTCAAGTTTGATGTCTCGGTGAACAATCCTCCTCTCATGGAGATAGCTCACCGCACCGATCAGCTCGGCAAAAATTCTTCGCAGAAGAGGCTCTTCGAGTACAGCGCGATGGGTTGTGGCAATGTCAAACATGTCGCCTCCTGGGCAGTAGCTCAAGACAAGAATGGCTCGGCTGGGCTCAATGCTCCACGCCTTCAAGTCGACTAATGAGGGATGGTGTATTGAGAGCATGATCTCAAGCTCTCGCTTCAGACTCATCTCGACACGTTCCTCACTGGCACCTCCCTTTGGGCCGTGCTCACAGACTTTGACGGCTACCAGAGTCTTACGATCCAGACTCTGCTCAGGTTTTGGTGTAAGTCTGCCATGATCGACTTCAGGAGAGTCTTCATCCGGTTCTATCTGACTTGTAGCCAGCATGACCCTGCTAAATGTTCCCTGGCCTAGCATTCGCACAGCTCTCCACCGTCGTCGCTTCTTATCATTGCGTCCGTTCGCTTCAAAATATTCGAAATTGGAGCTTCTAGGTTTGCTGACTCCATCAGCAGAGTCTCGCGATGACTCGCTGGGAGGGGGTGTGGGTGGTTGGACGACCGACGGTGTAAGTCCCCGAGATTCAGCAAGGTTGAGTTCTCGTCGGATCTGGGGTTGTGCGGGAGGATCATTGTTTGGTCGTGAGGAGACGGATATTTGTCTCTTGGGTATGTTCATAGGATCGGGCTTGTATTCGCTAACGCTTCGGTTTCGTGTATGGTGTTTCGGCGGCTGGTTCATTGATGGCTGTACATGTACATGGTCGCCAGGCTCGAGAGTCGAATATATCTTGCGTTTGGCACCATTCGCAAGTGCGGCATCAATCGATTCGCCCGTGCTCGTGACCAGAACAGAGCCCTCTCCAACACTTGTGAGGCGCGGTTGAGGTGGTGACGAAGAGCCTGCACTCAGCCTCTTCCAGGGTCCTGGAGAATCGCCCGACATGAGCGGGCTTGGAAGAGGTGTCATATCTCCCATAGCAGAAATAATAGGGCTGGGCACAAGGCTACTCGTCCCACTGGCAGAGCCAAGACTGTTAGTCAAAGCAGCTTTCAGACTTGGAGTTCTTGAGATGGGGTGTAGGCTGTTGGATGAAGCCCTGTGGTTCAACGTCAACGAGCCTCGTGATGAACCACTGCCATTGCCGTTGTTAAAAGATTCGCGACGATCGGGGGTTGTCGGACGTTGAGCGAAATCGGTCGAAATGCGTAAGGAGCCAACAGGACTGACAGATCGTCTTGGGACAGCCGGTGACCCAATTGTCAGTGTCTTTGGTTGGGCAGGTGGGAGTTCGCCGTCTTGTATGGAAGCAGGTGCTATTGTATCCGCGCGGAAATGAGCAAGAGGCGGCGTGGTGACAGAGACATCAGGGAGGGTGAAGGACGATAGAGGACTAGTGGACAGTGTAGCATAGGCGTGGTCGTAGCGACGGGAATTGGGTGCAAGGGAAGCACCAGCACGGGAAGACGAACGACCTGGAACGGGGATGGGTCGGGAAGTTGAGCGAATCGAGGTATCACGGCCTCTATAAGAGTTGTTTGCTGCGTTGTGGGAGTTATCGTCGATGGGCAGGGCCGTCGTTGTTTGGGGGGCGTGGGGCGTGTTCATGGCTCCGCGCTGTCGGGTCGTCGGGAGTCGCTTAGGACCAGATCAAGGCCTAGCGAATTTGTAAGAGGGGGGGAAGTCGAGTAACCGTCGTTTATTTAGATGGCGAGACTGTTGGAGGGAAATTGGCCGTTAGCTCGTCGTAGCGCCAGCGAAAGATGAACAAGGGAGAAATCAGATATGGCTAAGCCAAAGCATTCGAAAACTAGGTGGGGTGACGACTGTTGGTTGACGACATTCAACGGGTTCGGTGTTGTAGCATTTCTCAAAAGCTGCAGAGAACGTACCTTGGCGCAAGGGGATCCTCTGAGAATGCGTCAAGGGAGAAGGTGGTTTAAGGAATGATTTATGTCTTGGCGATGGTCGAGGGAGCGTTGATGAATCGGGGGAGGTTCAAGGGGTTTGGCGAGGTGAGAGGAGAAGAGAATCTGGGCCAGAGGCTCTTCTATAACGCGGACATGAGAGGCAGTTCGATTCGTTGGTAGTTGTTGGACAGATGTAGACAGTGTCGCTCCAAAGAGAGCGAACGGGAATGGACGGGAGAAAGGGAAAGAAAAAGAAGAGGAGAAGTGAAGTCAAAGGAGAAAAAGGAAGCCAGAGGGAGTCAAGATCGACGTTGACAGCCAAGATTGTGGATAGTTGATCGTGGGTCCGACCGAAGGGCAGCAGAGCAGAGTAGGTGCAGGCGCAGGCCTAGGTTTCGTTGCTTCTCTGCTATCTGCCTATGGAACACAGAGAACGGGGAGCTGGAAGTGGATGTGGATGTATGATGAATGGGGGACGGGAAGGTATGAGTGAGCAATAGAAACAGCAGGAGCAAGCCGACGGGGGCCGAAATACAGCAGTGCAGTGTAAATGCTGTGCGTAGGTGCAGTGCGATAGGTAGCGTACAGCGAACGAAGCCTGTAAAGATGGAACCCAAAGCTAAAGCCAGACAGACGGGAACCTAACGAAAGCAAAACGAAAGTAAAAGTAAAAGCAAGGGCAGCGTGACTGCCACTAGCTCCAACTCAGGTAGGCACTAGTTACAAGCTAGCACCACCTAAGGCTAATGCTAATGGAAATGGGAAACTCAGCAAAGGAGTCTAACTCAGTATGTGAGTAGGTAGAGATTGGGAAACCGGGGATGAATCGGAGCGGGTCTTTCTTTTCCTAGGTTGTCTTCACTTTCTGTGACTCTTTCCGTCTGGTTGTTTGTCTCGTCGCTGTTTGGGTTTCTGTTTTGTTTTGTTTTGGCTCACTGCCCAGCTTCGGTATGAATTGAATGTCAACCAAATCAATCTACCTTTTAGGGCTTTTTCTTCTTTAATTCGGCCTCGGGCTCTTCCAGTGACGGAACTGACTTGTTACCTAGTCACAGCGGTACCGAATCCACTATTTTGAAGCTTCGACGGGGGCACAAGCTGATAGCCTACTTTCTCTAGTTATCCGGTATCGTATCCCTGCAGCCTTGAAAGCGCTTCCCAGCTCACAAGCACGTTGTTATCTCTTGGAAGTCTGGGGGAGGAGAAGTGAAGTGAGGGGTTAATTAATTGATCGATTGTTGTTGGAGGCTGGGATTGAGTTTTGAGTTTGTGTTGAACCGCGTTCTGAACCTTGTTTCTCAAGGTGAGTTGCAGACACAATTGATGATGCGAAGACAGCTCCAATTATTGTACGTGACCGTGGTAACCGATATAGTTCGGTCTCGTGTACAGTAAGAAACAAATCAATATTGAACGAAATATGGTCACTTTATGGTATGTTGTTGGGTATGGCGTGGTGGAATATAGGTCACGTTGAGCTGTGCCCAGGTGTGCATGGGCTTTGTAATTTCCTTCAGGACAGGATCCAATATGGCCTGGGTCTGAGATGAGGTCGGAAATAAATGGGGAGAGAACAGTTTCTCTTCGTAGATAAGACAAGAAAAATATCCAGAAGTTAAAAGGGAAGAGATAGCCTGGATCTTGTTATTAGAGACGTGGAATGGATGAATGATTCATGAAATCAGGTGGGGAGAGTGAGAAACAGGATATCCAGGATGGATGCCCATGATATTAACGTTGCGATAGGCACCATCCAATACAGTACAGTACAGTACAGTACAGTACAAGCGCAAGCCAAAGCCAAGCTCTCACTTTTACCTGACGGTTACACTAATTAACCGACTTGAATGGTGAGTATGACTGAGTGATTCACCACCATACCAGCCTACGTTCAAAGACTTGACCTGATTGACTCGGTCAAGTCATATAAACAAAGAGACATAAAAACCGCAGACCTGGAATAGGCAGGTCTGGACGGTGTGATACGGGTATCTCATTTCATTTGAATGATAGATGAGGATGTCTTTGATGAAGAGTATCTCAACTTTGCAGGGGCACAGCTGCAAAGTAACGTATGGCGGCTGTTGCTTCGTTACACTTGCATTGCATCGCCCCATAATTCTTTCATTGTCCTTATCCCTTTGTGGCATCCCGAACGAGGTGAACCAGGGATGTTGTTGATATCCATCATCCCTACAAAACTACCTACTGTACTGTGCTGTGATGCACTGAATTGCATTCTGTACCCATACACCAGGAAAGCCCAGAAGGTTGCGTAGTAACGACCAGGACAAAAAAAAAAAAAGACCGGCTATGAGACCTTTTGGAACGTACTTGCATTGCATTAGATTTTATCTTACTTGTATTCTTTCTTGGCTGTATTACCTGGACAGAAAACATAGAGTCTTAACTTTGGCAGTTCTGTTCTGGGCAAACATCTCAACAGTATCACCAACCTATAGCTCGTCTAACCTCACCAATTTCATTTATTACTCACTCTTCTTCTCCTCTACATACATAATACCCCTCCACTCTATCACTTCAAAGATCCACTTCAATCCCCGCTGCCACGCCTCTCACTGCCGCTGCAGAGCCCACCAAGGCGGCCACTAAGAGAGCCCTACAGTCGCCCACCCGCTCCATTCCTGCGCATTTCTGCGATCGTCCCTTGATTCGAGTGCAAACTGGTCCCCTTTGCCCCCTTGTCTTTTTTACTTTCACTTTCTGTCATGACGTCGATATGCCTCAATCACTCGTCCGTCACATGTGCCGTCGTCAAAGTCAGTCAAATGTAATGTTCCCCGGTCCTTCCACTCCGGACCTCCGGCCTCACAACTGCCGAAGCCCTCCGGTGTTCTCGGTGGCCGATGCTATGCTCTTATCCACGGTGAACAATTTATTCAACCTCGAAATTAGACCTCGCCTATTTAGACTTCCCCGCCTTTCAGGGTGCCTGGAATGTTTCTCGTTTACCAAGTTCCAGTACGACTCGCCCAGTAAAAGCCATCCATGTCACTTCCAAGCTTCACAAGACTGACTGAAGGATTTGTTTGATTGCATCATGAAAGCCGCGCCGCGCCGTAGCCGTGAATCCTCTCCCGGACGGACCACTCGCGTCACCGAGCGCACATCCATCATGTTTTTCACCGGGCTATTTTCTTTCATGTTTTGAGAAGTTGCTGGCGTTTGATCTCACCCTCTGCCTCGACCACATGGTCCATTCACTGACTTCATTGGCTTACGTTGTACTGGTTCCAGGTGTCATTGGGACAAATTGTGCCATGCCTCGATCGAGCATTAATCAAGATTTGTGCCAACGGGCTCTAATTAGCTCTACCGCCAGAAACCGTCCATGAGTCAATTTTAGATACCAAGACCTAGTCCTCGATGAGTTTTGGGCTAATCAATTCGTCATTGTCATATTTAGCTAGCATCGTCAATGAGGAAGATCTGGTGAACGGATTAGCTATATACATATCGGCATACTTGTAAACCTCAGCTCTTTGGGGATTCATTGTCAAGCCCTCGTTTGTCTTCTGCAATGGTAATCTGTAAATCAAGTGACAGCAAGGGATCCGATCGTCTTACTCGCCATCTCGTCGAGTTCTAAAGTTACCTGTAGCTACAGAGTTATGGTTGATGACTTAGAGCGTGGTTCGCTGTGGTTACCACAAGTTATGATCACCATAGAACGAAATGGTCAACATTGAATATGCAAATGGAAACATGTATAGAAAAACGTTTCAAGAGCAAGCAGAGACAAGAAGTTCAAGAGCCTAGGTTCAATCTTTACAAGGCGCAAGGATATTCGGTCATTCGAGCACCTCACCCAATATTGCTCTAGGGTAGGTAGTAGGTATGCTTGCACTCGATCCGTGATACTCGTTTTACAAGCAAAGGAGCGACACGGAACACATAAATCGGAAGACGTAAGAGAAATATCCTTAAGTAAATACATAACCAATTTTACTTCAGTCTAAATTCTACCTACATAGCCTAGCAATATGGCAAGAAATATTTCTCACACTGCACAGTTGGTCTCGTGTTGCTTGCCACTTTTGAGTCTAGCCAAGCCCGAGAGTTCTAGCGGCTCAACGGTGCTTTGTAGCCTAACGAGCATTAAATGTATATATCAAAGGGTGAAAAATCCATAGGAGCAAAGAGACCTACAGCCATAAAAAAAGAGCATGCCAAATGCCAGCAGGGGCAAAAGAGAAACTCCGGTACAGGGAATCGAACCCTGGGCTCCGCGGTACTGATCTCTCAGGTTATGAGAGCGCGAAATGTTAGCCACTACACCATANAGGGAATCGAACCCTGGGCTCCGCGGTACTGATCTCTCAGGTTATGAGAGCGCGAAATGTTAGCCACTACACCATACCGGATGTTGGCTGTTGTTGCAGGGAAGTCTGCAATTGGAGAATCTGTAGCCCACCAGCTAGAGATTGCAACGACAAGAGTTAGGGACACTGTAAGTGAACTGTATGTTCCATGAGCGTATCAGCATTGAGCGGGAGGTAAGTAGCCATTGCTGCTGATACAGTAACAAGAGAGATGCGTCTGAACCTCCTCTTCCTTATGGGCTCTAACGGGGCTTGTAGCATAAAGTTGGGCCAGTTCGATGACTCAACCGTCAACGGTCAAACTTATTCGTTATTACTGCGGGACACTCCAAGGTAATACATGATACATGATTCTCCGATAAGGTATTGGATATGAAAATAATACTATAGCCCATCTGACGAAGGCCTCAAGTGGTCGCTCTGTAAGCAAAAGTTGCCGGCCCCCATGTCTTCATCCCAGCATTTTCGACAGGCTCATCTCCAACAGCCGCTAATGCAGGGACTCGCATCAATACCTGATATGCTCATTGGAGATACAGTCAAGCCACAAGCTGATTGCATTGCAAAAGTTCGTGGCCAGAAACAAAAGGTCATGTCAAGTCAGCCTCCGTCGCTCGATATCACCGAAAAGCATATCAACGCAACAGACTCCTTGTGAGTAACTTTAATATGAGAACTCTTATATATGGTCCTGGTTGGAGTATCAGAGTAATGTACACAGCCCCTCAAATATTCTTCGAAAAATGATACCGCTTTGGTCTCAACATGGTGTCAAATGTACCCAACGAGGTCTTAAGATCCTTTTCTTGGAAACTTTCTTTATCCCCCTGTCCTTCGTCTTTCGGTCATAATACGTAGTTTGGCCGTAAAAGCGTTATAATCTCAAAAAGCTCGCTCAAAACCGTAAAGTATATACAAGAAACGCAAACCACACACCAAAAACACTCACAACAGCTTTTCTTTACCCTGTAGGAAAGGGCTGTCAGCGGCCTTGTAAGCATCATGTCAATCCCATCACCGGCATGGTAACACCATGAGAATCTTCACTCCAGAGCCAATCAGACACTTGCTGACCGCCCCAGCTGTAGCTATCCATAGGGCTGGCGGGAGCGGTAGATGAGCCCGGCAGATTGCTGGCGCTTTCTATTGGATGAGATGAAGTTGCAAAGGTACCCGACTCCCTGGCAAAGTCTGATAGTCGTGTGAGCCGCAGCTCGTGTACTTGGGCTGCCTCATCGGTGTCTCCTTTCTTGCGCAGGGCGGACTCGAGATTGGCGAGGGAGCTGAGGAGGATGCGCTCGTCTCCTTGGCAGGCTGAAATGAGGTCTGATGCTTCTCGAAAGCAATCGATTGCGAGGGTCAAGTCACCCATCTGGTAGCTGTAGTTGCCTAATTGAACGTTCATGCCGGCTTGTTGCTCCTCGTCGAGGTCCCAATCCTTGAGTGTTTGAAGATATTGCATGGCCTCTTCGATATTATTTTCGGCAGTCTTTGCATTGCAGACTATACTGGTTTGTAGAATGGCGAGCTCTCGGAGCCAAGGGTGTCGCATCTGGGTAGCTTCTGCTTTTGACCTGTATGTTGTAGAGACCTCGAGCGCTTCTACTGCCTCATCATGATAGACGAGGCAGTCAATATGATCGCAGTATAATATTGTGGTGAGTACATTTGCTGGTCCCATCCGTTCCTCAAAGAGGGGCACAAGCATAGAGTAAAGGCGTGTAGATAGTTCGTAATACCCGGAAAAGTCTTCAGATCCTATAATCTGCCAGATTTGTGCCATTGGGTGATTCTGACCCAGAACAATGGGTATTAGTGCCGTGAGGTGCTTCATCACGATCCGAAGGAGGTCTTCTTTGTGAAACCGATGGAGGAACCACAATAGAAACGGTATGCGTGCGGCAAAGACAGGACTTTCAGAGGAAATGATCTCCTTGAGTGACTCAAAGGCCGGTGTAAGAATGGTGCTAATCGATATCTCGTCTTTTCTCATCATGGACCTATTAACCAAGCCAAAGCTGGTCACCACCCGCTCAAACAACTCGACGCTTCGATCGCCACTATTCGGACTGCCACAATTGCCGTTATACTCGTAGTTCCAAGTTCCATTGGTGAAAGATGTTTCGAAGTAACTTGTAAAGAGATCGACAACCCGGTCTACGCGGGAAGTCTTCTTGGGTGGCGGTAATGGACTGCTGGGGGCAGGTGGCGGTGTTCGACATTGAACCTCGAGAGTCGTCTGAATGCTAGGCACGATGCCAGCTCGAAAGCGAGCGACAAGCTGCGGGTTACGTCGAATGTATCTGTTTATGTTATCAAGATCGACCGGCTGCCCACGGATGGTAAACTCGGACGTCTTGCCCTGCGCCTCACGTTCCGTCCTGAGGATAAGAATAGCGAGAACCTCATCGCTTTTGAGTTTCTTATCCAGGCCCCATTTCCAGATCCGCGATTTGTACATTTTGACACTGTAAATGTTTAGTTACCTGTTTGAGAAAGGGAGAGTGTGTTGTTACGCACGTCGCAGTGAAGCTATGTTCACGCTCGAGGACTTCCATAACCTCTTTGAGCGGGCGCTTCTCTTCCTGATAGAGCTTTGTGATGATTGGGCGCTTCTTTTCCCATTCTGCGCTAGGGATTCGTCTTCCGGGTGCGCAGCGTGGTAGGCTCAAGTCGGTATCGTCTGAGTCGCCGGGTGAGGTGCGACGCCTGGCCGAGAAGACGCCCGAGGTAGCCATCATGGCATTGCCCTGGTGGCTTGTGAAATTTAGTCTGTTGTTGGTCCGTCTCAACGAAGTGGGTGGATCGTAAGGCCGACAGGTAGATCGTTGAGTGTCGTGAGGATATGTACTGTATTGTGTGTATGATCGAAGAGCAGCGAAGAAGAAGAAAGAAGACGTCACCTTGAAAGTGATGAGCAATTTGAAATGAAAAGAGCGGAACCTTAAAGGATTCAAGGCTAGCCCAAGGTTTTGACTTCTCTGTAAGCTCGAACCCTGCTTGTTCCCCCCTCCCGCCGTCAACTCCACTCAATACATCAGCACAGGATCGAATGAGGGAGAGGCAAAGAGGCAGAGGCAACCTTAACACACGCAGTTAACTTCAGCCCAGTAAGGCCGTTTCAACTACATACGTACAGCAGTGAGAGTGGTATCAGAAGTGGGTGATACCCCGAACGCCGCATCCGAAGGCGTTTCCGAGGTGGGGGCCATTTCTCGAACTACCCATGTTTTGAAGATGCCATGGTACCTGTCAATTATGCCTTGCGACCATTTAGCGCTATGATGCCTGTCTTGTGCTTATTGCCCAGACATAGTAAGCCGTCTAATTGTTTTCAATTAATTCATTTCTTAATGAGTCTATGAGTTCAGTCATACTCAAAGAATGGTGAATTCCCGCCTTTTCATGTCGCATTGCGTGTCATATGTACATGTCATTGTACAGGACGTGGAGTTGCATTGTTGCATCTCTCGTCCTTGTCGACCCATCCATGGATCTTTTTCAGCCTTACAGAAATTAACTCGCTGGTCTGTCGGGTGCCCCATCAGTACCCGACCCGTCCCCACTCCACTTCTAACGTTTTCCCCTCTCTCCGTTCTTCTCCAGGCTATTACGGGGGGCCTCACCCTCTATTCGCTTTCCATCCGGTACCGAAGGCCAAGCCACCGACCGAGTCAAGTAAACCGAAACTAGTTCCTAGCCTTACTCGGATTAGGCAGCAGAATCCTTGGTTTGCATTGATACTCAGGATTCGACGATAAGAGCAAGGCCGAGGTGTGGGATTGGCATGCGGCCGTTCTTCTGGAAAGTCACTGCAAACGAGAGTGCGTCAGTCTTCCAGGTAGCACATTGACTCACACAATACTAACCAATAGACGGCCATAAAGTCATAACTTACAAGAGACAAACATTTCTTCTTCGAGGCGCAAGCAAGCCATCCTCTGCCCGCATACCTAAAAATATTCAAGTTCCATTGTTTCGAGTCGTGAAACATAATGATGTCAGTAGATATCATGGATTCACTTTCACCCTCATCTTCCTTCGGTCCCGATTCGGATTAAAACTGCACCACCGCTTCTCGTGGCTGTCTCGATTCCATTTCGTAGTAGACACATTTCCGCAACCTAAGTTGGAATACCGGCAAGGGAACACTGGGGTTGGCAATTTTGGACATGCAGAGTTCTTGTGCTTATTACGGTTCGTCACAGTAGAAAAGACCTTATGACAAAACTCGCAGGTTGTGTCGGTCTTTTTTCTTGAAGATGCTGGTTGTGAGTCTGGCGGCTCTTCCAATAGATCCGTTGCGCTTGACGCTGTGCGACTGTCCTTGCATCGAGCCGTTTGGACTAAGGTTCCGGATAATTGGGTCTGGCAAACCGCCGTTCTATCCACTGACAGAGGATTCAAGTCACATGCAGTGTCTGAAATAGTGAACATATCGTCAAAAGGGATGTCTGTTGCCTGCTGCTTAGGCAGCACCAGGCTATTGTCGTCAAGACTCGAATGGACCGAATCAAAGTGCATTGCGTCCGGGGTTGCTATGTTCTGGCTTGCAGGCTCGCATGATGTATGGACATCTATAAACCATTAGATTGGGAAGCGCGACAAAGATATAATGAGTAGTACCATTTATCCCCAACGTCCACGGGCTTGTAGGGTCTTCGAGAGGACTCTCCATCCCAATACCAGAATCGTGAGAAGTAGCACCCATCCCATTTAAGTTGAGATAATCCTTCACTATTGCTGAGGACCGATTCATGCTTGCAGGTGTTCCAAATAAGCGCTGCAGCGAACTGCTGTCTTCAACGTCTTGAATCGCTGGATGATTGTCAATCCAGAAGGCTGTGTAGCTACTGGGTGCCAGGTACTTACAGGATGAAGTTGCAAATAGAACATTGAGTGCCACCGAATGCAGCAAAACAACTACCTTGGGGTCAACAACTTCCATGTCAGGTGGATCGTCTTCCTTCTTAATTGTGGGTTCTGGATCTGGTAGCGCCATTATCTCGAATGCTTGACAGCTCTTGTGGTCACCCTTCAATTGTCGCTGTATAACCCGTAGTCGAGTACCGATACGCTTCGGGTCAGGGGGCTTGATGTGTGTGACAGAGACAAGATCCCTTGCCAACTCGCCGAATCGCAGTAGATCGTCCTGAGATCCTGGTAGTGTGTTTGTAGGTAAGTCTTTGGCCTGCCATACGGCACCAACAACCTGGTCAAACACGTCCATGTCAATATCTCTCTCAAGAGCCACAGCCTTCCATCGATAGAGATCTTCAACGAACCTAGGTGTCGTCAGCTACCTTGCATCTTACGAACAACACAGCAGTACTTACTCCATATCTCGCTCTCTACTTTCGGGAAGCTGGCAGATCAACGCGTCCGCGACGATAAGGGCTTGGAGAACCGGGATAATCCCGGATGGTGCTTGGTTTCTCAAGAGGTTCCTCAAACAATTGAGCCCTGATTTGTAAACACTCATGGAAACCGTGCAGTGGTCTCGAATTACATCGTAATCTCCTAAACCCGGATGCTGATCACAAAGTACTCGTATCCTCCTGCAACTTCGCTGTAAGCGAAACATGGATGAGCGCCCTAGGTGGCTCTTGCGTTTGTAGCTCTGGGTGTAACCGAGAAACATTGGCCTTGCTAACGATTCTCGAGGCGCCTGGCGAGAGGGAAGGTATCGGGAAGGCTCTGCTTGAACGTGTGATGGGGGTGAAGGATGAAACTGGGATGATAAGACAGGTGAAGAAATTTGGGACGAGATCGAAAGATCTTCAGGTGATACGTAGAGTTCAGGTACTTCAGGGGAGAAGACCGTCCCCAAAGGGGTTTCAGGGCTGGTAACGCTCAGACAAGGCACGAAGGACTCAACATCGGTCTGCATTCGCTGGTCTTGCCATGAACCATATAGAGCATTGCTAATGCCTGACATAGTTCTGTTCTCTGGGGACGGAGAAATTGTTGTCTGATTGAACGAGGATTGTCTCATAGGTGAGAGCCGGGGTGGTTTCGGGACTGGGTACTTGGCACTCATGGCTTCAGAAGCAAGCGTCGTCTGCTTGGGTAGATCTGCCAGGACGTCCAAAATATGAGTATAACCCATATCAGCAGCAAAATAGTTGGCTTGAACTAGCTCCGAACGGTACATCGGGCTATCTCGTAGCAAGAGCCGGATTATGTCGGCCTGTTGCCATAGAACCGCGACTAGGAGTGGTGTGAAGACGCGGTCTCTGTTATCGACAGTGTCTCCGATATACCCTGAAAATGTGTGGGATTTATCCCTGACAAAGTGCTCAACGGTACGATAGTGGCCGAGGCGGATAGCGACGCATAGCGGATCGTAGGTTATATCAGCGTGGTCAGGGTTCAAAATGCGGTCTTCCATTGGTCGCGTACGTTCGACAAGATCCAGGATATACTTGAAGATATCTAGGAATCCGTTGTCGAGCATTTGAGAAAGAAGGTCAGGGTTGTAGAGAACGCGGACATCCTGAGACCGCAAGAGAGGTTCGCAAAACTCGCTTAGGAGGTCCAACCTGCCCGTTCTCGCAAGTTTGTCGATCTGAGCATTTTGGGTTGACAAGTATTCGTTTGCTTTTTCCTCACTGGTTTCTCCGAGTTGAAAGCATTCCTCGAGGTCGATCACTCCGACGTCCATATTCCGTTGGTGGATGTGTCGAAGAAGAGTGGCAGTCATGATGCCTTGCTGGCGGAGTCGGCCCATATTGAAGCCGTCGTAAAGAGAACGATCAAGCAAAATGTCATCGACAAGCAGGCGTATTTCCTTGTATGTATCGTCGTATGGATGACAATATGCTGGGTTGTCCGACTTGGACCGAAGATCATCGTAGTGCTGGAGAACTTGACCAATGCTAAGAGTAAGCTGTAAGGGTGGGACGGTGTTAAGACCAAGAATCTGGCAGATGACTTGTTTGAGGCCTCTACTTTTAAAGCTGATCATAGTCACACTACTTGCCCTGTCTTTCTTGACCGTAAAAGAAAGGAACGGCATTTCCCACTGGGATTCGACAGTTACGAATCTACCAGCGCCAGATGACACTGCATGGTACTCGCGACCACTGGATTGTTAACAATGCGGACGAATTGATGAGAAAACGGGGATTATCTCACTTGTGAAATAATTCGGTATAACCCATGTAAGGGCCGTTATCTTCTGGAAACGGACTTGAATCCCATATCGGGGATTGGCGATAGAGAGGTTGCTTGGGGATGTTGATTGGAATCGACATGGCTGTAGACATTGTCCTCAGGGAGGACACGCCCAGGAAAGTCGATAAAATTTGTACAACATCGACATAAAGTCAAGATTGTAACGTAAAGAGCGCAAAGAAAATAATATTTATGAAGGAAAGTTGGAAACTATTGATGCGACAGCTGGCAAACTGTTGTAGACACAGGTCGAGAGATTGGCCAAGCGTCCATCGTAGTAGGCGTGTGTGTGTGGGTGGGGAAAGTTAGGAATCTGCACTGCAGCATCCATGGCATGGTGGTTGAAAGTGGGGAGGGGGAGCTGCACTTGACCTTCCCGCGCTGCAAGTAAGGCCATCATGAGACTGCTGTTTCGATGCGACAAGTTGATTGCGGCTGTTGTCTTGAGGTAATAACATATAACAACCTCTAAACCATTGTAGTGATATGAATGAAGACAGCCTTTTCATTAATCATATACCATTGATCCCTAGATAACCCCGGACTCTTCCCATTCATATTCGTACAGCCAGCATTGTGGGCATTGTCTTTTGAGTCCGCGACTGAACCAATTGATAGCCGGACCAGCATAAGACAACTTTTGTTTGGAACAGGTTTTCCTAATTTTACTGGTCCACCATCCTCGTCTCGTCGGTCGATACATACTGCAGTCAACACACCAACTCCACGCACGACTTGATCGGCCATGAGCATCTCGTGGCTGGAACCTTCTAAGGAGTTCTTCCATTTGCATACACGAGCACGACTTTGAGCGTTGATCCGCATCTTCTATGCTCCAAGGCGCGCCATGATAGACACGATCAGGCACTGACAGGTTACACAGCCTCCCAATGTCGAGCATGCTCTTACAGCTCATGGCTAACATAGCCTTGTCAACCAGTGGGGCTTGATCAAAGATCATGGTAAGGATCTCGGAAGGCAAAGTCAAAAGTAAAGACGAGTCTGAACTACACTCTATATCGCGCTAATCGTATTGAGTGAGCTTCAGGTCAACCAGTTGCACTGCATGGTATCAGGCACTCACTGTTGACAAGGTTCTGAATGGCACAGTACGAGAGCAGACAATAGGCTCTGACGGCGCAGGCCTGTTTCTCAGCTGAACAGGCATGTCAAAAACTCGGAGATCTCCACTCCAAGGCGATTTTTATTGCGCGCTGGAGAGCATGCAGGGGTATCATCTACAAGGAAGAAGTCAAAGGTTGAAGATGAAAGATCGAAGGCGATGGCTTCGGGTTGAGGTCATCGATCTTTACCTGGCACACGAGGTGACAAAAAGTTAACCAATAGCTTCTCGTATTCCCCAAAATGGATCAACGAAAAGGATATTCACACGGAATCAATTCTAATCGACTCAACTGAAGTATCTAGTGATATTTGAGCAAGTATCATTTCAAGACATGTGCTAACAATGCCAGTTCTCACCATCATGGTTTGAGGGGGTTCAGTGGACTTGTACGCTAACATCACCTGGGGAACACCCTACGCCATCTCGCAGTCTGTGATTGGCCCACAACCTCTTAATCACCTTGGGCCCCGCGACGCCAGACGCGTAAAGTCGCGTCTCCCACTTAACGCCTCCCACTGTCCATTCCACTCCTTGTCTAATTTCGTCTTCCCATCATACAGACAGACACTCACTCACTCACTCAAAAGATACCGGCATCATGTTGCGGCAAGACTTTAACCGAATCGACCCTAAGCGGCGCAATGTCGTCGACCATCGCAAGAAGCAATTTGCTACACCCATATACAAAGACCTTGATTATCCCTTTCGCCTCAACTTCTACACGGAGCCTCCTACGGCCGACATCACCCTCGAGCAGTTTGAACAATGGGCTATCGACCGACTTCGAGGCAGGCAACAGGTAATCATACAATCAATAAGACATATCTAATTCTCGATAGTTCTCGCCGAACTCGAAGCATGCTCCTTTCGCAATAAGACACCTGCCGAGACAGCAACCCATATGAAGCCCATCCTCAAGAAGCACCTATATCTCGAGGCCAACAGTTCAGGTTCCAAGAAACTTTTCGAGCAGCGCCAAAAGGACCACTACAGCCACTTTATCCTACGACTAGCCTTCTCGTCCACCGAAGACCTGCGCCGACGATTCACTCGTGTCGAGACAATGCTTTTCCGTATGCGACTCAACGATGACGACCTTGCAGAACGATCAGCTTTCGTCAAGACTCTTGGTCTGGACTGGTGTGAAGATGTAACGGAGGAAGACAGGAGAGAATATGCTGCAGAGCTCGCCGCCTTTACTACCAACCGAAAGGGTGAGGACGATGACACTTGGTTCAAGGTGGACTGGGAACGAGTTCCTGATCTGATTGAGAGCCGAAGGGTATTTCTCAAAGCTGGAAAGGCATTCGTGCCTGGTCGTGAACAGGCTGGTATGGTTGTTTCAGAGTTCACCTCACGCTTAGAACGACAACTCGAGGTACGATTACCAACTCATAGAGGATAACCTGGATACTGACTCTGCATAGTTGACTGCCCGTGCTCTTCCCCGACTCGATGAGGACGACCGCCTCACACCTATTCTGAACCATCTGTCCAAGAATTTTATCACCCCCGATGCTTCATACATGTCAAGCACGGCCGCAGTGCCCGGTGCCGAAATCAGCGCTGCCAACATCGACAACTTGTCTCAACATTTCCCGGCTTGCATGTCCCACCTGCATCGCTCGCTACGTCGGGATGGCCATCTCAAGCACTTTGGACGTCTACAATACTCGCTCTTCCTTAAGGGCATTGGTCTGAATCTGGAAGAATGTCTTATGTTCTGGAGACAGAGCTTCAACAAGATGACAGATGATAAGTTCAACAAAGAATATCGATACAATATTCGTCACGTATACGGTGACGTTGGAGGTGACTCCAACCGAAGAGGAGGCGGTTACAGTCCGTTCAGTTGCCAAAAGATCCTCACTGAGCATCCTCCTGGTCCTGGTGAGGCTCATGGATGCCCATACCGACACTTCAACATGGAGAATTTATCGGCACTTGTGCAAGCCATGGGTGTCAATGATCGCTCTGTCCTGCAAGGTGTGAAAGAGGATAAGGATAAGCAGAAATTCCATATGGCGTGCAATCGGTAAGTCATTATCCAACAATGCTGTGAAAACTACATGTACTAACTATACCTCAGTGTATTTGAGCATCTACACAAACAGGAGATTAAGAAGGCCAAGGACGAGGGCGTTATGACTCAAACCCAGCTCGAAACTATTGTCCATCCCAACGAATACTTCAAGCGCAGCTTCCTACTAAAGAACTTCGGCAAGGAGACAGATGTGCGAATGGAGGGTTGATAGCTTTGACGGTCTACCATGATTGGTTATGGGAACATGAGGCTCGGGTTTATAGTGATTGTGAATTGTAGGACTAGACTAGGAGTAAGGCGTTGGGACATAGCCTTGGCATGGACATGTATCTGTACTGTATGAATGAAACTCCAGTATGTAATCGAGACGAAGGTATCTCGATAAGCGAAAAATAGAATATTCTTAGAAACAGTAAAAAAGAAACTTTCCTTGATTGACCGCCAAGATGGCAAAGAAACAGCCCTATAACCACCGCAATTAAGCTGAAGATGACCGTTTTGCCCGTCAGAAAAAGGGTCCTTGATCAACTATCTACATCATCTCGCATCTCACATCGTACACGCCTCCAGAATCTATTCCTTCTTGGTGCACCGTTTTGTCCCCAAACCCTGGGCTGTCAAATGCCGCAAAACCGTTTCTCCCTCCAAGCAACGTCACGCCCACCCCCCGTTTTATTGTAATTTTGTATCATAGACCGCCCTGTTTTTGCGTGCAACATAATGCCGTGGTTCGTGGGCTGCACGATGAGGTCAGAGGGCGGGATGACGAAAGAGGCGTGGGGCACCCTTGGCTTGATCTTGTACGCGTGTGTGAGGGCATTCGTAGGGTCTTTGAGCGGGAAGCATGCATGATGTGATGGTTTATACCAGGAGATGACGCAGATGGTGGGAGAGGAACCCCTTATCTACTGTTGGCTTGAATACGCAATCCAGATATGGTATTTTCTATTTTTGACATTTTGATGAACTGTATTGCTCTTGTTTTCGAGATCGATCTTCAAAGGAGGCTCAAACTGGAGAACATATATGTACTCCGTAGATGATCTCCCGTTGCCTTTCTCCACTGGGAAACCTCCTCGTGAACCCATAATTTCCCAACTCGGTGGTTCAACAATTCTTGACATTTTGTCTTCTCTCCGATTAATTATTGTTCAGCCCTTTTTTTTCGGTGTGGTTCCTGTCACACAACCCGCACTAACATCGAATCAAGGGCAGCAACACAGAAGAAAAAGAACCCTTGACGCAAGAAAAGCAAACGTCATCCCTTGCGGTAAGCTAAGTCCCGTACGGGCGTTGGCGTGCGTTATGACATCTGCTTGTAGGACCTAGCCTATCTGCATCCACGGGCGCGCGACCGTTTTTCTAGTTAGACAGGCACGGCTGTTTGTCTTATTGGTAGGTTTTGGGGGTGTGTAAGACAAGCAGCAGGCTGTTGTTGCTGCTGGCTGACCGACTAGAAAAAGGCCTCAACTTGCTGTTTGTCACTATGGATTGGAGACGTAGGTAAAACGGAGAGCCTCCGTGACGAGTGAAAATATGACGGCAATAGCATCATTACGGAAGCGCTGGGAAAGCTTACGATACCGCACAACGGAAATTCGGCAGCCTTGGAAACCAACCGGCGTTAAGACGGCTCTGACGGCCTTGAGCTTATTTCGACTCTCTATTTCTTACCAATCCCGTGGAGGGGGAACGGGCCGGGTTCGGCATCTTGATGATCTACCTTATCCTCAGAGGTTTGTTGAAGCCGTCGTATACGGACAACATGCCGAACAACTCGGGGAGTCGGGTTTAAACCGGTGAACTTTAGCACTGCTTAGTCTCGCCTGTTTGGCTACGGGTAGAAAGAGTTCTGTGCTGGTTTGTCTTATTGGGCTAGTTGAAGCCTTTATCGCTGTGAATGACTGGTCTCTTATTCCAAGACATCTACTCCCCGGCTTTTGCCCGCAATCCAAATCGCACAGACAGAAACAAGGGTTCCTCCGTTCCTGATTGAACACTGCCAAGGAAATGTGATATCAACAGACGACATGATAGCCTCATACCACAAGCTGCTGCAGCTCTTACTCGCGGACACGGTACTATAATGCGTGTCAGCAGCATTCCGGACCTGAATTGAGAAAACGGAGCTCCATTGTGATTGAGTTGGAGCGACACGGAAACAGACCCTGCAGCCTTTTCTGCCAGGCTTTTGTCTTGTATTGCAGCTTGTGTGCAACAGCCAACCCCGGTTTCGCTGTAACCTCGCGGGCCGAGGAGATGCTATTTTGAGCCTGGTTTGCGTTTTTTGATGGGTGCGAAACCTCTCCCCGAACTGTGACTTAAGCAAGGAACGCAGCAAGAAACCAAGCTTGGCACGGGGACTTGCGAGCTATTGAGTAGTGTATGTCTGTATGTGTGTAATTGTACAGGTTGGACGTACGATTCATGAACGCACTTGTCGTGAGGAGTAGGATGAAAATTAACGATAGTTACTGTGTAGGTAGTGTAAATTGTTGTGGTCGTCTCGGGTTCCGCATTGATGCCTAGTCACTCTGTCAAGCCACCGCCGCCAGCTTGTTTCTTTTTATTAGGTATCTCTCCTGGCCTCACAGGTTGCGGGGGTGAGTTTACTGTTAAACACAGTCCCGAGTCTAGACCTGCATCTTGATCTGCATTACTGCTGTGTGCTTGAGCTCCGGCTCTGAAGGATAACGGACGGGACGGCAGATGCAACATCAATCGAGACAAGTCCAATGGTTACATGCATTTATTCATTCATTCCAGTCCGTGCCCGTGTCCCGTTGCACTTTTGCTCCGGCAGAGGCAAGCCTCAGTTCACTTTTTACTTGAGTTGGTTTCGGTGATAGTTTAAATCTAGACTTTCAGAGCCCCCCTCCCTCCCCCCAACTGCCGCGAAAGCTTCAAACTTTGTTTCCTTGCAGGCGCGTTGTGCGCAGGTTGAAGGAAGAGGAGGAGGAGGGGCTGGGTTGATTAAGATGAGGGGAAAGCCGTACATTAGTCTCTTAAACCTCTCCATACTGCTGCTTTAGAGTACCGTCCTGGGCTGGCATGCCGGGGTAACGAGTCGTGAATACAGCAGTTGCACGGTGGTGCATGGCTTGCAAAAGCGTCTTTAACAGTGCTTTGCTGTGCGGTGGGAATAACTTTGAATTGATCAATGGCTGGATGCAGCTGTTTTTGAGTTCTAAACTGTCATTGCCAGACGGGTATAGGCGGGCATTACGTAGAGTTTATGCAACAGAGGAAAGCGAAAGCCCAGGCCAATTCCTCAATATGCATGTACGTTGTGCAACAAATAGCATCTTCTTGTCTTAGTCGACAATAGATGGCCTCTCATATCCATGTCATGTCGTCGTAATCTTTCCACTTATCTCCGAGACAATGAAAAGACTGCCTACCTACTTTGAGTCTAGGCTCTCAACCAAAAGCCAAGTGGGACGGTGACAGTGGGAATAGCCTCAAATAAAAGCAAAAGACAAGAAAAACAGGGCGGAAGAAGAAAGCAGAAGAAAAAAAAACATGAATTAATTGCTGTAATTGTCAGTACGTCGCGAGTCTCCACCAAACTGAGCAGAATGAAGCAAGTAAACCGAAGAGTGGAGATGTCTTGTTCGTGCTTCGATTGGGACAATGAAACCCTAGCCGAGGAAATCTCCAGAGAGCTCCATCAAGTCTCAAAGCCCGGGATAAAACCTGGAGAATCTAGACAAGGGATATGAACAAAAACAGAAATCGGGAAAGGGGGAGGCAAAAAGAGTACGGATATCTCCTTAGAATAAGCGCAGAAAATAATAAAAGTGAAATGAAATGATACGAGACAGGCGCCATGTCTCCATCTCCAAAACCCCATTCCATTCCATTCTGTGAATCCAGACTCTGGGACCTAGCACCCAAGACGGAATATCGCGTCTAGCTCGGTTAGAAGCTTTACGAAAATTGCACATCAAGAACAGTCCCATCACGTCGCATGCACAATTTTGTCGGCTTGGCATGGAAATATCGTAATGTCCAGTAGGTATTGGATCCTACAGTAGCACCAATATGGGGCCTTCAGACGTCAGTGGCTGGGGCATTACGAGCCTCGGCGCCAACATCGTCAAGTTCGATTTCTGTATCCGTAGTTGGAATTGCATGTCCCATTGGGTTAACAGAAGGGGGCATATGAAAATGGGGATTTTCAACGTTTAGGACACGAAAAAGAACCAATGGCTGCATGACAGACCCTGGTTCAAGACATTTATTTAGAAGCATGCTAGCAATGCGAAGAGGCGGCTCGTGGGCATAGCGCGGAGAGCGTGCGTTTTTTTCTGACGGACGGGGAAGTTTAGTGACTATTAGTGCTGTAAAGGTCAGGTGTCAAAGTGAGAGGACCAACGACATGATCAATATGCAATGCACAGACTACATTGGCTGTTGTTGCAAGGGACACAAGACACGAGCGAGGTAGGCGCAAAGATGTGATGAGAAATGTAGATAGATAAATTATCCAAGAATAAATAGATACTGTCCAATTCGGCGTTTGCCAGGCACCAGGCCGTGGTCTCTGCGTGTGCTCAATCCACGACAATACAATAAGTAATACATACAATGAATGAATGCCCTTTCCAAATTGCGCCCACCGGTAAAAACAAAAAACAGGGTATCCCTAGATATAATAAGAAATGTGTACAATTCCCCATCCCAAAGGAACTCCATACATGATGATGATTTTGACATGAAAGTCGTTAAAAGAAGAAAAAAAATAAAGTGGTGGTCATGAAAATAGAGAAGCGAGCCAAAGCCTGGTCCGTGGTATTTCACATGAGGCAGTGATGTGCTCGTTTCTCTCTGTTGGAGAAAAAAAAGGCTGTTGATCTGATCTGACATGATCCAATCTGGATCTGCTAAAGCTTGGTAGGCAGTGCTGATCCGGAAGCTGACGGGGGTCCCGTTGTTGATCATCCCGGACACGCCGCGCCCAATCACTCGAATGCCCTAAGCCTTCAGGGTAAAAAAAGGGTGCCTGAATGGTTTCGCAAGTGGTGAGGGTCGTGGCCGTTTGGGTGTTATCGCGGGGATTTTTGGCGTCAAGAGTGATGTGCCCAATTCCATATCGTCCAGGTGCAGGTCGTGTGTATATGTACAGCTGCGGTTGTGGCGATGCATGTATGAGGCGTAATCTCTTGCGTTTGGGGGGGTTGCCCATTGTAAAGAAGGCTAATCCTTTCCATGGCGGGAGGGGAGGGATTGTTGTTTGATGGCGTTTGATGCTGTTCAAGTAATCCTATCCTTGCGCCCAAGAGATGGTTGTTGGTTGTTGGTTGGTTGATTTAGTTTTCCCTCCACCAAGAAAGAAGAAAATAGAGAAGCTGAATTGTAGTCCAAGTAACTTCGGTATATTGTTGATTCGAACTCGATTTCAAGCCTTTTATGGGTGGCTGTGTTTCATTCATTTATTTGTAGCCGACCATCTTGGCGCAACGTTCGCAGTAGTAGAGGTTGTGGGCGATGCGGACCATGCCCATGGTTGTGACGTCGTCGGTAGAAGTGGCCTCAACGGAGCGAGCGCATCGCATGCAGCGAAGCACCTCGACCGAGGCGATGGGAAGAGCGATTGAGTCCATGCTGTGTCTGTGACCCGAGTCGGAAGAAGACGATGATGATGATGAGCGTGTTGAAGATGTTGAGCTGGTAGATCCAAAGTGGTGGCTTGAAGGTCTGGCAGACATGTTGAGAGAGAAGACAGGAAGTATGATAATGGGTGGGTAGTGGAATATATGTAGTAGTTTTCTTTAGACTCAGCAAGACTAGAGATTTGGCTTCGTACAAGGGGATGGATTGGAAAATAGGAACAAGCAAGGAAGCTAAAGCCTTTTTTTCCTGTCTGTTTGTTTCAAGTGGATGGGGATGCGTTGGCGCTTTGTACTTCTGGTCTGGTTTACTTCGCCCGGGCTTTGCGCTTTCAAGGGGGACAGGTGCTGGTTAAGAAGGATTTGAGAGGTGACCAGGGGAGGGTAGAGGGGTGCAGGACTTGGGCTAGGCTCTGAACTCTGGAGCCTTGCAAAAGAAGACGTCTGGGGAGGGGTGTGTAAGAAAATGGTGGGGTGGTTCAGCAGGTCAAGGGCTTCAGTTCAGTTCAGTTCAGTTCTGGACGGGCGGGTACGTATTCCAGTCGTCCAATACGGTAAAGTACGGTACGGTACGATACGTTACGGTGGTGGCTGAGGCTTAGTCTGGTTGGTTGGAGTCAAGAGAGAGCGAGAGCGAGAGAGCTGGACCTGGAGACGGGGTTATTCCTCGGTAAGTTCTTGGCTGGGCTGGTCCTTGTGGGTGGTTATCGAGCCGAGAGTTCTAGAGCGTCCCAGGGAGATGTCGTCGTATCGAGTAGTTTTATTGTTCTCGGGAGTCCGTACGTTGAGCCGATAGAAATCGATGGATGTGTAAAGGTAGGTTCTGGATTCAAGAGACAGTTCTGGGGGGAGACATGACCTTTTTATCAAAATGATGAATACAGAAATCTGCTAACGACTACCACCACCACCACTACTACTACTACTAAGACCACTGGATTGTCACTGTACTGTATGCAACACATATGGACTCTCTCCAGTGATCGAAACAAGGCACGTTATTTGCACGTCTCAGTTGTGTGTGCGTGTAGTTTTTGGAGCTACGTAAGTTACATTAGTGCTTGTTTCTTGGGGATCGACGATGGCTGCTGGCTGCTGCCCGGACGGCGTGTGTCTTGTTAAGAAACGGCGTGGTCATGGAGTAAGGATCGGCGACAGTATCCGAAATCCTCAGCCCAGAGAAATGCCAAGCATGCGAAACGGAGGGCCTTCCAAAGAGTCCACGCCCCCTCTCTTCAACTACCTGACTGAACTCTGAACTGCTGTTCCTTCTTCAGGCACCAGACAGGACGGCACGGAAGATGCCAGACAATCACAGTCACTGCAAGACAAAAAATAGCACCGGGCGGGCGTTTATGTCTCTGAGGGAATTGACCAAGCAACCCGTCGTCGTAAGTTTTGGGCTGTTGTGTCTTGGCGTCGACTACTGCCGCTGTACAGTCCTGTATGTGCTGCAGGCTGCAGTGCAGTGTAGCAATTTGGCCCGTCTCTTCCATGAGCCAAAACGGAGCACTCAACTCAAGGGGGGCGTGGGGCTGGGCTGGTCTTGTCCTGGCCCAATGCAACATCAGTCCTTTGGGCCAGGCGAAGCCCGTGGGACCCCATCCTGATCCCCAGTTTTGGGCCGTCTCTCCGTTACCCCCGTTCGATTTGGGTAAATCCAATCTGCTCCGTTTTCGATGCGGCTCCGTTTATGCGATCTACCGGGGTTTTTTAAACAATTCATTCGGGGGCACATTGTGAGACAATGCCTTATGCGTGTGTGTGTTTTGGCTTGTGATCTGGTGGCCATCATATTGATTTGATGGTCACTTTTCGAGTGATGGATGTTACAGTATCATCTCGCAAGTGTCTGATTGAAAATGACTGATTGAGTTTCTGATACATGTCCAGTGACTCCTTATCCCCTGTAACTGCCGCCCGTGATCATGTTGGCTGTCCCCAATTCGTCCTCGTAGGGAGGCTGGCTGGCTGGCTGAAGCCATCTGCCTGTTCTCGGACATGCCTGTTACCGCGCTGTAATATCTTACGGGAGAAGCCCAGCTCCCCGAAGACTGCCCGGGCTGCTTACGACGACAACGGGGGGCACAGCGTACAACAAAAGTTACAGTTACAGGTGTCATGCTGTCGCTGCTACAGGAAACAGTAACACGCCTCGGAAAGCGCCAGCCTACCTAGCCTTGTTGTACGCTGCACCGTAGATACAAAAGCAAAACAAAAACCTTATTCTGTGTTGTTGTCAATCGTTGCTCAGGGACTCCCGGGGCGCCGGGCGTTTAACGGGGAGCTCCCTTGCACACCGGACAGAGGCTTTTTTTTTCCCTCTCTCCCACTTACAGCAAATTAGATTGCAGAGTCTCATGTTTATTGAAAGGACAAGCTTCTAGCCCAGAAGTCTGTGCTGCAAAAGGACCCTGTATCACGATTGTTTCCGTTCGTTGAGAAGTGGCTTGAGCTAATTTGGTGAGTTGTCGTGTGCTGTTGCTCTGGTAAGATGAGTCAAAGACGGTGAATTACAAAATTCATGCCCGTCGTCCGCCTCATGTTGGGATTCACCGTTAAAACAAACCCCGGATCAGCCAGCTCAGGCTCAGCCCAGCAAGTGTCCAGGGGGGTTCCTCCAGGTGCACAGGGGGTGGGTGCTCAGGTCAAGTCAATCCAATGTTAAAAAAATGGGTGAAATCGGATTACGGTTTGGTCTGGTCTGGTCTGGGCAATGGCTGAGGCTGCTTATACGCCCGTAAGCAGGTGCCTGGTCAAATATCGAGAAGTGCATATGTGTGTGTGTGTGTTTACACTAAAAGGGATGATGGACTTTTCGGCTTTTACGGCATAGAACCTTGATGATTGATAATGGGCGCTTCAACGGCACCGAGGGGCCGCGCAATTGATTACTCTGTATAGAAGGTAGTTAGTTAGTTTGTAGTTTGATATCTGTCACATTTAAACAAAGGCAGGCAAAAGAATGCGGCAGTTAATTAATTCTTTGTAATAGCGGAGCCGCGAATGGGGACATTTTTTGAGCCTCAAGCGGGTTTCACGCATATGCCGCCGAATAGATACTAAGCTTCACGAACTGACATGTGCTAGATGTACGTTTGACAAAGTTGAGAAACATCTGGCGGAGATGCAATTGGAACGCCAAGCATTGAATTGTAAATTGTGCAGAGTTTGCTCGTATGGGAACTCGCTTCAAGCGCCATTGGACAGTTGTCACTTACAAGCCTCAATCCCCAATGCAACGTCGTCGACAAAAAAGGTGAACAACAAAAAAAAACCCGAAGAGCGAGAGGCTGAGCAGCAGAAGCGATCCAAAATATCCACAGCCATTGCTACACATGCATACCTTACAAGCGCTAAAGTATGTACCCGATAATCCGGAACGTTTTTTCTTTCTTTGTAACTGCTGCGACGCTGGTCTTACTCGTTCGCTGCAGAACTGGATCCTCTCAATGATGTTATTTGACTGGATGAATTCGTTTGTTGTTGTGGTACTGTATGAGCAGAAGAGGCAACCAAAAAAGACCAGATGGACCCTTAATTTTGGAGGGCTGACCGACGAACATGAGCGAGAACCCTGTCCTTGCATGATGAGCCTGAACCGTTGGATTGGGCTCTGAGCGAGAAGCTAAGAGAAAAACGAGCTTCGATACTAGTGTGAGACGGAAATAGAGCATAGGTTAGTAGCTAGCATCCATAGCATAGCATTTGTAAAAAAAAAAAAAAAAAAAAAAAAAAAAAAAAAAAAAAAAAAAAAAAAAGGAGCCCATGGCATACCGCATTTGTTGGATGAGTAACACACGAAATCTGCATGAAATCTCTTTGTTGTCCGTTTCATTGTTCAGGCCACGTTATGGTAATAATTGAGTTACTGGCTGGGGTTCATTTCAATCTTGTTCCCCGAGCCGCCTTTTTTTGCTTCTGGGGTTATTGTTCCCTGGCCCGTGACTCACAGGCGAGGCCTTTTACCTCATTGACACATGCAAAAAAGAAAAAAACGGTGGGAACAAAAACTTCATTATAAGCATACCTTACCTAAGCCCCCGGTCAAAACGGAGCTGCTAACGGAACCATCGACAGGACATTCCGTTCCGGCGTTTTAGAAGTTGCCAGCGAAACGGGGCTAGAGCTAGAGGAGTCCTTTGATGACACACTCAATTTCCGATCTTCAGGGCCCAAAGACAAGAGTCTTGGTCGCATCAAGCGTACAGATCGGGGGGTTGGGTTTTGGATCAGAAAAAGCTTCCTTCAGTATTTTTTCTTCTTTTGTCCCATGATCTTCAATTGGCCATTAGGAGACCTGCTCCGGATCTACTCCGTCGATATGGGAGATATCTGGGCGATTCGATCTTAATAATCTACTAGGTCAATATGCTTCCCACAACCTAACCGCCCGCCAGTCTTGTGTATGTATGATGTTTTTGGCTGAGGATCGCATCATTGTGAACGCGTAACCCTTGACTGTTGCTTCTACATCCGTACAGCAGCAGCAGTCAGGCAGACCTGCTGATGTACTGCATTACAGGCCCCCTGCTGCCTCAACATACTGGTGGCCTCTTTCTCCTTTTTCTTTCCCGTAATACTACTACTGAGACGTGGAAAAGCAAGACAATGGCAGTGCGTAAAGTTTAAACATCCCCGTGTAATATACAGGGCAAGACAAAAACACAGGATATCTCGATGTAGTTTTCCTTACGAGCTTCATGGATTGGCTGCCAAACGAAGCATGTGCTGCCAAGACCTTTAAAAAAAAAAAAAGAAAGAAAGAAAAGTGTCAGACTATCAAAATCCCACGCTATGGACGAGAAACTCGAGTCGTCTGTTAGACTCACTCACTTCATGCCTACTCCTCAGTACAGTAGCATCCGGCATTGCAGGGCAGGGCATGACACGAGAGTGGCATCGACATCGGAGCGCTGCATCGGCATCGCGAAAATGTTTGGGGATTTGATCAATATTTCCTTTTTTTACGTTTGGGGTCTCATCAGACTCCGGAGCATCTCCGTGCTATTTGTATCTTTGTATTTCCCCCCCTTCTTCTGTTCTAGGGTAGATATATTGATGAACTACTGTAAGTTGTCAAAGTGTACATATGGGTGTGCAATAGCCCGTTCGTTCCCGTGCCTCGTACATGACAAACCCTGCAGCTCATCATGATCCCCTCAAAAGTCAAATGTTCATTGATAGACACAGGGTAGTTAGTGCACACTGTAGGCTTGGAGCTCTCATCCTCGATCGCAAAGGCTTATCGTCGTCTGGCGAGCGGCTTCATGCATCGCGGATAGCTATGATGTTATATTATAAATGCAAGCTGTCAATCATCAATAAATCGTTGAACAATGATGCAATCCCAAAGCTCATCACGCTAACGGCATGTCTTCCGCTTCGTTTTGACTCATCTACTATGTAGCTATCTAGGTGAGCCAGAATGACAAGCTGCTGAACGAGACCGTGAACAAATCTGACGTCGCCAGTTACACAGCTTCCACGTAGAGAAACTAGACTTCTCGATGCCCAGAATCTGTCTTGTCAAAAGGATCAGCCAGTCGATTGAACTAGAGAGCAGAGATCGTCGGATCTCCGCGCCTGTGTTGGCGGGAAGACGCTTATCAGAACCCGTCACTGATAGTGTCGATTAGCGGATGTCCCAGTCTATCACTGTCAATCAATCAACAACTCAAACAGATATTTTAGAATTCGCCTCCCTACACGATGCTACCGATGAGTAGGAAGACATGTGGGGTTTAGTCTAGGCCAGGGGGACATCTCAATCGAAACATTAGTACGCATTGTTGAGTCAGAGAAGATTGGCGGCGACGACGACGACGACGACGGGTGTGTGATTGTAAGAAAAAGGAACCAAACATTCGTGGGATTATTCTAGCTGTTTGATCTTCGTTACAGGGGAATTAACATCGAGATGGGAAGTTTTTTTAATTAGAGTAGCTTTTAGTTAACGTTTGCGCTGTAGACTACAGATAAAGCATCCGTCCATCTCGATGTTGGTAGGGTCGATCACTAATTAATTAACTAGAGACGAGACAAGTTTCTCCGTTCAATGCGCCCTGCGTAACCGTTTTAAACTGGGCCGAATAAGGTAAATCAAGGAAAGAGCTTCGCAAACCTCGGCATTGGAGGTTTTGAACTAGAGGACATAAAACGGCCGCCATTGATAGCTGACGGACCTCGTGGGTGATGAATGGGATGGATGGGATGCCCACCCACAAATTACCCATGGGATGGATGGATGGGTAACTAAGAGAAATACCATGTGCACACCCACGTCAATAGATAAAATACGGTGCTACCTCAGTACAGAACGGTCAGAAGAACTCCCTTGACTGATCGCATCGAAAAAAAGTTATCAATAATATGGATATAGCTAATGGAAATGAAGCTACTGTGGCTAACAAAGCCCCTCTCTCAAAAGACCTTTTGTTGTAGATCGATCTGGAACACTGTCTTTTTTCCAATGCCGCTACTGTATTTCAAAGTCAAGTGATGGGAGCCACATCGAGATGGCGACGCCACCGGCCAAGATCCTCACCAAACCTTCGATGCCCGTCAGTTCTGTATCCAGGCCGGAAGAGCTCCTATTGAACTAATAGGACCTAAGAACCTTGCCACCACAGTACAGGTATCGAGATGCCCGTTTTAACGTATTTAGCATACCCATGCCCAATGCCAATGTTGTAAAATTCTCGATGCTCCACTGAACGAAGATCAAGATGCGATTTCAAGGGACGAATAGCGTTTGGTCTGCAGTGTGCTACTGTACGCGCATGGTAAACCTCATCAGTCATGTAAGGGATCGAGAACAAGCCTCTTTTCATCGGAGGATTTTCTCACTACTGTATCTTAGTACTGTGCTGTGTTGTGCCTTTTACTGCAGTATTAGCTCTTGGCTTGATTGCCGCGGCATTCTCATTTCCATTCGTGGCGCTGTATTCTAACGTTATGCCCTTGTAAAGTACAGTAATACAGTAGAGTAAGGTACGGTATCTCGGCACGGAAACGGCGGAATCAACTTCAACTCCGCCCAGCTCAGTCTAGGCTAGGCAGCATATTTTACTTTATTAATTCACTGTTTTCTTTGTCAGACCATCACAAATATGCTTGGCAATCCTTGTCATGCTGTCCTTTACTCTCACGGGGCTGAGTCTAATGCTGACTGATCTGACTGACCTCTTCTCATTTCCGCTCTGGTGAGGAAATACGCCGCTGCCACAGGATAATTCTAGACCGTTCGTCCTTTTTGGTAGGGTCCCTTGTTCTCTGGCCGTTCTTTTTACCATTAGGGGATGGACAGAAGGGGTGGGGTTGGTTTGTTCACCTTTGATCGACCCGCTTGGACATCTAGATGAGACGAGCAGCCGCGTGTGTCTTGCATATGATGGATGAGGTGCTTTCTCATTTGTGTGGGCATAGATATCTCGTTAATTTAATTTATTTTTGAGTTCCCCTTGTGCCATCCTTGGGGCAATACAAGTGCTTACCAGCACCGAGCACGAGCACGAAATGGACGTTGCACTGCAGCTTTACCACCACTACAGAAATGAGGGAAATTAATTACAATCAGCTAGGTCAAATAACACCAGAAAAGTCACCGAGGCTTATTCCAATCGTGAGACGTCGAAACCTTCCAGAACATATGCGCTCGGATCCCAATCTGGACATAACACAGCGCGAAACAAGGGCTCGGTGATCCCAGGGCTGAATTGTACAACAAACAACTAATTTATGGAGCGAGTAAGCTTTCTGACAAATTAAGGGTCCTTCTTCCTCTTGGACCATTTTAGCTCTGTTTTTTGTCAAAAAAGGGTCCTTTTGAAGTACTTTGTCAGATGAGGAATGGAAAAAATGAAGCTATCCTATCTATTCATAGGTGTCTCACCAGAAACCAATGCACTGCACTAAATAAATTTGCTCGAAGCTTCTGTTTTCAGGGTCCAGTTGGTCAAAGCTTGACCGAATTGGACCTGTGTCTGTCTACGTCCGTGTCTTCTTGATGCGGTCAAGGTTGCTTTACTGATGCATTGTAACTGAGCACTATGCAGCTGCTTCCTTTTGATCCGAGTGCATTCGGGACACACGCGCTTTATCGCTCGGGGGATATGACCTTTCTCAGCAAGTAAGCGGGCTTTTTTGCGCGTGATAAATTCCCCCCTCAGGTACTTGATCAGTCATTCTGTCAGTTACTTCCATTTGATCTTCTATCAGATCATCACAGAGTACAGTTCGCTCCCCGGCAATGCCGGTACGTACGTAAAAGGGCGCCGCAGAGGCTTGGCTCACCTGAGTTATACTTTTGAACAGATTTCCTGAGCACAGATCAGGTCAACAAAGACGCTTCCTTACATGGACATTTCCGCGTAAACTTCAGAGCTGTAGCCTCTGCGTACGGCATCACCCTGTCACGCCTCCGGAAAAGACCGTTGTTAATAGCTCGAGACATGATACAACGTTACTCGAATTAAGGTCCTGCCCAATTCCGGCTGTTCCTGGCTAATTCGAGAACTATTGCCATTTAATGTCTCCATACTTGGTTTGTCGCCTTCGAGCTATACCATTTTACCGCTCGTTATTCGAGGCCCTCTTCCGTTTCTCGCCTCACTCAAATTGTGAACATACACACGCCATCCAATAGCAACGTTCGGTCTCCTCGGGAACTTCCAGACCAGACCTCCTCCCTCCATTGAGTGCTAAAGCTCCAAGCCTGCCCTGGCTTGGGGGAAACTGGTCAGGAATACCCATGATCACCACAAGATGGGATGTTCTAGACCCTCCAAGGGCCCATGGGTTTGCGTGTCCTCGTGCCCTGAGCCACAAAGGTCTTGGCGGGCACAGAGTTGTTGATCTTCGTGGTCTAGAACGGGCTGTGGCGCTCATCCGGATGTTGCGGGATGAGCCAATATTATCGCAACGGTTTTTTTTTGCTATCTTAGTTGTCAACTTTGTTTGACTCACATTATTGAGGCGGGCCGTTTACGAAGCCCGCCATGTATGTACAAGGGGAGGGAGGGGTGTTGAAGTTATTGTGAGATTCCGTTACGCCGTTTGTGATTGTGATAGTGATGACACGGGGCCATGCTAAGCAATGAAGCCTCTGTGATCAAGTATATTGTTGCTAGAGAGTTATGCCGATATGGTTGGAGCTCTGATGTGATGAATGTCCCTGTAAATCACTGGTTGTTGGATTGAGGCTGGTTTTTATGACCTGTGATAGTCTAGGGTATGTGTCTCGAATTTGCGGCTGTAGTGTTCGGTCACGATGAGGAATAGTGTTGCTTTTCGCTCACTCTAACATTCATTTAGAGTCTCATCTCATTAGAAGCACATATGAAGTAACAATTTAAACACAATAATCGGGAGGGTCTATCTATGTTGCTAGGGTCATGTCTAGGAGTTCGACCTTTGAACCCTACTGCAGCATTCTTAATTGCAGTGTGTTAGAAACTAACGGATCTGCGAAAGTCATCAATTGCAACATGTCAACGTGAATTCCGAATGCTACAGAGTGCTGGTCTTCTCTTCCATTCAACAGCAATATTGACGTGATATCAATCTTCATCGCTTATTTGTCGCCACAGCGCTTGAGACGAGATATGACTGGCCTGCCATCCGCCTCCTGCAGCTAACAGATGACGTGGAAAGTGGAGGCATCCAACTCAACTTCCACTCGCTTCAACACCGACATATTCAGTTCATAACACTGATCCGATCAAGATGAACAGAGACTTCGAACTGTTGGAAACTATGTCAATGTCGTCTACTATGGATGGAACCGCCACACCAACACACACAACCATGACCGAAACACTGGCAGACTACACCGAGTCAGTTCCCTATCCCGGAGCTCACTTCATCATACGCCATCGCGACTCAAACAAAGTCATTACTCTCATCAACGGCGAGCTTCAACTTGCCGAGGGACTAAACCCCAAGGGAGGCTTCCATTGGGAATGCATCGAGAGGGACAGATGGCTCGGTTTCCGCAACTGCGTATCAGGCACTATCATCGGACACAACGACCGGAAGAAGTTTGTCGCAAGAGCAGACAAGCACCAGTCATACGAATACTTTACGCTGAGACACAGTCCCAAGGGCGGTTACGAGCTTTTGACTAAACACAACTTTGAGCTGTGGAGCATGACGATTGCGGATGATGGAAAGGGACTGGTTGAGACTAAGGAAGAAGGTGTTTTGTGGGATTTCCTGAAAGTCTGATATTGTGGTTTGGATTGTTATCTGTTCGACCATTGTTTTGACTTTTTGTGAGCTTGTGCTCATGGTTGTTACTGGGTATGCGACGTTCGCGTGCTTACGTCTGGCATTCTTACTGATACTTATACACATACACAGGAGAAAGTCTTCGGACTCGAAGGTAGTGGCAGACCATTTTCGGATGCTTCCTTTACCAATACTTTACCTTAGTTGGTAACCTGGTTCCTGCATTTATCTAGCGACCAAGGATATATAGAAAACAGGAATTCAGGCCCTCATTAGTATTAGCAAATATCCCTGGATTGTTATTCGTCCTACGGGTATTCGTGATATTCCAGATCGGGACATCTGTTATATTTACCTATGTTCGTATCTATGTTAATTGGTTTCTATCCTCACGTAGTGTATGCGATACTCCTATAAACCTTCTTCCTCTTTCCAATCCAGCCAAGAGAAACTTAACATATTTTGACACTGTCGCCAACCTATTATCTTAGCTGCAGTTTTTTTCTTCAAAAACCTCACATTCCTTTGCAGAAATATATATCTTACTAAATTTTCTGTGGGAATAAAAAGGCCTTTGCTGATAGCCTCACTGACCATCAATCAGGCTGTCGTTATGTTTGGAGGCCCAAGCAATCAATGTACTACTGACGCCCTGTCAGACGTCGGCGACATCCCTACACCATGTTTACAGAGCCAATCGCCTAGGTTTGTTATCTTTGTTCAGCTGGCTGCGAGCTGCAAGTTGATGCAGGACGACCAATAGATGTCGTAAAACCAACTAATCACACGTAGTGTCAGCTTATTGGTTTTCGTTTGACAACCTATAATTTGGCCAGAGCCTTATTATAAGATCCCCACTTGGCCTCATGGGTGCTTAAAGACATACTCTTACTCTACAAATCGGAATTCATTCTGCAGTACTTCTTACACTATTTAGAAGCCAACAAACTTGCACTAGGATCTAATCTCCATGTCTAAGTTCATTCTACGAGCATGTACCGTCTATACGATATTCATTGCTTCCACTCGGGCAGACTCTCTAGATGACTTTACAAACAACCTCTTCACCGATTTGGCCCCGTGAGAGAATTCCGTCTTAAATCAAACGCCTGGCGTCTTACTAACTTCAAATTCTAAAGTATTCTTTCACTTTTCGGCGAACGAGTCACTATGCAATTTATGAGTCAAGCTCTAGGCTGGGCTGATTGCTTAGCACTTGCAATGGCCCCTCTCGGAATCATAACTATCCTAGTCAGTGCTATCAGAGTTGGTGGACCAAAGTGGTTGAAGGCTATTATCGGCCGCGCCAAAGAGAACACCGCAGCAGCCGAGATGGAGCTGATGTCGTCGACGTCGCCTGAAGTTTGTGAGCTTTATAACGGCGATGGTATTGTTCGTTGCCAAGGAACAGCACCTGTCTGGGAATTCATCTGCATATGCCCCAAAGATTATGATCATACAGCCCCGAATCATGGATTGGAGCTAGAACACATGACTCTCGAGAAGGCGATTAAAGCCAAGCTTCTGACAAGGTACAAAAATGATGCTTAATCTTCACTAAACTTCCCGAAGCTTCTTACCCGACGATCTCAATCCAACAATCGACCTGCAAAATCGGACAAAGCGCGTACTACAGAGCTCGCCAATGAGACAACAACCGTATTCGAAAGGATCCGCAAATCTTTACCAAGTCTATTCCAACCTTCGAGTAGGCCTCACATAGAAACAGGACCAGATCAAACAGCCACAACCGAATGCGTCAATCAGAAGCTCATAATCATTCGAGACACCGGCCCAAATGCCCCGAACATATCTCTCAATCTACAGAACAGCCATGAGCGAGCTGGCATCCGATTTACTGCTCTACTAGGAACGCTCCTCCAGGGGGGGGTTTTGGTCTTCTTTGGCGTTATCAGTTATCATGCTGAAGTTAAGTCTGACTTCCAGAAAGACGATAAACCAACAGAGCGCTTTGCTTTCCCTCTAGCTACTGCTGGCACTCTATTGCTTGTACTCGGTATGTTTGTCTGTGCTCTCGTTGTCGAAAGTAGCACAGAAGAGACTCTATATACGGCGAACCATGGGTCAACTCTCCTCATGTGCTGGCTACAGCAGGGCCAAACTGTCAGCGACCAAGTGTTTGACTCATATGCGATCTCTCAGTCCCGCCCTTGCTCTGTCATTACCAAGTCTGCCCGGGGTAAGGACCTTAGGAACAAACACCGGGAAGGGCGGAACAGCACTCTGGAAATCGCTACGATTAGTGGCGTTGTTGTAGGCCTGGTTGGGTTTGTCATTCAGTTCATCGGGCTCAGAGCCATGAATTCGGCGGCATCGCTAGCCCAACTAGGCGCGGTCGGTATTATGACCATATGTAGAGCTCTGGTTCGACCTGGATTTGCCACGTCTTTCGAAAAGACTAGACTTGAACCTGGTTTCGAGTTGAATTCGCTAGCCTGGAAGCTGGTGACGACAAGATGCGCAAAGGCAACCCCTCCAGGTTGTGAGGTCAAAGCGCCTGTCAAGACTCAGGCAGAACCTGATCACTTGTCGCCAGAGGAAGAGAGAAGATCCCGCGAGAACAATGTGGGTTATTGGGCCATCGCCACTGGTAAAGAAACCAAATACGAGAAACTAGCCAAAAGAGAAAAAGTCTCAACTGCAGCTCAGGAATTGATGGAGACAAGGCAAGCTATTTGCAAACTTGCGAGCTTCCAAGGCAAAACATCAGAAGTGGCCCTTAACCTCGCGTTGTCGATCGAAGACGCCTTGGAGATGTTTCTCCCAGAAGGCATCAGAGACTATCGATCCGACGAGTTATTATTGGAGGTGAGCTGGTTGATAAACGTCTGCTACAGCGAACCATCATCGGAAACGATAACTGGACAACAAGTTTCAATCGACCTCTCCTACAGTAATCGCATTTGGCGGGTGCGAGCAGATAGTCTTGATGCGGCACTATCGCTGTGGACCCATACCATTCAAGCACACGACAACACCGGGACAGATGACTCAACAGCCTTTACTGAAAAGGGTGACGAGTGGCTACGCCGAAAGGTTCCACGTCCTAGTTCAAGACTACTTGGTCCTTATGAATCAATATCGAAAGAGCAACTATTTCAGGATCTTGAGTTGTGGGTGCCTGGATGCGTGGAAATTGCCGATGAGTTTGGGGACATAGCAATTGACGAGACAAGCTGGAAAGCGCTACGTATTGAGACTCGCGACTCGCTGGAATGCTCATGCGCCAATGATTTGTTCTACTCCTTCATGTGTTCAGTCTCAAAAACACAAGGGATATCTATCAAAGGTGAACTCGAGCTACGGGATATCACCACAAGCGATAAGAACAGTCTGAACTCTAAGTTCCTCTGGAATAAAGACTTATCGGATCTGGCAGAATCATGCCAACAACGGGGCCTGGGGACCTACCAGGAGGCTTTGGCAAGAATCATCTCACCTCTTAGTATGGCCCAGATCCTGCCGTTTCCACATCCTTGGATCCAAGCACAGTGTGCGAGAATCGCAGATGAAGGTAAGAATGGCAATCCATTTGGAGTGCTCAGTATCTGTGAAAGACTCTACTTCCAAACGCAATGCTATTCACCAGGGAAAAGCGGCATCAGAGAGTGTGGTGCGGCTGTATTACTAAAAGTTCAGTATGATATCATGAGAAATCCTTCACCAGTGGAAGGTTGGCCTCTTATCGAAATTTTACTACCTCAGTCCCTCAGCCTGGCAAAGACCGATCGGAGCTTTCGCAAACACCTTGGAAGATTTCCTGAATGGTCGCAGCATCTGATAGACTTTGGGTGCTCCGATATTGACGACAACGAAGACAACGAAGACACCAACAATGAGCCGCAAGCACTTTCGAAAGACTTTCCTGCCTACTTCATGCTCACGCCACTTCATATTGACGCAATGTACGGACCAATTCAGTGGTTTCTCAATGAACAAAACTCATATAAGAGAGACATCTTTGGACGAATTCCGCTCCACTATTTCGCAGGGCATGAAAAGAACCACCAGAATTGGACAGTGGGGAATTACGTTCAGTTTTGTCATGAATTAGTCAATGTTCAAGATTACCACGGATATACACCCTTACATTATGCCTGCGCGTTTGCCTCACGTCTCAATGTTCACGGCTTACTGGATCATGGGGGGAGACTCGATATACAAGGGCTTGACGGAATGTATCCAATGCATTTAGCAGCTCGTGAAAGCAATGGAGAGTCCATTGATGAAATCCTAGAATGGAATAATCGTCCGGACAAGCCCAACTTCACCCCTTTATCGAAATTGCGCGACTATAGCGGTTATTCTCCAGTGCACTGGGCCACGATGATGGGGCATATAGACGTGATGGAGAAGTTAAGGACCAACTTCGATCTAGTAGATGGAAGGGGAAGGACACCAATCTTTTTGGCAGTATTACATAACCAACTGGATGCTCTACAGAAGGTAGCTTGGCCTCGTGAATACTTGGATAAGCAAGATGAAGACGGCAAAACGGCTCTGAAGTACGCCTGCGATGTTGAGAAATGGAAATATGCACGCGTACTGGTTAAGGCAGGCGCAGATCAGACTATCTGTGATCACTCACGTCAAAACGCACTAGATGTTGCTGCTAGTAAAGGAGTCAAATTGCTTGATCTGACATCATGAAGCTGTGGATGATCTGGGTATGGGGGAGGTGTTTCTTGGATGCTGCTCTAAATAGTCACGTCAGATAGTGATTCGATATTGGGCCTGCACAAGACTTTGGAACGCTCAGAAGACCGGATCTGGCCTCCTAGTGCTCTTCGTGTGTGAAACAGATAACCTAAAGCCTAGTCTAAATACGTAGCACTATCCTGAAGTCTTTTGCCATTCATTATGTTTGTATATGTAGTATCAATGAATGGACAGTCTGAGTCAAATCTTTGTCAAGAGAAGCATCTCTATACATGAGAAGTTATGCCCCATACATGGGTGAGTGAATGGACCGACAGAAGTTAGTCTGCTTCACAGGTACGTCGCTCTTGGTCAAGAAACTGCCAGTATATCAGTATAGGGCTTCATAGCTCCAAAGACCAGAGGTCAACCAAGAGAAATAAGCCTGCCTTAGACGGATCATCGCCACTGGTTCGAAGACTCATAACATTTTGGAAACAGAGGAGAGTTTGGCCTTTATACCCATGTTTCGAGTAACTGGCTGAAAGGTGATCCACAAAGTCTCGATAAAGTCTTCCTCGAGTTTTCTACATCACAAGCAATGTCTAGTAATAACAATAACCTAACTTGAGCTCTTTCCCAATACAAAACGGTCAGTCAGTCGGTTGGAAGGAAGGCCCAGGTTGGGGTAGATCGTAATTGTTTGAACCTCATCCCATATCCCTCTAGGGACAGATCAAAGTTACACTTAAAAAAAAAACACTATTTTATATACACTTTGAGGCATCATGACGGACCCTCCAACACCATAACTCTCTCCGATTGAACACACAGCTTACAAAATGAGTTCTCAATAAACCTTCAGCTTGCTTAGAGTGGGATAGGTCGTAACGTCTCACGGTAAATTCATCCCAATAGACCTCTCAGGTATTAATATGCAAACTGACGCTGCCGCCATACTATAACATGAGGAATGACAAAAGACGTCAAGATGGTTTTTATATTAAGAGCAGGTCTTGGGCTCTCTTCTTCAAATTTAAGGCCAGATCCCGTCTCCTGAGCGCTCTGCAGCCTCGTGTAGGTCTGTCAATGTCTGTTGCCAGCTAGGTAACAGGTCACGCTCGGTAATGCGTGAGATTAGAAGCGGCGCAACATGCGCTTGATTGCCACCTTGACCCGCTGGGGCTCCCACGGCCCCCAGAGCCAGACGAATGGTCTCTTGGTTTGCCCAGACTCGGTGTGCTCAGACTCCGCTACGTGGTCGATATAGAGAAACACATCCTGTCGTAAACCGGCGAATATTTCCCTTGCATATCGCATTTTGTTGAACTCGCTTCGTAAATCGCTCCTTTCAGCATAGGGAACGCCACGTAATGTAAAGCCATCCCTGGCAGCTTCATTACGCGGACCGGCATGTAGATCTTGGCGAGACGAACGGTTTGAACAAGATGATTGCACATGAACATGACAATTTGACGTTATTCCATAGCGAAGCATATAATGCAAGAGAGAAAGACTGGGAAGCATAGGAAAAGAATGTGTAAGAGATACATGAAAAAGAAGAACGCTTTAATTATCCTATAAACCCATGCCACTATTGGGCAATGTTGGCTTCCACCTCGATCTCAACAATCATGCCAGGAATGCCCAACTCGGTAACGCCAACACAAGTCCACGTAGGCTGATGATCAGGCATCCACTTGCGAAATGCCTCCACCATCAAGTCAAAGGAGCCAGAAAGCGAGATGTGGTAACTCCTGACCGAGTGAACATCTGCCCAGCCCTTTGCGCCGGCATCCTTGAGGTTCTTCTCGACGTTCTTGAAGGCAAGGTCGATTTGACCCTTGAGGTCGTCCTTGTCAATGTTGCCTTGGTCGTCCCAGCCGCCTTGGCCAGAGCACTTGATGGTGTTGCCGACACGGACGGCTTGTGAGTAGGAGTATTCCTTGTTGTTGGTCTTGCCAACGCCTTCGTAGTTGTAGTATGTAAGATGAGACATGGTGACGAATGGAGACTAAAGGTGCACGTTTTAGCGGATTGATCACTAAAATGGCATGGAATAGGACTTACGGCGAAATATAAGATAAGGGTGATTGTATATGGTCGGAATTTGGTAGAATTGATTGATAGGTAGAGCTTTGCTGTGCTTGTATAAGAGGCGAGGTTGCCTCTTATGTACTGCAAAGCATGACACACAAAATGACCATTCAAGAGCTTGGCGCAGAATGCGTATCAAATAGCGATGGAGTCTGTTCCATCAAGAATCTCAAAGATCGGCCACACGGCGTCATTCATGTCATGGCTTGGACAACTTCATGTTTAGGTTGCGGCGCCGAGTGGTCAGCCAACATTCCTATTCCAGCGACAGCTGAATTTGTCCCTGATAGCTAATCGAGCTTCCCCGCAAAATTGCCCAGAAACATCCCCGATCAAGCATGAGATAAGGCCAAAGCGTGGCGTCTGGGATAATTAGGGACGGGAAGACCTGGAAAGAAGTGGGTTGTCAGAGGACCAAAAAGTTGCCCAAACAAGAATAGCTGCGATAGCTTCACTTTACTGTAGTTTTCCCCGCATCAACATCCATCGTGGGGTTGAGATGGTGGCTCACTTCCCCTCATTCTGGCCTCAAAAATTACCATTCTTGAACATAATGGCGGGCAAATCGTTTATCATGAACTCGGGGAGCGTCCGCATGAGGAATAGCTGTTGGCCAATTGATAGCTGGCTATTGGTATCCTCGGGATATGCAGCTCTTTGACAGTCTAGGAGGCGAAGAAATGATTGGTTTCAATTGTTTGCTTCAATTTCCCCGACGTAATACGGCTTCCGTCACGTCACACTCATTATAAAAGATGATGTCCCCCGACGTGTCGTCAGACTGCATACATCCAAGCTCTTCAATTGTCTTTCCTACTCTTCTTTCCTCTTTTCTCTCACGTCTTCCTTCATAATGGCATCAGCTACACAAATCTCACTGCCCAACGGCAAAAAGTACGACCAACCCACTGGTCTCTTCATCAACAATGAGTTTGTCGCAGCTACAGGCGACGAGTTTGCCGTGACAAACCCACAGTAAGCACCCAATACTCCCCAGTGCTTACCCATAGAGCGAACGCTTATGCAACACCAGCACCGAAGAGGAAGTCATCAAGCTCAAGGGCGCATCAAAAGAAGATGTCGACAAGGCTGTTCAGGCTGCGCGCAAGGCCTTCGAAGGCGAGTGGTCGGAGCTTGCTGCTGTCGAGCGCGGCGCTTTCCTATACAAGCTTGCTGATCTTATTGATCGCGACCGAGAGCTTATCGCCGCCATCGATGCCTTCGATAATGGCAAGGTACACGCCAACATATAATCTCCCGCCATTGACTGCCCTACTGACATTGACCTTCTAGCCTTATAGCGCCTGTCTCGCTGGCGATCTCGACGAGTCCTACAATGTCTTCCGCTACTACGCCGGTGCCGCCGACAAGATCAGTGGCAAGACCATCGAGACCTCCCCCGCGAAGCTCGCATACGTCCTCCAGGAACCTCTTGGTGTCTGCGGCCAGATCATTCCCTGGAACTTCCCTTTCATGATGCTTGCCTGGAAGGTCGCGCCCGCTCTAGCCTGTGGTAACACCGTCATCCTCAAGCCCGCCGAGCAGACCCCGCTGTCTGCACTATACTTTGGTAACCTGGTCAAGGAGGCTGGTCTTCCTGCTGGCGTTGTCAATGTCCTGCCTGGTCTTGGACCCTCCACTGGAAAGGCCATTGCTGGACACATGGACATTGACAAGGTCGCCTTTACTGGTAGCACCAACACCGGTCGGGCTATCATGAGGGACGCAGCGAACAACTTGAAGAACATCACTCTCGAATGTGGTGGCAAGAGTCCCTCTATTGTCTTTGCCGATGCCGAGCTGGAGCAGGCTGTCAAGTGGTGCCACTTCGGTATCATGGATAACAAGGGAGAGGTAAGATACACAATCCAGCCGTCGCCAATATGCTTGCTAACCGCACATCAACAGGTCTGCACATCTACCTCAAGAATCTATGTCCACGAGGACATCTACGACAAGTTCCTTGAGAAGTTTGTCGAGGTCACAAAGGAGAACGACAAGCTCGGTTCTCCCTTCGACGAGTCAACCGTCCAGGGACCCCAGGTCTCCAAGACACAATACGAGCGCGTGCTCTCCTACATCGAGGAGGGCCGCAAGTCGGGCGCTAAGCTTCTTTACGGAGGCAGCAAGTATGGTGACAAGGGTTATTTCCTCCAGCCCACAGTTTTTGCCGATGTAAGTTTGCCATATCGATACAATAGCCGAAACCATACTAACCCGATCAATAGACTACAGAGGACATGAAGATCATGAAGGAGGAGATTTTTGGCCCCGTTGTTTCCATCGCCAAATTCTCTACCGATGAGGAAGCTATCAAGAAGGCCAACGACACCTCATACGGTCTTGCAGCAGCTCTCTTCACAGAAAAGGTCGCCAGAGCACACAAGGTTGCTCGCAAGCTTCAGGCTGGTATGGTCTGGATTAACTCGTCTGGTGACTCTCACTTCGGTATTCCTTTCGGTGGCTACAAGTCTTCAGGTATTGGCCGTGAGTTGGGACAGTATGCTCTGGACGCGTATACCCAGTCCAAGGCTGTTCACGTCAACTTGGGTTTCGAGCTATAGATGGATTTTAGTATAGATATTGTAGGGATTTAGTTAAATGATACCAAAACAGTTAAACGTTACATCTTATCATTATATTCGATGGCTCAAGATGGTATTAGTGATGTTGTCGTCTGGCTTGACTGTGACATGAAGCTTGTCTCAGTGATTCACCCCCAAATATGTCTATCTATCTCGAATGACCATACTAACACCTCGAGACATTGTAACCTGAAACAAATACTTATTACGGCTTAAATAACCGTAGTAATGTCTTTCCAATGGCCAGGATCGGCTTTATACGATAGTTACCGAATGGATGAAGCATTTGCCGGGCAGAAGCAGTGCTCGGGTTCTGTTTCCAAATTGTCGAAGCCGGGCTGTCCCATGACCCTGTTTCGGGTCCCACATCCCTAGATAACAGACTTGTTCTGTCAACGCTATCTTCGACTAGATATGCCATCTCCGCTTAATTACCAAGACCGTGTAACTTGATTCGCTCCAGCCCTTGTCGGTGGATTGAATTACATAGAAAAGGGCGTGGAAAGATATGTCAGATAACAAGAGATACCGAGCGTCTATTTGCATGATAGATAGATATAAAGGATAAGGATCTGTGTTATCGCATATCATACATCAGCATATCTAGAAGACTTGTCACAGCTTTGCTCCCAAATCGTCAATTTCTTCTTTCAATAAACTGCGCCATGATGAATGCAAAAACTTCTGTTAGTCCTGACGCCATCAGGGCCATGTTCGCGTCTGCCCTCTCGAGCATGTACCGGCGCGAAGTCCCTCAATACGGAACTCTTCTCAAGTTGGTATCTGATATCAATCACCAAAAACATCAACATATTGAACCCCGCATCGAAGTCGAAAGACATGGTGCCATTAGACTCGGAACACCAGAAGAGCTGTCCATGATGCGACGCTTATTCTCCGTCATGGGTATGCATCCCGTCGGCTACTACGACCTTACCGTTGCAAGCCTTCCAGTACATGCGACTTGCTTTCGACCTCTCACACAAGAAGCACTCGCATATAACCCGTTTCGGGTGTTTACTTCGCTATTAAGGCTAGAACTTATCGAGGATGAATCTCTTCGATCAAAAGCTTCTGAGATCTTGAGCAAGCGCTGCATTTTCACATCTCGATGCGTAGAGCTGATCGAATTATTCGAGTCAGGAGATCCATTTTCAGAAGCTATAGCAGAAGAATTCATAAAAGAGGCGCTAGAAACATTCCGCTGGCATAAGACATCGACCGTGGACCTTAAAACCTACAAAGCCCTTCGAAAAGCACACCCCCTGATCGCAGATGTTGTCTGCTTCAAAGGACCCCATATCAATCATCTCACACCTCGAGTGTTGGATATCGAAACAGCGCAAGTAGAGATGCTGCGATACGGCCTGGAAGCCAAGGACGCTATTGAAGGACCACCAGCACGACTATGTCCCATTCTACTTCGCCAGACGAGTTTCTTGGCTATTGATGAAGCAATCGCCTTTTCTGAAGGCGAAGAAATTGGAGGAAGCCACAAGGCCCGATTTGGAGAGATTGAACAGCGAGGAATGGCATTGACTCCTAGAGGACGACAATTGTATGATGATCTTATCAACGAGTGGCGTGGAGCTGCGAGTAGTATCACTGGAGCTGAGTCAAAAGAGAAGCTTTTGGTTAGGATATTCGAAAAATTCCCTGATGATATGGAGACTCTTCGAAAAGAGAAATTGGCCTACTTTACATATAAGCCCGACTCCAACGCCCGCAGCGACCAAGGAGCCGATATCGACGCTCTGGTTGATTCCAGAGCTGTCAAAATCGAACCAATCGCATACGAAGACTTCCTACCAGTTAGTGCCGCTGGTATTTTCCACTCCAATCTTGGAGATGATGGCGGTATGAGTCACTCAACAGGTGCTGACCAGAACTCGTTTGAGAAGAGTTTGGGAAGTGCTGTCAAGAAGGAGTTTGAGTTATATAGCGAGATGCAAGAGGCTTCGATCAAAGAGTGCATGGCCAGCTTACATTAGGGAAAGGGTCTTTTTTTATTGTTGATTAGCGATCTTGAGGAGCTTGAGGAGTTATTGAGATTAGTTTCCATTCTTTCAGCAGTGCCTGTAGCAATGCAATCAGTTACATAAAATATTCTCGACCAGTTGGAATAATGGACAAAGAGGAAAATGACGCAGTAAAACTGAATGAGCTGAACTTGAGCTGAGGCTTATGTGGATACTTGATATGGAATCATTCTGGCTCGGAAACGGCCAGCGGGTCGTTGAATTGCGTACAGAACCTGCGTAAAGCTATTCTTAGATAACGAGGAGGTTATAGTTTAGCTGCTTCCGAAGTCGGCGATGAAAGGACAACAAATAGAAATGAGAATAGGTCTGGTAAATGCAGCGAAGTCGCTCATCTTCAGAACCTATCTTTTGAGATCTCACGTTTGTGCGACCATTCCCTAACTCTACTCAATCAAGTGCTCTCATCTGGATTTAAACACTTAGACTCCCATATAAGCTTAAGTAGTTGTGGGAGAGATGGGGGGACGTCGCTACATACTGAACTCGCAATCAATGAGAAGCTCGGATTTCCGAGGGCTTAGCGCTAAAAGGAAATCAGCCTTGGCTATTTGGAATCAAGCTGGGCAACCAACTCATGGTTCTGCGGCTGAAGAGGCTTGGGGCCCCTCATCTTGAGAATACACCTTGTCCATCTATTGGATCGCCTGGTGATTTATGCATCCCTCTCAGATTCTTGAGCTTATTCAGCTGACCCAGCTATATGGAGACTGACTGATTGCGCACGACGCCACACTGGTCAGATTCGATTGTATAGATGGGAGTTTCGACATATAAGTATTCCATCCCCCGATTCACCTGGTATCGTGGAAGAACACATTATCTCAAAGACAATATTCCACTTCTACGATCTGCCTATCTAACTAGAATCGTCCTATATCTAAACACCATGGCTTCGTTCACATACATCACTCCTCCCGGTGGCTTCCTCCAAGTTCTCACCGACGCCAACCACTTCTCCCAAGCCGTTGACCTAGGCAATGGCTTCTACAAAATCTCAGGCCAAGGCGGCTTCACCGAAAAGGGCGAGATGCCATCAGACATCAAGGATGAAGTGGAGCAAGCTTTTCAAAATGTCGAAGACGTTCTCAAAGCAGCTGGTCTTCGTGGATGGGAGGACGTTTACTACATACGACATTACCACACCGATATGGATGTGACGTTGCCGCTGGTTACGGAGACGCTTAAGAAGAGAATTCCTAATAACCGACCAGGTGCTGTTGCGGCGGGTGTGGCGAGGTTGGCACTACCGAGTATGAGGATAGAGATTGAGGTTGATGCTAAGAAGCATTCGTCTTAGGAGGAACAAGCGTTAATTCTGTGTTTAACAAGGTTAAGCTGTGAAGATGAACAATAAAGAGAATGATTGAGAGAAAGTATCTCGCAGAATCATGTGAATTCTGCAGTTCATCAGAAGGCTATAACAGATGTATAGCTGAAAGAGCTCAGCAAGCAAGCTCGTGATAGTAACCTTTCACTATTTAAGTTTTAGTAAAGGGTGGTATAGATTGCCATCTGAACGCATAAAATTAGGTAGCGCCCGAAGATACTACTGGCAATACACTATGCTTCTAGTTGAGTAGCTATCATCAGAGATGTTTGATGTTAGTACGAATGTAGAATAAAGAATTCTCCTGGGGATTTACAGCCGCTACCTAATATTCCGAGTTAACTCAATATAGTATGTAAGTACTCTAAACCAAACTGCTTAACCTTGGAGTTATGTAAACGTTTGTTAAAATCACAGCAAACTGACCTGTAATGTAGTACGTCATGACCATACTCCAAATTACACAGTTTGCAATCCCAATGACTCTAATAAAAGTGAAGACTTCTCCAAGAGGGGACAAAGAAGACGAAGGAAAAGAAAAGAGAAAGGAAAGAAGCAACCGAGCGTAAGAAAGGCTCGGTTTGTGTTGAATGCTCTTCATCCTTACAGTCGACATGTATATCCAGACCATCAATAGCAACGCAATCATTTTGTTTGACGTCTAATACATCTTTACCAAGACGCGCGTACATGTTTGGTACAAGAATAAGAACAAAAACTAACGATGCCCACGACTTAGTCTCAGCATTCTGCGATGCATTTCTTTGATACAATCATTTCTTTCTTATTCATAGCTTCGTTTTAACAACAGATAATCGTTCGCTTCTGGCGATATTCCGCATCAGCCATATCCCAATCCCATTCCTAGTCCCCACAACGCCGCCGCTTATCATCAACAGTCATAACGGGTACAACTCAACTTACTCCACATCCTTCATAAGCTCACTGTCGTTGTCGAGCTTGGTCCACTTATCCTTTCCATCAGGGATATCGACGACTCTTTGAGGGTAAAAGATGTGGCATCTGGACATTGTTAGCATCTGTCATCCAAAGTCAATACCGTGAAGAGACTTACTGAGGCTGGAAATTCTCGCGAAGCTGGGGGGTGTCGAGGTTCAGCAGCGTGGGGAAGAGAAGAACCATGTTTCGACCCTCGTCCATAATCCAGCTTCCACACTCGGCACAGCCGACCTTGCAGGGAAGAATGTGCTCGTTCTTCTTGGATGATGTCTTGTAGAAACGGAGGTTCTTGACACCGTTCACGAAAGCTTAGATTTGTCAATATTTGTGATAAATAGGCTTAGAGGAAGAATGACATACCAAGATCAGTTTTCTTAAAGATAGCTGCCCATTGGAAAGGAGCACCTGGAACTTGTTAGTACACGTCGATCATGAGACATCGAGATGAGCTAGTAGTGGAGTTCGATCTCACACCTCTGAACTCGGGAATCGATTTAAAGTGGATCGCATACCATGGATCTTCTTGCAGTCAATGCAATGACAGTACTTTGAAGCAAGTGGTTTGTCGCTGTTCAACCAATACTGCACCCTACCACAGTGACAGGATCCGTGAACCTTTTTCTCAAAGTTCTCTCGCTTCTCTGTAGCCTCATCAGGTCGCATGTATGGAGGTTGAGTCTCCCAACCATCGTGGTTGTCATGAGAAAACTGGTACTGGTGGTTTTCCATGTGCTTCTCGTCGTCGTCTTGGTTACCCATTTTGATGATTGGGATTGGATGAGATGTAATTCTTGGCGAAGAAATGAACTAGAGAGTAAACAATCTTGATGTCTGAATCTAAAGTTGCAAATAGTGTTGTATTAAACTAAAGATCTGAAAGGAAAAATAATAATCTGGGGTCTTTGTAGTGTCGCGTGCTGCCCCTGTTGAACGTGGCGTAGGGCTGTCGTCATAGATATATCAAAATGACAAACTTCTGAGAGACGAAATAAACAATGACACTCATATTTCGGCCCCTGCATCAGAATCGCTGTTCAGCATGTCATTGATCATCTCGGCCCACTTCCATGGCTCGGAGCTTTGCTCCGTCCTCGCATTATAGTACTCCCAGCCCATGACGCCGCCGATGTGTGGATATCTCCTCACCAGCTCCACGAGACACTGTCGCAGTTTTGCTTCTTTAACGTACCCAGAGCAATTCGATGGGTTGGTCACCAGCCCGATCACGACTTTTTCCTGCGGCCAGCCTCGCGCGATGATCCTGTCGTAGTCGTGAGGTTCGCTCATGTCGCCCCAGCCGCAGTAGAATTGCGTGTTATACCATGCTATGCGTGCCCCAAGACCCTTTTCGAGCTCTTCGAGATTGAATCCGCCCAGGTTCTGCTCGTTGCGCAGTGCTGGTGCGACGGGCGCGAGAGTCACAAGGAAGGATTGCCCAAAATCGGTCTTGAGATGGTCGATCAGACGGACAACACCGCCGAGAGACATTGCTTCCTCGATGTCGAGGTCCAAACCGTCGAAACCAGCCCATGCGATCATTTTGCGCAGTGGCTGGTACCATCTGTGAAAACCTTCAAGAGACCCATCGAGCTTTGTGTACGAGCCTTGAGCTGCGCCGCCGAGCATACCCAGGACTTTTATTCCTGCTGCTTGAAGTTGCCTCACCTCATCCCAGAGGGGGATGAATTTATCCGAATCGTAGAGATCATCATTGAGGGTGATGCGTGTAGGTGAGTTAAGGTGAATGGCTGCGATAATGACGTGTGTGACTCCTGCGCCCGGGAGAATTGTGGGCTGGATGGAGATATATCTGTCGTCCTTGTAATGAGTCTGATGGTAAAAAATGATACGCCGATATGGCTTTACCTCAGCACAAGATCCGTTTCTTTTGACGAGCATTTTGTTTATGTTTTAATTGATGTTGAGTGTCGGAAAAGGCGGAGGTTGGTTGTTTGACGGTGACAAGGATTATGGCGCGGCCTGGCCTTAGTCACCAGCCTGAATAGCATTCCAGTAGCAATCCAAACAAAAAACAATTCGGAATTAAGTTGAGGATCTTGTACAGTTCTCTTCGTATGCCATGCCATGCCATTTCAATGACTTGTCTTAGTTGATAATTCAGCAGGCCTTCTGAAAACATAAGCTTAGCACGAAAAATAAATGAATAGAGCTGGTCTTGGTTACCCTGAGGCAATTGAGCTATTCGTCTATTATGAGGCAAATTCATATTCTCTAAAAATACGAAGAGAGTATATCTATGATTCTCCCATAACCCTGAAAACAGGATACTCATCGCCAACCTCCAACGGAATAATGTTAGCACTAGCATAAGAATCAATATTCTCAGGCTCAAGGGCAGCAAAAGCCAAACCAGCATTCTTCTGCCTAGTGCTAACAAGGAAACTTCCAGCTGGCAGCTTAATCTCCTTCTTCTTGGTCTCAGTCGTGATAGTCACGAGCACAACGCCTTCATAGTAAGAGCTGCTAAGCTCAGAAGAGGTAACGTTCAAAGCCTCGACGGTGCCGCTCCAAGGCTTGTCAAGAGTTTTAACTTCAAGGCCAGAAATCTCAAGACGCTCGGCAAGACCTGGCCAAGCTACGGGGATGAGGTAGGATTCGGGTCGCGAACGAGTTAGGTTGGCGGTTGTGGGAGTGGTAGAAGCGAATTGAACAGGAACTTTGACAATGGAACCGTTAGTTGCGTCAACCATTTGGAACTCACGAGAGCTGAACTCTGTGTAGTCGGTAATAACGATAGGCTCCTTGGACTTGATAAAATCCTTGATTCCACCTTCGACGGTTTCGAAAACCTTGTTCGCGTTATTGGCAGTCGTCTCGATGATCGAGCTAGCCATGGTCAAACCAGCAGCCGTTCGGCGTTGAAATTCTTGATCTGCGAGGCCAATACCTCGCATTTCAATCAAAAATGTGATGCACTGGGTCATACCCATTGCATTGCGGCCGATTTTCACATCTGAACCCGCCTCATTGAATCTGGAAATCCATTAGTTGACGCTCCTGATAAGGCTAGGACGGAACCTACTTAGGGATGTAACCGGGTGTTGAGTTCGTGGAACCGGTCACGTAAGGCTCCCACCTCAATCCAGCCTTGACCATATCCTTACCAATGTTCTTAGCAAACAGCTTCTCAGAAAGCTGACGAATATCCTTGTTGATGTTCAGGTTCTTCGCAGCAGAGAACAAACCATCGGCAGCCTGCACATAGTTGCCATATCGAGAAGACGAGCCATATTCGTGCATGTCAATCGCAACATGCGGCGCAAACTCGCTGAAGAGCTTCTTGATATCACGAGTTTGCTGGCGTGCAAGCTTGATGTGATCACGGTTAGGGTCCAGATTCGAAGCGAGCACCCGCTGGAAGTAGTAGTTTCCATCAGGATTGTATCGAGGCATGACGACGATATCGATATCCTTGAGAATCTTGGAAGCCCAATTGGGATTCTTGTCAAACTTGCCAAGCAGAGCTAAGAGTGACTCGTCACCGGCAGGCTCGTTTCCATGGACGCTGCCCTGGACCCAAATTCGCAGTTTATTTGACTTGCGACGGCCTTTGGCGGTTGAGAGTTTCACATAGGGGAACGAGCGAAACTCTTCGGAGGTGAAGTTTGCTGTGTGGTACATCATGTAATCGTTCTTGGCAGCGATCTTCTCCATGTATTCCTCTGTATTTTATCAGCGTAATTCTAGTCAAAATGCTTCAGATAAATGTTTACGTACCCATATCCCCGTGTGAGGTTGGCCCTTGGGTGCCATTCTTGAAACCAGCCTGTCTGTCTCCTAGAAAGGCAGGAGAGGGTAGATCGATGTCGACATCTTTGAAGTTGGCAGCGATCAATGAAGAATCAGGTCGGACGCGAACGTGGTTGTATCCGTACTGAAGGGCATTGACAGCAGATACAGCTGACAAGCCGACGAGACAAGCCGCTTTGGTCAACATTTCTACAAGGGCTTGGACGAGGCACTGAGGATTTCCTAAAATGCATAAACGTCGGCAGGTGTAGCCTCTTTATACCTCTCTTGGCGAGACATTCCTAAACAGGTAGCTCATAATGTACGGTCTCTATTTCTTACCCCCGCCCTGCATGCTTGCTCAACCATAAGAGATCGTCAGTCGATGCAGCGTTAGTACTTCGTTTAAGCATGATATTAAGCAAGAAGTGGGCTCTTGGCATTGGGGAGAGTAGCTTGATGAGGAAGCTGACAAGACAAATGGCAGTGGGGCGTGGTATCGGTGACTTTGAGCGGGGTTACAGTACATTTAAATGATACTTGAAGGAATTGAGATGATAGAGATTCAAGTAAAAGAGGAGGTGTGGTGATTTCCTTCAATAAGGCTTAGAGATATCTACATGTCCTTGAAACTGAACTGGAGCGATAGAGGAATCCAGTATGGTTTGGTCGTTGCTTCGGGGAAACATTCTCAATCATATGTAATGATCTGCAAGATAAGGCTCACCCGACAAGGTATCGATAAACAAGGTTCCAAGATAGTTAAGATCAGAAATATCGGATAACGTATTTGATAAGCGAGTATGCCAGATAAGCAGGTATGCCACTTTTTATTACCTTCTTTATTAAATTAATAATAAAAATACTATAACCTATTAAATTAATTATAGCTAATTGCTATATTCTTCTATATTAACTTTAATTTCCTCCTAATAGGTTCTTATATTATGCCCGGCCTTACCGCATATGCTATAATATATAACCCTTAGTCCCTATAACCTTCTATAACTACCACTTTTTAACGACTTTACTGCTACCTATATATTAATATCTATTTAATTAATTAACTTAAAGGCCTCTCTTAAAGTTAAAGGTCCTCCTCTTTATAATTTAGCTCTTTTTCCCTTTTAGTATTACCCTACTATCTAATTTACTTATTTAAGTTCTTAAATTCTATCCTTTAATATAGCTATCTTATAGATAAGAATACTATTTCCCTTCTTAAAATACTTAATAGCTTAAATAATTAACTTTAGAGAGCTACTTTTATAATTAATAATTTATACCTATAGATATTTAAAGTATACTTAAGACTTTAGTATTATCTTTAGGGTCCTTATAGCCTAAGGGGTTAAAGGTGCTATAACCTCTATAGGAGGCATTAGGGTCTATAACTATATATCTATCTTTAAGATAACATTTTTTAGGTTAAAAGGAATAAGTCTAGCTCCTTTAAAACCCCCCTAGATATTACTTTTTATAATAGCAGCTTAATAGGCGGTATAAAAGGTAGGAAAAAACTTAATTTTAGATATATAGGTTATAAAGTATTTAATTAGATACTTTATTTCTTACCTATAAGCCTTCTTTAATGGCCTAAAGCAGCCAATATTAAAAGGCTGGAGTAAATAAGAGGTATAAGTAGGTATATAGAGTATAATAATCTTATTTTCCTTATAATATCTTATAAATTTAGCTAAATAGTGGCTTTTATAACTATTAAGGATTAAAAGATANTAGATATATAGGTTATAAAGTATTTAATTAGATACTTTATTTCTTACCTATAAGCCTTCTTTAATGGCCTAAAGCAGCCAATATTAAAAGGCTGGAGTAAATAAGAGGTATAAGTAGGTATATAGAGTATAATAATCTTATTTTCCTTATAATATCTTATAAATTTAGCTAAATAGTGGCTTTTATAACTATTAAGGATTAAAAGATAATAGGAATTAACTAATTAGTCCTTTATTAATCGATTAAAGTGCTTAAGCCAATTAAGACCTAATTAGTTATTAATCTATTTATTACCGCTTAATATAATAACCTAATTGCTTAATAGGTTATATTCTTAATACTAATTGGCAAAATGCTATTAACCTATATTAATAATAAATAGTAGGATTAATTAACCTTCTATATTAACTGCCTTAATTATAATAATCTATTTATAATTTCTAGGCTATATTTTTTTTAGGTTTTTAACCCTTTTTATACTTATAATAACTATCCTAAACTTAATTATACCTATTATAAAGCCGGTCTTATTAAAGTTCTATATATCGGCTAGTTAGATATTATATTTTATAATTATATTCTTTATAAGCTAAAACTAGCCTTAAATAATAGTTAGATTATTATATTTAGCTCTTTAATAGTTATATCTTTAAAATCGATATATCTTAAGCTTTAGTTGCCATTAGATAAAGTTATAGGCCTAATATATACTAATAGGTAATATATTACGGTCGGTAAGTAGAGAATTAGCTATTTTTTCTATAAAGTTACGGCATAAAGGAAATCCTTATAAATTTAAGTTAAAGATAAATTAAACTATTATCTGCTCTTTAAGATTAAATAGATTTTATAATTTTATAATAGTATTATATATTAAAAGAATGCCTTATTGCCGATATATAAGCTTTATTTAATAGATATTATAGATTAATATAATGCGTCAGATTAATAATTTTAGGTTATTTTAAAGAGCTTAAAAGGCAAAGAGGACTTTAGCTTTAGTTAAGGATTAAGATATAATAAATAGTTAAGTATTAATTAATTGATTTATTAGATGTAAGGTTAAGGGATTTTTAGCATACCCGCTTATCTGGCACACTCGCTTATTAAATACGTTATTGTACGTAAAGTTCGGTCGGTGTATGGGTCTACCCCACATAAGATAGGCATTCATGGCCGGTAATGCTATGGCGGCTGTGCTTTCAATTGATTGCTTGACATAGCTTCGCCTGAACATACTCGAATTCTATACTAATTTGCCTAGCTATAGCCATGGATAATTCCTTCCACGCTGCCAGGCATTATAACCCATGAATACCGATTAGTCTTTTCCCGAGGTCTGGTGAGAGTGATCTTAAATTGTAAGCTAATGCTACGAAGTTGGGGTTCATACTTACATCGTAATTCATGAAGAGAGCTGTAACGAGTTTCTTAATCTCAAACATAGCCACGTTCTGTCCTAGACAGGTTCGTGTGCCAGCTCCGAACTTGATCCTGGTTAACTTGTGACATGAAACAGGACTTCACGTAACTCACACTCAACAAACTGGCCTCGAGTTTTCTAATGTGCTCCGGGCCGCCTTCCAACCACCGATTTGGACGCCACTTATCTGCGTCCTCGCCCCAAGTTGGTCGATGACGGTTGGTCGTGTAAGGATTCATGCCAACTATAGTACCCCCTGGGAGAAAGTGGCCACAGATTGTAGCACCCTCCGGCGGAACCACTCGCTCTAGAGTCGTGGCAAATGGTGGATCGACCCGGATAGACTCGGTGATGCAGGCATCAAGGAACGGGAGGCTTTGTAGTTCGTTCCATTTGGGGATAGGAAGGGAGAGACCAGTGGTACATTTCCTATCGTTCAATTCTGCTCGCACACGGCCCAGCGCCTCAGGGTTTTCCACTAGGAAACAAACGACTGAGCGTAGTACAGATGCTGTCGAATCAGATCCTCCCAGGATATTAGCCAAGGTCCAGGTTGACAGGAACTGAGGCGGAACCTCCTCAGACTTCTTCTCTTGAGCCTGTAAGAAATAGCCCAGGAAGTCACCGTTTGTGTCAGGGCCAGTGATAGCTGTATTATGGCCATTCAAGAAATTGTTCTGACGTTCTGAAATACGGTCCAGAACGTAGTTGAGAAGACATGACACGGGTTCGGGCTTGATAAGATTAATCACCCAGTTCTTGTGCAGAAGCCAATCAAGCCAAGGAACTTGTGTCATCTGTTAACGTTCAGCATTGTTGGTTCGCAGTAGATGCGTCTTGACAGATGACTCACTGGTCCAATAGTAAGCATAGAGCTCTTCACATCATCGATGATACCAGTAGAGTCACACGCCTGCTCAATGTATCCGTAGGCACGGAAAAATGTCATCAGGCCCATAGCATCGTATGAAAAGTATTTGAACCATCGCGTCAGATCAAAGGGAGCTTCGGTAACCACGAACTGTCGCTCGAGTTGAGCTAAGAACATGCCTATGACCTTATCGATTCTTTCCTCAAACGACGAGACCGTGTAAGATAGGGAAAAGTAGATTGCAATGTGTTGTTTCATTTGTTTGTTGGCCAAGTCGTCCTTTGCGGTGAAGACAGAGAGGAGTAGGCCATTAGGGGTCCATGGTCTAAACGCTCGATACATTTTGCTCTAATTCTGTTAGGGACAATACATGGGGAGACAAATAAAATATGCTGTCATACCTTGTTGAATCCGGTCCTCTTGTGGAACACTGTCTGGATAGCTTCCGGATCACAAATGGACACCATGTTAGGACCAAAGCGCACAACAGGGCCAAAACGCTCGTGAGCTTTGGTTTGATACAGGTGGACATAACCACCTTTTACCAGGATGAAACGATGGAGGTCGGTGAGTTTGGCTAATAAAGGACCAGGGATGTGGTGCAGTTTCCGGTATTTGTGGAGGACATGATAGACCAACACAGAGATGAATCCTAAGGCGAGTATGAGGGCTGCCTGGTGACTAGCTAACAATCCCCAATGCATTTTCTCGTTCCTTGACCGTCAATTTGGATATGTAAATAGTAATCTTCTAGGACCTTGCTACTTACACGCTCCGAAGTTGGCCATCTAAGGTTGGCGTTATGTAGTATTTATAGTTGGTTCTTTGTGCGACAAGAGCCTTATGTCTGTGGCAGATTTCAACGTCATTCAACTATAGGCCACAAGCATAGTTCAGTATCTCTTGTATCCGTTATGCGTTTAACCATCAGGATTTCATAATAATAGCCCTGATCATGCATATGCTCTATAACGGTGTAGACTGATGCTTGAATGTCACTTCTTACTCAACTCAAACATCTGCAATGACAGGCATTTCTCCACCTACTTGAAAGTAGATGGTAAGGTTAGACAATGGTTTATTATGCTTGATGACGACAACAACGACTGGCAACACCCTCTGTGAGAGTGTCAGGACACCATGCAGCTGCAAGTCTCACTTACCGTGTTCAGCTTCGCATCAATAGATCACACAGGTATTAGATAACGAATCCTTTACCGCTAGTAGCACAGAGAGCAGGGAGATGTGGACCAAGTGCCAAGTTTTAAACTAGCTTACCTGATCTAACGCAGTGCGTTCAACCTTGGCTGACTATGTTTTTCTTTTTCCCAGCCTCATTCCTCGATACTAAGAAGATGGACTCGGCCCGACTTCAGCTGACTATCTCAGCCGTGTTTGAGACGTGGATTTAGAAAGTTTCTCTAAGATTGAGTCGCCCTTTTTTGTGCTAGAATCGCTTTCAATGGTTTATGGACCTAATATTGTAACCAAATAACCCACGGGTCTCTCATGAATGAAACAGTTGAATAGATATCCCATAAATATATAGCGTACAATTGGTCGTAGTCCTGGAAACTATGAAACGAGAGTTGCTAAATAAGATCACAGCTGAAATACTCAAGTCGTGGAACTAATCTGTACCCCCAACAACAAAGCCATTGGCTAGTCTAAGCCCTATCGGCAGACCCTGGATGTACTTGTCCATGAATGGCTGCCCAATCTTCTTACAATATAGTTCTTTGATATGCATGTGCATATCGTAGCTGCCGCAAGTTAGACTAGGTGATTAACTGAACTTCAGACGTACCCATTCATTTCTTCGATAGTTAACTTGTGTTGCTCACTTTTCACCTTGTAAACGGGGTTATTTACGTTACTGGAGAACCCTGATCGAAAGTTAGGATTTTGGATCATTAAATTCCAAAGGGCTTGCGACTTACCGATCCGTTCGTTGATGTTCTCGGATGCCCTCTGTGCCGCTGCTTGCACTTTCGTTACTCTTGATAAGCGAACTTCTTGATACATAGACAGCGCCTCGGACACGTTCCCTGTGAAGTACTTCTCACTGAAAACGATGCCTAGAGCAGCGGCGTCTTCAATCGCCATACAGGCCGCTTGACTTTGATGTGGCATCATCTACGAGAATTAATTAGTTTGACCGCCGCTTCTGTTCCATTACCAGGGTGTTTGCATACTGGATGAGCCGCATCACCGACCACGCAGACCAAATCTTTCGTGATATGTGGATACGGTTCACTGTAGACGGTCAGCGGTCTAGTCAGCTTGGTTACGGCAATAGAACTGACTGTGTCCATAAACGCCACGGCTGGATGTCTCCACCAAGGGCCAAATGTCCACGAACTTGAGGATCAAGAGTCGGAAATGGGGCCAGGAGCTCTTCAACAGGTCGTTCTTCCTCTCCCCATGTTTGGTTCGTGTAATCGCCCTTTTCCCTAGGGAAGAAGCAGTAGTATGACAGGAGTTTCCCTCCACGACAGGGAGAGAGGACAATCTTATCCCAGATCTCTCCTTGACCGCCCCAGAACTGGAGAGCTTGATCTTTGGAAAAGTCAGGAAGGCCAGCCGCTATAGCGTCTTCAGTGCGAACGTTGGCATGTAAGCAGCTTGACTTGGCAGGTCGCCTGTCAGGCCATATACCGAGGATGCCGCGAACCGTAGACCCTATGCCATCTGCGCCGATGACAAGATCGTGTTTGGCTGTGCTTCCGTTCTCAAACTCTATTAGGCCAGTAAGAGTGTCTATGCTTCTACACTGACGATAGAGTTGTTGAATTAGTTAAAAGCTCAACTGATTATGAAGCCGGTACAGCTTACCTTGAAATTCACACAGAGCTTCGCGGGCTCCCCTTTGCCCTTTCCGAGTGCCGCATCCTTCAGCATCTCATGCATACACTGGCGCTGGAACATGTAGTACACATGACCCCACCGTTCCTCATAGTCTTCTAACTCATACAGGCTCAGTACCTTGCCAGTTGTCCAATCGCGGCTGATCAGTTTGCGCAAGACAACACCATCGCCTTTGACTAAGTCTACCTCCCATTCATTCAGCCAGCGTGTGCCGTTAGCTGCACACGATATAGAGGCTCCGGCTTCACCAGCGAAATCAGCACGCTCATAGATTGTCACCTTGTGGCCCGCGCGACGGAGGGCAATGGCGCTTGACATTCCCCCAATTCCGCCGCCAATAACAGCAACATCAAGTTGCTGCCAGACAGGACATGGTAGTGATCCCATATTGTAACTGCACGTATGATCGTTAATTGGGTTGAATTCAGTGTGTAGTTTCCCGGTCGAATGTCTGTTGAGAGACAAAGTTGAGGTGTTGCTTAAGAGTACCGATCAGCAGATGCGTCAGTCATAATATATATTTTGGGTATCTAGTCCTGTAACTACGAGGCCTTACAGGCTATTAATTCTCATGACCAAGTTCTCTGGGCATCATTCCTCGTGTTTACGTATCCTAGTTTAGCCAGACGGCATATCAGACCGATGAGCCAGCTATTCACGTAACCAGGGCTTTATGCCGAAATAGGGTTTCTAACAAACTTTCATGCATCATACATTCTGGTAGTAAAGTCTCAAGCTGTACAAGTGTATAATGTCGTACTGCCAGCAGGTTGTTCCCTTGCATAATGCAGAGGTGCAGCTGTCTTACACAAACCCAGTTTCCCGGTGGCATTCAGGAACTTTTGTTGATCGTATAACCATGCCGAATTCGTGAGATGCTGTTTTTGGAAAAGTATGCGTGACGTGGTGAATAACTCGTGGGCGGCCGAGGTGAGACATAGTCTTAGAGTGACTGCTGGCGATGCTTCGCATCAGGCCTAAAAATGCCGATCAAAGACAAGGGAAAGAATAGGTGTTCAGTCCCGTTTCCGGGGGACAGAAAGATAAGGGCGGACCTAGATGTAGACACCAACTAGTAGTGGTGAGAGCCACGGTACTTATTGGTTATGGTATAATGACTGGAATATGGATAGCTGCCTTGACTCACAGAGCAATGAATTTGACCAATGATTAGGATAAGTTTTGTTGAGACATGAGGCAGAACAACTTTAGCTGGGATGTGAGCAACATTATGGCAATACCTGACTAATAATTAAAAGTTTTACCTGATAGACTCCGTTTTGCAAATGTTTGTGTATTATTGGGTTTGGCGGCTACGACCTGATCGACAATTCATAAGTTTGATCGTAAATCTGTAATATGGCATGAACAACCACTCAAATCTCTCTGCTCAAAAATGCCCAAAGCGACAGCTACGTGAGCCTCCAGGTCTATGTCCCAAATCCAGTTCATCCTTCCATCCCATGCATGTTTCCACTTCTCTGTAGTGTTGGTGACCGTGTATAACTCCATCGCTTCGCGACTCGTCTGTACAATCCTCTCTGTGCGTGGCCTTCTAAGGATATCGTATGCAGCAAAAGCAGACTCGATATCATGTATACATCGAACCCTGCCAAGTAACTTCGATAGAACTAACGCGTCTTCGATGGCTTGCCCAGCGCCTGCGCCTTGAAAGGGAGTTGTTGCATGAGCGGCATCGCCCACTAATGCAATATTTCTTGAATAAAACCTCGGAGCCGGAAGATGGTCCAGCAGGGCCCAGGCTTTGGAGGCTCCGAGAAGCTATTTTAATGTCAGCTGACTAGACTACACAATGCATGTGAACAGTAACAACGTACCTTGATGATCTCTCGAGGCGCTTTCCCAAAAGACTCAAAGGTTTGGTGCAACTGCCCCGGTTCCGACTCTATCACATAAGAGGCATCGTCCCAAGACTTTTTGTAATGAGCAGCAACAACATTGAGAACTTGACCAGAGTCAATAGGATAGCTCATGACCATTCCGTTATCTCCGCACCACAAGTACGCATCATTGGCATACTTATCAAGTGCTTTTTTGGCATCCTGCATTGGGATTAAACCACGGTAGGCCACAATTCCAGAGAATACTGGCGTGGCCTGTGGTGTTGTAGGGCCTAGTAGATATTTTCGAACGTTACTATGAACCCCATCCGTTCCAATCACACAATCGGCTTTCGCTGTTGTTCCGTCTGCAAAATGAAGCAAGGTACATTGGCCGTGCTCAGATATTCGTACAAGACGCTTGCCAAGATGTATCATATCCTCAGGGACGAGACTTACCAAAGCGTCAAGAAACTTGGCTCGATGGACAGTTTGCTGGCCACTTTGGTTCTCAATGGATCCAAGATCCAAGTCTTCCTGTTCATCTTTAGTACTGTACTTGAAATTGAACCACGTCTTGTTGAACTCGGGAGAAAGATTCCCTGTTGCATAACTCCAAAAGGCCTGTTCGGCGGCAGGAGAGAGGAGTCCTAGAGCTCTTTGGGCGTTGGGTCCGAGAGCCAGTCCTGCGCCAATCTCAGTCAAGGCCGAGGAAGCTTCGAAGATAGACAATTGAAGTTGCGGATGGCGAAGAAGGCCGATTGCAAGGCAAAGACCACTTATACCACCACCAACGATGGCTATAGACAATGGTTTGGGTGTGGTCATGGTCAACGAGAACTATAGTGTTATCGTTGGTCGCAGGTGAAGGGACATAACACTGATCAGAGATGTGATGTGGGATTGACAGATTAATGCCTAGGGTTCATAAGCAGCTAGAAACACGGCTGGCTCGATGGGTTACGGCTGAGACAGAGGGATTCAAGATGTAGCTCCGTCACCCGAGCAGGCTGGCTCACGCTAAGGGATATCTTTGGAACAGCTAGTCGACCACGAGTATAAATAACTGCAATTTGGCGAGCTCATATCTCTCATAACTAGTCCGCAGTGAAACCAACTATTCTACCATTAATATTGTCTATCTTCTCTCGAGCCCGAACCCACATCCACTGAAAATGGGGAGCTTAGGCCCTGTTGAAACCGCATCCGATGGAATTGCCGTCATCGATGTCGAGAAACCCTGCGATCTTGCAGCCGTACCCCGTCTCCTCGATGATGTCGTATCAATCGCTGACACACTAACTACTGGGGATATGAATGCTCGTCACGAACTTTTGATCAAGCTGAGGACTCTGACATCAGCAATCGAAACACCACGAGAGACAGTTATGAGGCACTGCTGGGCAATGGTAAGGTTTATCATTGGTTCTTTGCTTTCCTACGCAATAACTAAGTCAAACAGACAAGTTCCATTGGCGCCCTCGCTTTTGGCGTTGACAATGGGTTGTGGAAAGCCATGGTGAAGAATGGGGACAAACCACAGACAGTTGATGACTTGGCCACTCAGATACGAGTAGACCCTATACTTCTTGGTAACGTTGTGTCACTTGATATGCATGTCTTTCTTTATCTAACATTAAACACCCAGGTCGCATGATGCGCCATCTGGCTGCTATGGGTCACATCAATGAGGTAGGACATGACAAGTATCAGCTCACCGCCTTCTCTAAGTCTTTGAGTATTCCGATGATGGGGAACGGGCTGATTGGTCTGTATGTTACACTTCTGGTCTTTCCTCGATGGTAGTCCCGGAACTAATCGTGCTGACAGGACCTGCACTACTGGAGCCGCCTCTCTCAAGTTTCACGAGTACTCTCGCGAACGGGGATGGCAGAATCCGACCGACGCCAAGGACACCGCCTTGATGCATGCATACAACACTGACAAAGATATGTTTTCTTGGATTCAGTCACAAGGCTACATAACGCACTTCAATGACCATATGGCTGGTTATCGTCCATCACCTTGGATGTCGACTGGTCGATATCCGATTCAACAGCGACTCATTGATGATGCTGACAAGAGCCCCAGTGCACCCTTTTGGGTAGACATAGGTGGTTGCCTCGGTCGAGACCTTGTGGACTTGCGAAACTATTATCAGCACATACCGGGGCGATTGATTCTCCAAGACCTCCCTCCTGTCGTCAACCAGGTCAAGAAGATGAATCTCCCTATTGACGCCATGGAACACGACTTTTTCACTGAGCAGCCTATCAAAGGTAAGAAAGCACTGCAATGAAACATCATCCCTATACAATATCTGAAACTAGACTAGGATCCCGCGCTTACTACATGCACTCAATCCTGCACGACTGGCCCGATGATGTATGCCAGAAAATCCTGGGCCATATCACTAGTGCGATGAAACCGGGTTACAGCAAGCTTCTAATCCATGAACAGGTCGTCCCGACCACTAACGCCTCCTGGGAGACAACAGCACGAGATATTATGATGATGACGATGTTCTGTGCTCAGGAAAGGAGCGAGGCTGATTGGCGTGGGTTGCTGGAGGTAAAGTCAGGGCTGAGAGTCACCAAGTTTTGGACGCTAGATCTGCCGGATGAGTTTCTCATCGAATGTGAGCTGCCGTGAGTTTTACGACAGGTCATTTGTTGCCTCAATGTAGTTAGGATAAGCTTTCTGTCTGGAACCTTATAGTAGCAGCCATGTTTTACCTTACCTGTCTTATCACACACACCTACTCTGTTATCCCTTATAATATTCTGTCACATGGTATTTGTTCTGTGTATGTCTCATACATACATTGTAGATCGTAGACTTTACTGCTACGCCTTGATTTACAAGTGATATACTATTTGAAGCTCGACCTTTCGATTGGCTCTTGCGACTGTGTGGCTGAATGGTGTCTTAGAATGTCTGAGTGGATAGTCATGAGCCCCGCTGGGATATTAGTTAAACTAGCTACTCCTAGCGGCACAGACAGTCGGACCGGCTTCATGGAAACTTAATCGAATCAACCACGCCGTTTACGCACCCAATCAGCTATTTCTTTAGGTCTCAGAGATTCGATGGGACGTGATCTGATGTGCCGTGTCTTAAACTACCATGCCTCAAAATACTATCTAATTCCTCCCTACCTTTGGTCTAGTATACTGTTCGGTGACAACAAACTCATGTACTCCCACTCAATGGTTACGACCTCCTGGTTGTCTTATATGCACGAATCCCTCATGCGAATCAATGCATGATCGCATGTGACGTCTCCTCGGTACTGGTGACCAGGAAACCAGTCCGTTGTTTCTTTACATAGTCGGTTAATTGCATATAATCATTGCCAAAATATCTGGTTTATGCCACAGTGCTTGTATCTTTTATCTTCCAAACTCAGTCCTTGCATCGAGGCCCCACCCCCCGCACGTCTAGTCACTTCATTCTAGCTCTGTGAAAAATGCCAACTGCCATCGGTGTCCCCCGTGGAGATGTCGCGGCTTCATTGAGCTTCTACGGACCTCCAGCTGATGGCTCTGAACCGTACTTCAGAACCAGTAGACACCCCGGCCACAAACCAAAGTTCAACTTTTGGGACAACGTTATGGATGTCATCGTACATGACGTCCGCGACTGCAAACAAGTCTTCACGTTGAACCATGACGCCTTTCAAATTGTCACAGATGAGCCAGCATCTCCCAATACCATAGACTTTATGGACGATGAAGCCATCAGAGACAGGTACTATCCAGAAATCCAGCAGTTGCTGTCGGAGAAGATCCAAGGCGATATCCGGATCTTTCCCTACGATCATACAGTCCGCCTACAGGCCAAAGGGGCACAGCATGGTCCACTCACGAGAGTCCATGTCGATCATACAGCCAGCAATGTTGCCCGACGTGTTCAACAATACTTTGGCTCAGAGGCAGATCGTCTACTACAAGGCCGTTACCGCATTGTAAATGTGTGGCGGTCTCTGAACAAACAGCCACTAGAGTCGTACCCACTCGCCTTTGCATCTGCCTCGACGTTCGACGATGCGGATTTGGTGCCTGTTGAGCATCGTTATGAGGACGGAACTCTAGTCAGAGAAGTTGGCCTTATTAAATATAACCCAAGCCAGTCTTGGTACTATCTTAGCGGCATGACAGATAGGGAACGGGTGTTGCTGAAGTGTTTCGATAGTGAGTCTCTAAAGAAAGGATCTGATGTTGTATGTAAGACTCCGCATACTGCGTTCAGAGATCCTCGGACGAGAGAAGATGCAGAGGGACGATATAGCATCGAGGTGCGGAGCATAATATTCGGTGGATAGATTCATATTTCGAATAAAGTATACCTTCATTATTGAGCCGTCAATAGCCTTGTCTATCCTCCACCACGGCAAATAGAATAACTATTCCAAATTCAGTAGGCCGATGGAGACCTCTTTGTCGCGAAACCAGCTTGGGTAAGTTTATCAATAGCATATCATGAACTTCCGTATCATTGGACGCTTCTCCTCACTTTGATTGCCTGTTCGGGACGTATCAGTCGTACAGGTGATAACCAAGTGAGGAGAGTATAGATAGGACCCGATGTCGTAACTTCGACTATCACGTTTCTCTTTCATTTAAATATTTACAATATAATTCAACGTTCAAGATGAGAATTCTATATCCACAATCAGCTTTTCAGATTACTAGAGGAGCATTTCGTTCCATTACACCCCCTATCCTTATCTCCTGCGCAGGCGTCTCAACCCTTCACGCCAAAATCAACAGTCCACCACCAAGAATCGTCAAGAGCCAAGGATGTTGGCTGGAAACGCACGAAGGGCACAAAATTCTAGATGCATCTTCTGGTGCGGCCGTTGTATCGATCGGGCATAACGATTCAAGAGTAAAAAAGGCTATCGCCGCTCAATTGGATCAAGTAGCTTATTGCTACAATCCCTTCTTCACTACTGAAGCTGCGGAGAAGATATCCCATTTTCTGACCGACTCTACAAATGGACACATGTCCAAAGTATTTGTCGTCAGTTCAGGTTTGTACTGACTTTGTGATCAGATTTGCAAATTATTGACCGGTCCGTGTAGGCACCGAAGCTGTCGAAGCAGCGTTGAAAATTGCCCGGCAGTACTTTACAGAATTACCTACGCCGCAACCCAACCGAACAAGATTCATTGCGCGCACGCAATCTTACCATGGTAATACGCTTGGCTCGTTGGCAGTTGGGGGTCATAAAGCACGACGAGGTGTCTATGAGCCTATTCTTGCTACGAATGTGTCCCATGTATCTCCATGTTATCCTTATCGAGAGATGAAGGATGGCGAAACAGAAGAGCAGTACGTTGCTCGGCTCGCTAAAGAGCTGGATGACGAATTCCAGCGCGTGGGACCCGACACCGTTTGTGCATTTATCGCTGAAACAGTCTCCGGAACGGTAAGGTATTGCCATGAAATGATGAATATTACTGACATTTCTAGTCCTTGGGTTGTGCACCCCCAGTACCAGGATACTTCAAAGCCATGAGAGAAGTCTGCGATCGCCACGGTGCTCTTCTGATCATGGATGAAGTAATGTCAGGCATGGGAAGAACAGGCACTCTGCATGCTTGGGAACAAGAAGGTGTGGTACCAGACTTGCAAACCGTCGCCAAAGGTCTCGGAGCCGGTTACATGCCAGTCGGCGCTTTACTGGTTGGACACAAAGTCGCGGATACGCTAGAAAGAGGAACAGGTGCCTTTTCTCACAGTCAGACGTATCAGGGCCATCCTGTTGCCTGCGCAGCTGCTTATGCCGTGCAGACCGCCATGAAGGAAGATAACATGCTGCAGAACGTACAAGAGATGGGCAAAGTCTTGGGCACGAAGCTGAAGGAGAGACTTGCAGGGCATAAAAACGTCGGAGATATTAGAGGGAAAGGACTTTACTGGGGTGTAAGTGGCATCAAAGAGCTTTGAAGTATTTGCTAACAGATTTGAAGCTGGAGTTTGTTCAAGACAAGGAAACCAAAGAACCATTTCCTTTGAGCGAACAAATCGCTGGAAAGTTGCACAAGACTGGGTTGGGCGCCGATCATGGCATCTCACTGATCCCTGCCACTGGAAACATAGACGGCATGCGAGGTGACATGGTTATCGTCTCGCCTCCATTCATCATCACCAAGGAAGATGTCAGCATGATCGTGAACAGAGTAGAGAAGGTGGTCACATCTGTACTCGGTTCATAGTAACAGGAATTCAACAGTCTCAATTCTGGAAATCTACTGACCAAGTGAATCCTATCACATTATAAAAGCCTGCGTCGGTCCACCTAGCAAACTCGTCCACCGTATCGAAGACTGCGACGCCCAAATCTCTTTAACCTGATCAATGGCCCTCAACAAATTCCAGCATCCGGTGGTATTATGTAGTGAGACCAACTTGTCCAAAAAGAACTCTCGATGATCCGCCGTCGAACTTTCAGCAGCGATGATGAAGTACGGCCAGGCGAGGAGATGTCGTCCAACAATATCGACGTACGCGTCTACTTCGCCTAGGGACTGTTTGAACTCTTCTATCATGTGAACTGTTTCTTCTGGTGGGGGGTTGAACATTGCCCGTTGGACGTAGATGTCGCAGGCAAGGGTTGTGAGGTTGGCCAGCTGGGAAAGAAGACCTTTTAGTTCTGGATGGAAGCGGTCGCACCACGTTATGAATTCGAGACAGGCTCTTTGTTGGGCTTGAATAAAATGAACACCATTGGTTTCGTTAAAGAGCGACTCTCCGAAGAGACAGACTCTTTGGAAATGTCAGTAAATGTTTGTCCTTTCAGGCTTGTGACTTACCTCAATATCTGCATTTGGAGAAATCTTCTCAAATCCGATATTCTATCATCCGTCTTTGTCGCAAGTGCATTGACCACCACCCTTAGTGAACCATATATAAGCTTAAAGTTATCACTACCACTGATCATCTCGCGAATATGCAGCAGAAGCAAAGCTGTAAGAGCCGAGTCATCATCTTGAGGAGCGCATCGATGAGATCGCGTTATGAGCTCTCGAACTAGAGATCCATATGCTGCAGGGTCAAGCGATACCGATGTTCCATTTTGTAATGAGAGGTGTTGTTCCACGACGAGAAGAACTGCTTTTCGCACTAGAGGGTCTGTTTCTGCTCTTGGTAGAACAAGGTCTCGGTAGCCGTTGAAGCCCATGTTGATGACTGCGATAAGCTGGGCTATGTTATTTGAGACTGTGACTCGTTAGATGGCTTCAACTTAGTATCTGGGTAACTTACAGTATCCTAGGCAGAATCTAGATTTTGGATCAACATGATCCAGACCCCAGTCGATAGACAAAGGTTTGTGAGTTGACACGACCAAATCTTGTATTGTTGCAGTATCCTCCCCAGTTTCGTTCCGCTCAAGCTTATAATTCCCAGTCTCCTCATACCCACTCTTTCTGAATGGATCATCTCTTCGTTTGTTGACAGGAGACGTAGATACATCGTCCTTGGTTTTTGCCGACTTTACAACAGGCCCGTCAATAACGGGCATCGTCTTGCCGACAAACCTTCCTCTGGCAGCAATACCATCGTTGAAACGATACCGTAGACCTAGACCGCTACATTTGATGCCTTTGGCGACACACTTTGCACACTCGGGTTCTTTGCGATCACAGTCTATGCGTCGACGGGAACATTGGTAACAACCTGGGAAGCTGTTAGTTGGGTTTACAGGCAATAGGATCTGTATACATTACCTCTGACTTTGGGTCTCTTCTTTATCTTGTCCGAGTTCGGAGACATGTTGGTTGCCTATCAAGAGTCTCTGATGATGCACGGCAAATGAGTGGCGCAGTTGCAGTTGCGATCGCACTATCAACACGGTACAGGAGAGTTGTTGAGTTCAATGCTGATGACTTCGGCAGTTAGGTTCAATGTTTGATATGATGGCAATTGATAGTGAGATTGAGGAGTGACGAGTTTGCCTATCTCGAAATCAACAAGTTTTGTTATCGCGTCAAGACAAGACAAGACAAGAATGGCAGCCAACCATCTGAGAAACTGGTAATCAAATCCCATGTCATCCGGCATCGCAAAGGCGGGGTTAGGCTAGTCCCAGACGGGAAGTTTGACACGACCCTCGACTGATTGCTGATAAGCGATTGCGGAGAATCAGCTACGTACAGTACCTACTATGTATTGAACAAATAAGCTTGATATCCAAGTTGGATCCGAGCTTAATAAGATTATAAGATTGTAAAGCATTTCATCTCATAACAGGTATATTGTAAGTTCATGGTATAAATAGATAAAGCTTTAGCTTGATGTTTCCTTCAAGATGCTACCTCATCACCGCTTTCCCTTCTTTCACCTAATGGCAGCATCTCAATCTCTTCCTCGACAACATCCCTCTGCCAAAAGCGATCATGACAAATATCTAATATAGTATACATCAGCGTTACAATTCCAACAATCAACGTCGCCAGTTGATCCCTCTCCGTGACTTGGATCGCTAGATCTGGCACAATGTTCATACTAAGGTAAAAGATTATAGTGAACAATGGCGCCAAAGGCAACAGCGTCAAAAGGGCCGCATCCTTTACGATACTCCAAGAGTCTCTCACATCAGAATCGTCCCCTTTTATCCAAGCCCTTATGAGCATGCCAGTAGCCCGAGTCATTGCCAATGTAATCAAGACTGTAAGGATACAGGTCCCCATAACCACGAGTTGAGTGAACGCTTCGAAAACGACAAGGTTGTATGCTACTCCCAAATTGTTGAGGCTGAAGTAGAAGATGGTTAGCATCAGTGAGATGTACCCAATGGCCGCAAACATGACAAGGTACGGAGATGGTATTTTTCTCAGTTTGGTTCCTGCATGTGGCTTCGCAAACGAAATAGCAAGGAAGAACAAGAACAGCACAGCCGTCCAGGATATCATCAGGGGCCCTAATATATCAACAGCTCGTTGTCCTAAGTCGAGAACGTCTAGAGGAATAGTTTTCAAGTCAAGCGGCGCGGACTCGAGATTATCAGGTCGAAGATTCTCATAATGCGGAAAGCGAAGACACTGAATAGCCCAAGCCCGTTCATTCACATCCTTGATGCGTATCAGTTGGATGAAAAGGTCTGTTGCGGCAAATAACGGATAGGCGACCGCGCCTACAAGATCACTGGAGAGATTTGGCTTTTTATCGTTTGCATGGCGGTAAAACCAGTTTGCAAGGACCGAGGCAAGGAGCATGTACCAGCAGTAAATAGCACCTGGGCCATACAAGCCGGTGGCGTGCTCGTAGAATTCGGGATTGTAGGGAAATAGACTTCCTGACTGTTGCCGCACGAGACCATCGGTAATTTGGAGTTCTGGCTGGGTGTAATTGCAAAGTGAAGCCATTGCGCATCCAGCTTGTGTAGCGGATAGTGCGAGTGAATAGTCGATGCGTAATTCACTCACTATGTAGCAAAACATTTTCAGCCTTGAGAATGCCTAATCGATTTTGCTTCGAAAGATCACCAATGAACAACCTTGTTAAAATTAGCGCCGTGGCTGTACATTTTCGGCTTGCATCGAGCTGAAACATTGCTAGGTTGATTGCGGCATGGAAATTCACAATCCAAATTATGCCAAATGAACACGAGTCTAAAAGGCGATCCAGTATTAACTATTAGTTCCTTCTCGTGACTACTGTCTATCTCTATAATTACCCACATATAAGCACATTTTGTGTTCACTCGTCCTATTTTCCCCTAGGATCCTGTACTGCGGTGATATACGTATTAGTCCCATACGACTGCGACCTCGCTGTTCTATGAGACCCATTATCACGACTGTCCCGACATTCACTTTCCACCTTTGTCGTATCTGCATTAAACGCAATCTCATCGTCGCTACACCGATGTCTAACAACAGGCTCACTCCTTCGATTGGGACTGCGAGGTTTAATGACGTTGAGTCGAACCACCAAAGGTTTGTACGTTGGTATACAGGCACAGATCAACGCCGATGTGGCCTCTGCAAGTCCCCACAGCTGTGGCCGGACGATGTCCCATGATACATCGGACCACATGTTGATCCATCGTATTCTTACAATGGCTAGGACTATTGAGCTTCTAAGTCGTTAGTACAAGATTTAGTAGATATGTGAGTCAGGCTTATCACTTACAAACAACCCAGCAGAAAAACTCCAGATAAGCCAATCTTTTGTGAGCGTCGAAGATTCAGCTTCCAGATAAGTGGTAGAGGCAGAATAGCCACAACCAGGTCAGTAAATAGCTCAATCCAGCGCATACGTATGCGATCTCCAATTGATGGGGGAGACATGTTGCCTTGGCATTGAGAGTCGAGTCCCACATAGCTGCTAGTGGAATGCATTGTAGGAAGAATATCAGAATGACACTGATATCCCAGATGATCAGAAAGATTATCGCGGCGATGTAAGTCGTTCGCCAGTAAGACATTGAGACTATTCTGTAGTAAAGTAGCAAGAAAGACATCTTTGCCCAAAAGAGCCCTTGGCGGTAGAAGAATACTATGATGTATGCGCACTGAACTGTTGTTAGCCCAGTTATAGTAAGGTATATCAGAGCGTTATGTACCTTGAAGAACTTGACTTTCTTATCAGCTGGTATCGTCCCTGAAGGATCGCTAAGGTCGAGAGGTATCACTATTATCGTAAGCTATTGCTTAATCGTCTCAAAAGTTTCAACGTACAAGCGAGAATTCCAGCTCCGTATGTCGTTACGCATATCTGCACGAAAGGTTGTTAGCATAGTCCATCCCTAGTTATATGCAAAGCTTACCAAAGCCATAACCGCAGCAAAGTCATCCCATCCAAGCGAACTCATCATCTTTCGACACCATATCCTCAAAACTACCACTAAAAGCGATAGAGTGCCGGCGAAAGCAACAACCACAAGAACTGCTATGAGACGATCCCCTGTGGTATCAGCTATGGATTGAGCCTCAGCGGAATGCTCCGATGGAACATGTACATCCATGGCCATAGGTAAGGTTATTGAGAGATAGGCCGGTCCCGAATAGTCGGTAATCAGCAGAAGGCCCGGACCAGAGGGCTTAATATTTAGAATCGCAGCGTCGGGAAGCCACCATTTTGAGTTTGACGTTTGACAGCATTGGAATGTGGACTATCAGGAACAAAGGGATAGCGCCGTTCTAAATGAAAAGATATTCCAGTAATGCAGGGACCGGTTTCTTGGTCTAACATCTTAGTAACCCTTTTGGGAAGGGAATCTCTAATGGCTCCTTGGTTCGGAGATCTTGGACCACAACGGTTGGTGGATGGGTGATGGGTGATGATGTACGATGTATGATAGAACGGGCAAGCCACGGGATGCCGGTTAATGTCATTGAACTAGACATCATTGATCGACCCAACGCTTTCCTTCTACAGTAGTCTTTTCCATCTGTCAGTATTCTTAGATGCTGGTGAGACCAAGTTGCTGGAACATGGCCGTGGCATTCGCCACGGCATCTAAGCAGATCCATTCCAAACATTTATCTTCCATGCTCTATCCATAGTGTAATATCAACTCTAGCGCCCACTAAACGACATCCAAAACTAGAACACTAGGATCTGACCGATCTGGGAGCGTTGGTCCGGGCACCGGAACTCTATTGTTGCCGCTTTTGGCAAAAGGTCCCCCAAGTCGTGTCCACTATCCTGGGCGGCGTTTGCACCATCATAAGCGGCGTTTAAATTGTTATGGAATATGTAAACTGATACATGTGTATTTAAGATAGCCCATCATCGTCCCGTCATTGCGAAAATTTAGCATCTGACGTGCATGGCAATTGACATAGATATCGGGCGTATACCTTTTCCATTTGGGATACCGAGTCGGCTAAACGATTGGCTGAGCTGGTGTGTCATGTCTCAGCTGTCAGTTGAGGTTACAGTGGCTTACATCCTGATGTTGTCTCATTGGCTGTTTTACTTGAATGCGAAATACGAGCACCAAATGATGTGGTACAACAGGCAGCTGCAAATGCAGGGTTGACAATTGGATAGTGAGAGACTCAACGCACACAATATAAAAACTGTAAATCCAACGAGGTGTCAGACCTGTAGCGATGTTAACACAGTTTCCAGTTTCAAATTTCAATCACGTTCGCATGATGGCAACTGCATCAAAGCAAAGAATTCCATCGTATTTTTATGAAGAACCTTTGAACAACAACAACAAAATCGAACTCTATCCTTTGCCTCAGAACTCTACAGAGAATGAGATAACTGCATTCAACACTGTATCTCCTTCAAATGTTGTCCCTCTACGAAAGCTAAAGCAATGGCCTCGAGCAATACTCTGTCCAGCCTGCCGAGAACTATCCCTCACGCGAGTTGAGCGCAAGATCTGTGGCGGGACACAGTGAGTTTACCAACCAAAGCTATTAAGAATGGCAGAATGCTAATCTAGTTTCAGCGCTATGGCAGCTTTGATGTTTGCATGCACAATCGTCGGCGGTCCTCTCGCATATATGGGCAAGCAATGGAAGAATGCAGAGCATTACTGCTGCAGATGTAACAGGAGATTGGCGACCTGGCATTTCAACTCGGGTACAGAAATTCACGTATGGTAGATGGCCGCTCTATCGACTATGGCCATTTATGCGCTCTCCAATGCAAAGACACGTTCCTAGTATAGTCGACTTATGTGTCATTCAAAATTGGTATATTCTATCATTTCTACTGTTCGCTTCTCATAACAATCAACAACCAACCGCCAACTCCACATCTTTTTACAAACACATCATGCTATTTATACACGTAAACAGGTCCTTTCTTTACTCCTTGATAAGAACAGCGCGGTATCGGACCTTGCCCTCCTTCAAGTCATGAAGAGCCTTGTCAATACCCTCCTCGTTGAGGGGGTATGTCATGATGGTAGGAGTAATGTTCTTGCGGGCAGCAAACTCGAGAAGCTTGCGAACGCTGTCGCGAGAACTGACAAGAGATCCCTGGATGCGGATACCCTTAAGGGCGAGCTCGGTCAGAGGAACGGGAGTAGCCTCAAGAGCGGCGGTGAGAGGGTAGATGGAACCGTCATAGTCGACGATGGAGGCAAGGCTGTTGAAGTGTTAGTGTTTGATTTTTAAAATCTCTGTGTAGAGAGTTACTTACCCGCTGTAGTCGATGTTGGCGCTGCCGCAGAGAAGAAGGTGCTTGATGGGCTTGAGACCCTCGGGAGCCTTGTCACCGGACTTGTAGACGTGGAACTCGGAGGCACCGTACTCCATAGCCTCCTGGCGCTTGGACTCGGAGCTGGAGAAGACGACAACGTGGAGACCCATGGCAGCGGCCAGCTTGATGGCGAGATGGCCAAGACCACCAATTCCAATGACACCTACTGACTCATGGGCCTTGAGACCAAATTGAGTAAGGCAGGTCCAGACGGTAGATCCAGCGCAGAGACTATTAATGTCAGTTAGTTTTCAATATCTCTGACGTGGGAAGAAGAGAACTTACAGAGGAGCGGCGTTGGCGGAATCATAGCCCTCAGGAATAAGGCAAACAGTCTTGGAGTCCCAGACAGCGCCGTAGGAGAAAGAACCGTTGTTAAAGTCAGAAAAGCCGTAGATCTGTCGGTCACGGCAGTACTGGTCACGGTCGGTGCAGCAGTTGTCGCAGTGGCCGCAGATCTGGTGTGTGTAGCCGAATCCGACTCTGTCGCCAGCCTTGACGTTTGTGACGGCGGAACCAACAGCCTTGATAATGCCGATACCCTCGTGACCCAGGACGACGCCACTGGTGGCGTAGAGCTTGTCGGTACCGCAGACACCAGAGTGTGTGGTCTCGATGAAGACCTCGTGGTTCTCGAGCTCACGCTCGACGTTGTCAGAGACGATCTTGCCCTCTGGGGTGCCGCGGAAGACCTTGTAAGAGACCATTTTGTATATATGTGTATAAGGTTGATATGGATATAGAGATGGTGTATAGATAGTATGGGGGACAGATTTCGTTTCAACGGTCAAGAAAATGCGGGTGAGGGTTTATATAGATCCCATTGATATGTTCGATAATGTTACATAGGGCAACCGGGGCAGTCTTCCTGATTTAGATGACTCGTGTACATGGGTAATGGGTTGATCTGTGAAACGTAAGCCCCTGACCCTGGCCCTGAAAGCATAAATAGCAGGGGACTCAAAAAGGGACTCAAGAAACAGTTGAGAGTGGAGAGAGGGAGAGTCTGTGATAGCAAGGTGGCATTTGAGCCTCAAACATGTCATCAGACCATACAAGTGTCAACACCCAGACTATATCTGCCACAAACTTCAATATTCTCCGTAAGCCACTGCATCTTGTACCCGTGAATTATCGATATCCAAACCGTTGAGACGTTATTTTCGAACGGCTTCGGTGGGTTCTTGTCCGTCGCTCGCCTCGTCGGTCTCCAACCAAAAGGGGTTTCTTGATGGATCCAAATTTTGGGTCCCTCGGCCCGGGGAACATTCCCCAATCAAATAGCGCTGAAAAGTGGCGTGAGAAGCGCAAGAGAGAAAAATGTTTCTAGAACCCCCTGACAGAAGAGACAATTCAACCAGCACTTTTCTTTGCTTTTTCCAGTGATCGACAGTGCTAGTGATGTCACTCAGAAATTTGTCGGAAACATTTATAACTCTCACCGCGTAGCAAACCAACAACGTGGTCACATCGTTCGCATTGCATCCGTCAACGTTGAATTGAGGCTACGCCTGAAACCTTGGCTAGTAGTGTCCCCTTAGGCCCGGCGCATTATCGCTCTATCAGTTAGGAGCCTCCGAAGGGGGAAAAAGCTTTGTTCATGTCAAGGTGCGAACGAGTTGAGCGCGATGATAAGGCTACGCTATCACCGACTAATGATTGGTGATTAATCTACTAGTACCTAGTTTTCATGTTGATACCAACCTAACATGCATAGATTAATTATCCCTAACCGCCTGTCGCAACCTCATTTAAATGTGGAGGGCTCTGTAGCCACTATTTGTGTTAAACAATAATGCAAAGCCCCTCTTCCATATTTATTCTACCATTCAGACCAATGCACGTTTAACTGACCTCTCGGTCAAATCGACACCGGATTACTCATGGCGGGTCTCCGACAAAGGTCGGTATGGCCTAGTGGAACATCTAGATAATGATATCATCCCGAAACTTTATATCTCGATTCGATATGGTACGCATTAGAAAAGAAAAACCTAGTTTCGAACGACGCGAAGCATGTGATTAATTAATCTCATTTTACTATTGTAGATTAGGTCTGGTTGATTGACTTTCCTATTCTAGGGACTATCATATATTTAGCATTTCTAATAACAACTTCAAATATCTGCCATCCGTACAGTTTTTTCTTCTTCATTTCAAGGTTCACTGTGGTCGCTCTAATCGTCTCAGGCTGAATCTCTTGCGGTATATTCCATCGTCCGCCAAGCGGAGCCAGTTCACGGGAGTCAACCGGGAATAACATCAAGTTAGTGGCCCTCGGCTGCTGTCTTTATCTAAGTATATCTACCTGCACGAATATGGGGCTTAGCGTTAAGACAGTCGCTACTGTGCCACGGTTCTCGAATGAGGCAGGTAGGCTCTCGGCAAATACCAATCGATGCTCAGGCTCTTCTCATGATTTCCATGTGAGTAAAGAGCGGCGAAATTTAGCTGTAGGACTCGAACGAGATTATTGAAATCTATAAGGCATACAAGTATAGAGGACAAACTTCTAGTGCAACCTCCTTGTGAAGTTATCCCGGTCTTCAAAAAGAGATACACCATGTCATCAGTAATTCCTCGTCTACTACTCTCCCGACTTGGGATCTTGCATAGCTGAACTCGTGACATGGGAGCAGCGGCTGTAGCAAGAAACCATTGGACGAATAGGAATAGGTTCTTGTATCCCGCGGTAGTGTATACAAGGATAAGCTGTACGACAAAATATCTATTCACAAAGTGAAACACATTCACAAATCAAGTGCAATCGATATCTGAAGTGGCAAAAGTCAATGTTGTCATTCATATGCCACACAGGCATCAAATCTCCATCAATCATCCAATGTAAAACATCAAACCAAATCGGGTATAGACATGACATCGCCCAGCTGGCGGTCATAAATTTCCAAGACAAATATCTTTCTGACATGAAATAACTCCCCAAAAACGCCTATGCCTGATTTGAATAAAAAAAGACAAAAAGATTATAATATCATAAGTTTTAGTGCTGCTTCAGTTCAGCAGCAGACACGGCTGCGTCGACGGCTTCCTGGAGATCAAGGTGGAAGAAAGGTCGGTTGAGACCACCGACGGCAACGAGTCGAGTGCTTGTGGGATCCTTTGGTAGCTTCTCTTGAGATGCGCTGTTGATAGAGTCGACTGCCTCGATATCCTGGCGCATGGGGGTGTTTCTAGCCTTCTCGTCGTAAGCAGCGGCAGTAGCGGCGCTATCGTCACCACCGAGGTCAGCGATAGAGAAGATAGCTTTCCAGTGGCCAGTAGCATCATTGTTGGTACGAGGAGTACGGAAACCGAAACCAGCAGCAGCGAGGGCACGCTTGGTCCACCGGTTCTCGATGTTGGCAAAGTGCCAGTCAACGACCTCGGGAGCGGCGAACTTGTCAAGTTGGTTTCGAACATCGATCAAAGCCTGAATGGAAGTGACATCGACGTTGTTGACACTGGAAAAGTCGAGGATAATAGCCTTAAGAATGGGTCGCTCATCGTTCTCGATAGTCTTTATGTGGCGGGGCTCGCGGTCGTTCCAAGGACGGTCACCAAGTTTACCCAAGAGAGTGGGGTTGGTTCGTCGGCATTCGGCAAAGATGGTCTCGGTAAGGTGATTGAGATAGTGAGAAGCATTGGGGTAGTTGAAACCTTCGGCGAATCTGTAGATAAAGACACCAGGGTAAGGAGTGCGGACAACAACCTTGGGGTTGGAACCGTTGCCGTGGTCGAGAGGAAGGAAACCAGCTCGCAGGGAGCCCTCACCCTCATCGACAGAACCAGGGCTGGCAGTTCCATCGCTAACATTGGCCTTCATGGTTCGGACACGAACAACACCCAAGAAGCGACCGCGAGTCTTGAAGAGACGGAAGACAACAACGGCAGCGGACATGGCGATGGTGGTGTAGATACCGTTTTCGATGGAGCTGAAAATGGTTACAAGGACACCGGCGAAGAAGATGATGACCTCAATGGGAGACACGCGCCAGAATTGGTAGACGACCTTGGGAGGAGTAATGACATCTCCGACAGCGTGGATGATGACACCAGCAAGACCGGCGTTGGGGATGTAGAAGAAAACCGAAGTGAGAGCGTACAGGGCGAGCAAGACAACGATGGCAGTAATGACACCAGCAAATGGAGTGCGAACACCGGCCTTGGACTTGATAGCAGTTCGTGAGAAGGATCCAGTAGCGGGGTAGGCACCCAGGAAGGGGCCGAGAAGGTTGCTAACACCGATGGCGACAAGCTCTTGGGAGGGGTCGATGACATAGTTATTGACACGGCCGAAGGACTTGGAGATGGAAATGTGCTCAATTAGGACAACAATAACGGCGGCGGGAAGCTCAGAAACAAAGGAGCTGATGATGTCGCTGTTAAGGGTTGGGACAGCAGCATGTGTGAAGCCTATATTGGGTGAGTAAAAAGAAAATTACAAGTAGAGGATTGTGACTTACCACTTGGAACCTTGCCAACAAGGCTGATACGAGGCTTGTCGCGATGGTGGAGGTTCATTCCCGCGCTGATGCCGACGTAAAGGAGGATGACAAAGACAGTTCGGAGGGTGGACATGAAAAAGTACAGCTTGGCTCGGTGAGGCTGCTTTTTGGCCATGGTGCTACAGAAGATACGAATGCAGTAGAGCATGGTCATGGCTGAGAGACCAATAGCGGCGTCGAGTTTGCTACCACCCAGGTTCTTGAGGGTGTCAATGATGACCATGTAGGTTGGCTGACGTGTGTTGACGCCCTTGATGCCCATGAGCTTGGGTACCTGGCCGGCGATAATGTTGACAGCCGAGCCGGTCATAAAAGCGCAGATAGAAGGCAGGGGAATAAATTCGACTAGCCAACCAAGTCGAGCGAGGCCAAGGAAGGTGACAATAGAGCCTACGATAACAGCCAGGGCGGAGGCGATAACATGACCGGGGACATCGGGGAGAGTATCCGCAGCTCGCAGGACAATGTTACCTGTAACTTGAGACATGACAGCGACGGGCTAGAATAATTAGCAGGGGTTGGTGTTGAGAGTCAGGAGTACATACGCCAATGGTGATATCCTTGGAAGTAGCGAAGAACCAGTAGATCAAGACACCCATAAATGATGAGTACAAGCCATATTCGACAGGAAGTTGGGCAAGCTGGGCATATGCCATGCTTTGGGGAACCACGACAGCACCAACAGTGACACCTGTGCGGGGAGTTTGGTCAGCAGAGGCACCCATGTAACTGTACGGGGAGTTACTTACCAGCAACCATGTCACCAAGGAACCAAGTCAAGTTGTACTTGCCAACCCATGATAGAAAAGGGAAGAGACTGTAGAAATATTCACCAAGTTGTTGGATGGAGGGTGTTATTTCTCTGAGAAATTCTCCAACTGTAGGTTCTTCTTCGATGTATAGGTCGGCATTCGTAATTGAGGGCGCTCTCTCTTCAGGTTCGTGGTGATCGGCACCGATGAATTTCTCCAAGGCCGTCTTGGCGGAGTGTTTGCCTGTTTGAGACATGTCTTCCAAGTGTGTGGTTGTGTTGGAGTAAGAAAAAGACAACGCTCGAGATAAAAAAAAAAAATGAAGACAAAGACCAAGATAAAATAAGAATGGATGAAGGAAGGGGAGTTATGGATGGACGGTATGCGAGAACGGGGAGATATGGATGGACGGTATGCGAGAACGGGGAGATCAAAGTAGAAGATCAACGTGGGTATTTGAATCGTAGAGAGTGGTTGGCCACTGGAAACGGGGCTTTTTTTTTGGAGGGGGAGGAAGCTGCGCAGCCCAGGCGATAGCGGACCGTTCGGTTTGTCGCTCGGTGCGTCGGGGTATGCTGCAGCGCTAGCAAGACTTTCTCCTAGTTGGGGCAAGTAGTCGAGGTAGGTATGACGACTCAATGCTTGGTACGGAGTAAGGTTGAGGTAAAAACCGAACAGATCGAGTCGATCTTATGGGGAGTTCGGCCTTGACCCGATTTTGTGGAAGGATTTGAAGAATGCGATGCGACGTAGACTAAAAGTCCGGGTCGAGTTTGAGATGAGATGAGTCGAGGTGAGGTGACGGAAAAGAAAGGCAAAGGTGAGGATGGGCCAGGGTATAAATTTAAGATGGTCGAGTCAAATCACGTCAATTGCTGAGTGAGCTCAATTGACGGTGATTGACCTGACCTGGATAAGCCGAGGTGGACCAGACCAGTCTTCCGTGCCAGACCATGCCGTGACCCTTCAGCCCTTTGTGTGTGACATTCGCATCTTCTGCGGACGGGGAGAATGATGCTAAGGATACACCCATCACAGCAGGTTGATGACCAAGCGTACAGGGTCGACGAACACCCAACTCTGGGCGCTGAAAATATCAACGGGCTCTGTTGTGTGCCAGATCCTTGCGTCTCCTCGGACTTTGTGTGACTGTCAAAGCCCATTTTCCACACCCAGAGCTCTTGTTCCCGCGTCAAGCTACCCTGGTCTATTCGAGTCGAGAGAGAGACAGAGAGCGTGGGGAGTTGGAGTTGGCGGCAAAAAAGCAAAGCTGGTGCTTAGGTGCTGCAGCTAGGGGAGCTTGTGTGTAGGGAGGGTCCATTAGAAGCATTGCGTGCTGACCAGGATCTGAGCATGCCATTGTTGCTATCCCAAAACAGCTCCGCCAAATTCTCCACCAATATTCGTGTCGTCTCCATGAGAAATGAAGATTCTTTATTGCGGGGTATATCGAGGTCTTCTGGAATTAGAATTGTTTGAGAATCAAAATAATGTTTCTGTGAATTTGGGCGACGAGCGTAGATGGTCTAGCCATCGCATAAAGATTTGCAGATTATCGCATCCAAAGTTGGAGGAAAGAGAAAATCCTTGTTAGATCGACTGGCGAGAATATCGTCTCCGATTGCGCCATCGGTCTGAACACCAATTGCAGCCTTGAGATGTACTGTAGGCGGATGGCACTATACCTGTTACGGCTTAGCCAAGACGAGCTTGCTGTGAAGGTGCGGAGCATTGGTGATGGAGTGAGATCATCAATTAATTGGATTAGAAATGGTTAATGATGGCATATTACATGGAAGAGAGACGGGAACAATCAAATGAAGGCCCTATAATTAATTCATTGTGTAGCGTGATGACAGATTGTCCCAACTGTGGATGCCCTGGGTGAGGGCATAGATTAAAGATCCATTGTTCCTTTACAGGGACCTTCGGGGAGTTGAAAGGTTTTACAGTGCCGTTGGTGCGCTGGAGCTTTTGTTCCATGCATGCTTCTTTGTTCTCGGGGAGATGAGATTGACCCAGTTAAAAAGGGAGAAAAAGTCAAATAACCACTACAAACAATTTCTAGTAACTATTACAATGGTATACAAGTTATCAGTGAGATAATATCTTGTTGATGGCAAATCATTTCCCTCTTAAATCTCTTCTCTTGCAGTCTAATCCTCTCAATTCATCATGATGGCCTCATAAAGACCCATTTACCAACTCCCCGTTACTCCCACGTCAGCCCCACTTCCCCTCTGAACATCCCTGGACCATATACGCTACAGGTTTACAACGTCTCCGGCGTCAAGGACGGGATGGATAGGTGGTAGGTACGTATAGAGACGTTGAATCAATGCCACGATAGACCAATCTTAAACCTCATTCTCCTTCACAATGGCGTTTTCGTGCACGTCCTGCGGGCTTGTTACCAGCCCGCCATCCGCTTAATCTCTCGACGCTATTCCTACACCGAGTCCCTGTTTATGCACAAAACTTTGTTTTAAGATTAGATGTTCGCTTCTTCATGACAGCCATTCACATTCGAATCGGCATATCCATATATCTATTCGTTAATGGTAACACCTCCCATTTGAGCAACGCACCCTTGCAGCTTACCCACCCATGCGCATTGAGACAAAATAGTCTGTCAGAGCTGAACTTGTGCAGTCACTCGGCAGGTCTAGACTCAATCAAAGAGCAGGTCTTTTAAGCCAAAAATGACAACTTTAATACTATCATGCCGATCTTCCGGAGCTGGAATACTATAGCTTGGAGCCTTGTCCATCTAGAACGGAAAGACATGGCCGCGTATGGTGCAGTCCAATAGTCTGCAGAGCTAATTTGACGCAACAAACCCTGAGACATTGCTCTATGACTTTAAGCTCGACTGTACTCATAAAAAAGTTGTCAGGGGTATCATCCACCAACCTCAACCGAGCAGTGACTGGGTGAGCCGTCCAATGAAAGTCAAAGTGAAAGCTCGGAAAGCCAGATCATCTCCCCGAGCCCCCTGTTGGTTGCTGCAGTTGCACGATATCAGCCGCACTCTCCCGACCTTATCAAACCGAAACTGGCACTCCGTTGGTTCAACCAGGTTCTGCATCTTGCCCCCCACTCATGGCTAACCCACGCAGACACGGGTAACCTGGTCGAATGTCTCCTCTCTAGGCCAGGCCATGGGATTTATTGCGAAGTCTACATTCGGACCGTCGGTGCTTGTCCGATGGCCCAGCGTGGGTAGCTAACTTAACCAAGAAATCCCTATGCAGCCAAGACAACGTTGTCCGTCCCGCTCCGAAAGCGCAGTATTTCAATAGCCTTCCGTCTTGGCCCCCACGTCAAAGGACGCCTCAAAACGCCTTCTCAAGGAGTTTGTACCCTGACATCTTGGCCATCTCGATAGCAGATAGTTTCCTTTAGCAAATCCTTTGACCAAGGCAATGCCATGTGCCGGCATTGTGTAGCTGAAATCTCATTATTGGCTCTCTATGGTGCCATTTGCCATCAGATTGTCGAATGTTCAATAGTTTCATAGCCACATTGCACATTCGATCCATGAGCTAAGACAAAGGCTCTCAGATCCTGTCGATATCTTGGAGGTTGGACGATCACACCGAAACCGCATCCCTCTCAACTGCTAAGTCCAAGGGCGGAACCTGCATATACCCTTGTCATAGGTCCAGAGGTGTCATGTGGACTCGGGGAGTACGCATGAGGCGTTTTGTTCTAGATCATGTTACCATTCGCCTTTCGGGGTTTCCACAAGCTTGATTGCCCTCACCTTTTGAACTGGGAACTGACCTAATCCCTGCTAATACACCCTTCGCTGATGTGCCATATCTGTGAGTTTACAATTACAGTCAAACGCTCTTCCAGCTGAGCTACGCGGAGAGAGATCTGGCGAATCAGAGGAATAACTATTACCAAACCTGCCAGTTCCTTACTCTCCTCTGGAGTATTCTTACCCTGTACCGAGACGTACCATCATATGTACTGTTTACCGCCGTGACTTTGAACGGGAACTGAAGAATTTCTCTTTGACATAATAATTCAATATGAGAATGGGATACATAGGTCTTTATCAATGATAGGAGAAGATGGATGGGCTTTGGCAGACTTTGCGATACTTGGAGGTTTCCTCGCAAGGTTGCAAGCATGTGCGCATGCAGCTGCTTCGCCCATATTTGGATGGCGGAAATGGTTCCAAATGGAGGCAAGAGTCGATACAATCTGAAAAACCCCAAATTCTCTTTGTAGAGCGGCGGGTTGGACGTTGATATCCCAATACAACTCCTGCCTTCTCCTGCATTTTGTCGATATCGGGCTTCTCATTAGCATCAAAAGGGACGTCCGGCTTAGTAGAGGTACGGTGGGTAGTTGCATACTTGCTGGGAGTGGCTAGTTTGGTATTCTTTCCAGATGCAAGCTTATAGAGATTCTTGTAGAATTTGGCAGCACTTATGTTATCGGCATCTAAGAGGGCACCAGTCGCAGAGCTGGTGGTAGGCATCTCATGATACTTGTTGGTATGTTTTCTTTTTCCTTTCTTTCTTTCTTTCTTTCTTTCTTTTTTTAAACTCATCAGCAATAATAATAATATGTCCGTTGGAATAGATCTTATAAGGTAGGAGTATGAGTGATGTCTATGACGAAGCTGTTTCACAGATTATACGAGACTGCAGAATTGCAACAATTTTAGATGTTATGATTAAATAAGACGGGCAGCTGTCAACCAATCACAAAACAATTCTGGGCGAATGGTTTAGTGGTATAATACTCCCTTAGCATAATTCATCCGAATCGTCTGGGAGTGGTCCAGGGTTCGATTCCCTGTTCGTCCAACTTCGGTGGTTAGATTCCACCTTTACCACGCTTCTTGACTTTTTTGCCTAACTCAACTGATAAATCGTGTTTCTCCAAGTTCAGAAAGGTCAATCGTGACTGTTGGGTATGTGTTAGCCAATGGTCAGCACTACGTAGGTGAACATTGAGAGATCACTCAGCCACTATGACATCGCTTTGTACATGAGGTCAAAACGTTGTTCTAATTGTTTTGCTCAGATCATGAACGTCAATTGAATCCTTTACAACAGCTCAAATGAATTCTCATTTCTTCTTCGAAAACACTCCGAAACTCATCTGAAGTGACACGATGTTGTCAGAGCTTGATAAAGCAAGCTTCTTTCTTCGTGATGTTATACGTAAACCGCACAGTCCATTCTATTCAGTTCGCCTTATAACGGCAACGGTGGGATATAAACATTTAATGTTATGATTTAGCCAGTATAGAGGTACTAAGCTGACAAGTCTTGGATAAATGCTTACATCCTTGCGTAAGCACCATGTCGCATCTCGAATCCTTCCCAACAACCTTTGCAGATAATTACATACTCCCCCTTTTTCTATCCCAAAACCTCACTACGACCTGCTCGCGCCGAAATCTGTCATCATGGCCGCATTGCGTTCGGCTGTCAACCCTGCTCTGGTTATCGTTCCCGGCAACTTCAGTCTCCCCCGCTTTTGGAGCACCATCCAGCAATCTACCCAAGACAAGGGCTATCCAGTCGAAGTAGTCGGTCTCAAGTCGTCTCGAGAAGAACCAACCGATCCAGCCCCAGGTTTAGCCGATGACGTAAATGAAGCTTCATCTGTTCTTAACAAGCACATCGATCAAGGCAAAGATGTAGTGTTGCTTATGCATTCCTATGGAGGAATGGTTGGAACCGAAGCTACGCGCGGCCTGAGTCGCGTCGAGCGCGAGAAAGCTGGTCTGAAAGGCGGGATTGTTCATTTAATCTTCTTGGCTTCTGTATTTGCACCGCCAGGGAGAAGCACGAAAGGATTATACGAAGCCCACCCAAGCCACTATCCTCGCCGAGAGGTAAAGCCAAAAGGCCATCCGAAGAAGTACACGGAAGCTGACATGAAAACTCCAGGGCGACTACCTAGTGTGTGATGAAGATGCCGCAATGTGCTTCTATAGCGATCTCACGAAAGATCAAGGTCTGCCGCTGGCTCAAGCAGCGACCAAACTCCATCAGGCTATACGAGTGTTCCACGATGAGCAGACTTACGACGGTTTCCACAAGGTCATACCATCGAGTTGGCTACTGACTAAGAAGGATGTGCTCGTTCCGGAGGCTGCGCAGCAACAGTTCATCTCTCGACTTGAAGAGCAGGGCGGTCGTAATGTGCCTGTTTTTGAGATTGATACAGGCCACTCGCCTCATCAGACAAACCCGTCGCTGTTGATGAAAACTTTGGAAAATATTCTTGAGCAAGTATATTGACTGCTGGGAACACTACGATATACCTTTGCAAAAATGTTTGGCTTCAGAGTTTAGGCAGATTTAATTCGTTGAATACAGGACTATATTGTCTAAAGCTATGATTGAGCTTAGCCTGGTTGGAAACATTGTTAGAAGTGGTTGGACGCTTACTCAAATCTCATGGATGCAAAATCCACACCGTCAGCAGTCGCACCACTCAGACTATCCGAACTCGACATAAGATTTCTTAACTATTACATCTGATCCCATTTAAAACCCTCTTCCTGCTACTTGCCACATTCCTCAGCTACCCTGTAAGATGGCTGGAGTCGTGTTTGGCCCTTTTCACAAGGGTCAATCATGTCTCAGCGCCACTCCCTCGCATGACCCCTGTTGATCAAACCACCACGAAGACTTCAATTCGGTTCTCGGCACTTCATTTATGGTAACATGAGAAACTATCAATCTGGTGTATGAAAAGTGAATTTACATAATCCAAAAGCAACCAATTTACATGTCGAGATCATGTTGACTGAGTCGAACAGGTTATTCAGAAAGTTGACTGTATCTCGCTAAGCGACAACTAGAATCCCTCAATGAGGGTGCATTATCGATATCTCTAGCTTCTAATAGAATTCTTAATATCGATAAAAAACAAGGGCTATTGAGTTGCTGGTTCTACTGGTCCTTGGTGGAGGAGGCGATGGTGTCAGGTAGGTTACATAATAACCCGCACACATCCAGAGCATGATAGAAATAATGGCCTAAGCCCCTCGACTGAATCGCACATGGCATCCCAAAGTCTTTTGTCATCCCTTGCCCTTTAGTGCAATGCTGCAGCTAGTGTGTGGATTATTTTGCTATGCCCTGGGTGTCCATCCCTCGAGACATTAGCCGATCGTCAGGTGAGACACTGGGATCGATAAGCATTCCTCTTATCCCGTATCGCCTCCCTCAAACACGCTGAGCTCTAAATCAGCACGATAGAATTCCAGTCAAGGCCAACCTTTTGTCGTTTAGCGCGTTTCATCAGCTTTCATCGTCAAGTTCTCAACCACAATCAACGGCGGTGCCCTCGGAATATCTCTCCCTGCATAAGGGCTACCTGCCAGCCTTTGTCAGGACCAAGCCACTGGTATGTGCGACTCCCGGGAAAGCGTTTTAATGGTTATCGCATTGCTTTGTGCCGTGGTTCTGGACTCGGATGTTGTTCCCAGCCACATGGGTTGACGTGTATTGTCGCGCGAACAATGCCATTTCTATAGTGCCAATAGGTGGAGGGAGTTCAGTATGGCGTTCCAGAACCTGATGGCAGGGTGGATGCCATGTATATCAGGCCGGCCGTCTCTCACCGTTGAGGAAGTTCACCATCACTACAGCGCTTTCAACTCAGACAGCAAAGAGGACTATCTCTGGTACATTCACGGGCTGTTATCCTTCATATTACTTCCCTCACAAACTTGAACAAAATGAAACAGTCTCTTGCGCTCTTAGCACTGGTTGCTACAGCCTTTGCGATGCCTCAAGCTGTCACAGACGACATCAGCCCCAAAGAGGGTCCTCCAAAGGGATGCTCAAAATCATACAGTGGTCAATTCGAAGTGACAATCTTCAAGCCCAGCAACAACAAGCGCGATCTCAGCGAGGTAAGTCCAGGCAGAACTGACCAGGACATATCCACTGACTTCATAGCAGCGCTCATGTAACGGCGAAGGCGTTCTCGTCCTCAACCTCAAAGACGGAGTTCTCCAAGACGCCCAAGGTCGCACAGGTTACATCTCCGACAGCTATCAATTCCAATTCGACAAGCCCGCCCAATCTGGCGCAATCTACACCTCTGGCTTCTCCGTCTGCTCAAACGGCACTCTCGCTCTCGGCCCATCAGCCATCTTCTGGCAATGTCAGTCAGGCGACTTTTATAACCTGTATGATCGCAACTGGGCTGAGCAGTGTGAGCCGGTCGAGTTTGGTGTCATGCCCTGCGGTAAGGGAAGCGACTCCAAATCTGTACCCAAGAAGAGGATCGTGGGTAGCAAGGTTGTTGCAACGACCGTTGTGACCGTTGTTTCGGACGGGACTACTAAGGAAGTCCCTACGACTATTGCGGTACCAATGTGTCAGATTGGTGATGGACAGGTTCAGGTTCGAACGACACCTTGTGATGATATGGAGCTTCCCATCATCACTGCCCCTCCGGTCAGTCAGGTCTCGGATGGCAAGTTGCAAGTTCCTCCTACAGCGCCCCCTGCTCCTCCTCCTGCTCCGTCTCAAGGTAGCCCTGCCGGAGACACAAAGCCTGAAGGTGATGCATCTGGCAGTGGCGGCAATGCCGCAGGTGATAAGGGTAGCGATGGCAGTGACTCCAGTGGAAACGGCAAGAGCGAGTCAGGCTCCAGTGGTGAATCAGGAGATGACTCTAAGCCTGGTGCTTCACCTGCTAGTAACCATGCACCAGAGAATACTGGCGCAGCATCCAAAGCTTGCTCTGACTCTGACGGTTCTGGCGACTCTGAAGACAGCTCTTGTGCAGCAGGTCAAGGAAGCGCTGGCCGCTCTGGCAAGACTAAGGCTACGGAAACCGACAATGAAGTACTGGCCACAGACTCTGGTACACCATCCAACAGCGACGATACAGAGGAGACTGGTACTTCTAGCAGTGGCAGCACCCGGGCAGTCAAGCCTTTCAAACCTCAGAGTACCGATAGCGACGACGCGGAGGAGACTGATAGCGGCTCGAGTGGCACCTCATCTTCTGATGCTACGCAATCAGGTGCGTTGCGGATTGCTGCTAGTTTAGGCATGGTTTTTGTTGCGACGATGCTAGGAAGTTTCTGGATATTGTAATTTTGATACGACCTTTGATATGTATTTATTTTATGGAATTTCAGCATCTCTCCAAGCCTTCCAATTTTCTCCACAACATCAACAGTAACTTTAACCTCTCCGGCAGGTTAAAGTTCATGGCTGACTTCGATTTAGAGCACGTGATAGGACACGTGCCCTTCCCGTGCTAGTTATCGTATTTTGGCCTACAGATCCAAAGACCACTGTGTAATAAAATGTCGTCATGCAATATAATAGTGACAACTGTATTATCACCAAGGGGAGTTTAACATGTACATGTGCAGGCGGTTCGGAAATTAACCCGGACACTGACCCTACCACTATCCTAATGCATAAGGGATGATAAAAACTTTTAGGATAGCTCTAAATAATTTAGTAGAGGGCTTAGGCTATTATTTCTGTCAGGCCATCTGTGTGTACGGATTATTTTGCAACCGGCCTGATATTCAAGGCCTACTTGGTTATCAATTTCCACTAAAGCTATGCGGACCCGTTCACGACCTAGTAGTATTCATATTTGGTCTCTTCAGCAATCTTGTTGATCCATTGCATGGTCGGGTCCACCATGTTCCCGCACGACAACAAAACCGGACGTCCAGCAGCACCACACAATGCTGTAAAGACGGCGCAAGTCCAGTGTATGGCTACCACCGATTTGAGGTGTTTGGCTTCTCGTGCAGACATGATGATCTGGAAGCGATGTCCTGATTGAAGGGGCTCACCCGACTTGGTCAACAGCGCATCGCATTCGGAGGATGGAGCGGGAAAGCCCTTGTTGCAAAATGTGTCGAGTTCGGCAAGCATTTGGAACCACTGGTTGGGATGGCCGCAAATGTCGAGGACTTTGCCGGATCTTTCTTTCAACTGAGGCATCCAGTAAAACTGCAAGGTCACACTGACCATTCCCTCATCGAACTTCTCGATACCGGAGAACTTGAATGCACAGTGGCCGTCCTTCAAATACTTATGTAGTTCTGGGTCAACACTGAGCATGTTCCACGCCTTGTGAGTTCCTCCAATGTTGTGGGAATTGCACACAGGGTTTGCACCTTTCCAAAGGCCTGCAGTGACTAGGACATTACCGAATTGCTTGAAATGGGTGGTAGCGTCGTTGTGCTCCACTGTATCATTCCAAGTGAATGGAATGAACCAGAAGAGCTCAGGGCCAGATTTGCCGGTAACCACACAGGCATCCCCATCACGCTCCCGGCACTTGGTCTCTTCCTCCGTGTTGCGAGGGCAGTCTGGGAGAGAAGACTTGGTTCTGAATCTTGTATTGTATAACACTCTCTCCATTGCGTGTTCAAGCTCATCTTCATCCTCCTCACGAGTAAGTATAGGAGGCCGATAGATAGCATGTGCCCAGGCTGGATCAGCCAGGTTCTTGGGGTCGAGATGAAGCATATCTGCAAAGAATTTGATTAGTATACTCAAAGCTCGGTTTAGAAATACGGTGCTCTTACAATGCTTGCAGAATTGCTCGATCCCGCCCAGGTTGCGCATCATGGTTCCCTGTATGTCGGGGTACACAGGATACTCCCCAGTCGAATCGATCTCCGTTGACAGTACACCCTTGGGTTGGAGTTTGCGAAGGTCAACAAGCATGATAGCGACGACATGCTCAGTGCGTAGACGGAAGTCGGGATACATCAACTGAATGTAGCCCTCGATCTTTTGAGCATATTCGCGGCGACTCTGGCGCTCAGCGACCGGTACAAATTTGTCGAGGTTGTTGAAAAGATATGTCATGTTGTTTGCGGAATGATCCATCTTGCTGACTGAAGTGGAAGAAAGAATGATGTAAGAGTGGAAAAGAAAGATGTCGAATGAGCCGTGTGTTGTCTCTATGCGTTTATTCGTGGGAAAGCAGGTTGGTAAAGTTCAGTTCAAGGTTTACTCAAGTCTGTGGTCTAGAGCTTAAACGTCAGAGAAATGTCAAACCGTGGGAAAGTTCAGTACCACAAAATAATTGACGGGAACATGAATGAGGGGTTAAGTGCACAAATGTGTTCGATCTCTGTTATTCATAACTTATTGAGTAGGTCTGCACAGCTAGTTTAATGTGATATTGAGGTAATACAAAGCAAGGCCGCAATCCAGATAAAGTGCTCAAGTCGAAATTGGCTGAGGCAATAGCTTAATTCTGGTGACTTGACAATACAGCATACCCAGTCATGGCAAGCAATACTATATCTTGTATGACTTCATCAGCAGTTGATATCACTTCAATGATTTCGCTCGGTTAATAATACATCACAAGTCGTGCGATGATATGACGTGTCAAGCAAGGCTCCAATTGTTCACAAGCTCTTGATGTCTCGTATCAGCAAACACCCGCATCTACTGTAGACCGCCAAATGTGTTTCTGCTTCGGCATGTATCCAACGCTCAGGCCAATGCGATATTCGCTGGGGTCACCCTTGACACTGATCCAGCATGGTGATTAAACAATCGCGGAGTTCCAATTCAGTGCTCACCAACTTTGCCCCAAACCTTCGACAAACTGCCTCAACATTCCCCCTCTTTCTGTACTCATGTTGGGCACAGACGACAATTTCTTTTCTCCTAACGGCCAAACCGAATTCCATGAGGCTTATGGGCGCTTCAGTGGATCTGTGAAACATGAAAACGACGATATCCGCTGCTTCTTGCATGTCCAGCTCCCATGAAACTTGCTCCTCCCAACGTTTGTCGGTGAAATCTTCCTTCCATGTACCGTCCCAGTCGGGTCGGTTTGGGTTGAAAATCGTGACAGGGTAGTTCATCAGCGATTTCGTGAGTGTTTCACGCCAGTCTGGCTCGTTTGTGCTTGTTGTGATTCCCGCGAGAAATATTGAAGTCCTCTTATTACTTGGGTCTGACGCTTGTGGCGCCATGACGACGACAGCTTGCGAAGTCATACTTGGTTCCTTGTATTGCTGTGATGTGAATGAGAGAGAGAATCATGTGAACCCCGCCTTGCGTTTGCGACAGTTGGCACAGCTTATGTGCAGTGTGATTGGTCCCCATATGTCTACGTGTATTTGGTGTTTTTTTCCAACCATTTTAGCATCATAACTCCGATGCTTTCACAATAGTCCCCATATGGCATCAGTAGTCGTTACCAGTCAATCCATAGTGATGCGATCCCCGCTCAATGACTTCAATCTCATCGCCCACGTGAACAAACACACCTTCTTGTTTCTCGGAAGCTTCCCCGAAGCAAGCACTTTCTGGAACACAATGCATGCCTAGATATCCAAGAGCTCTAGGATTTCCGTCCTCAACAGTGCGGTGGTCAACCAACGTTGAACTTGGCTGGGCCCTTCCTCTCGATCTATCACCTTCGGGGATATCCGTATCAAACTCGCTAGTCAAGGGATTCACATTGGGCATGGTGCAGCGGGATGTCCGGCAGACGACTGATAGCTTCGGCGACACGCCTAGACCCCTCTTTGGTACAATCCGGTACCGTTTCGACGTATCTTCATCAAATGCAGGCGTACCCGTAACCCAAATATTTGCACGAAAACGGAGCGCATTCAGTGGCTTGTTTTCCTTTGGAAGAAGTGATGAAACAGCATGCACCGAAGCAAGATTATTGATGTTGACAGGTTGTTGGTCTGTATAGCCATGCACAGCTGGCTTTCCTATGTGTTTCAGCGGCGCGAGATTCTTTTCAGTGCGTACGAGATTGTCTGGACTAAGTCGCAAGAGTGTAAGTTTCTGGTGTTCTGTGATCTTCAGGAATCGCTTCAATTTGGTCAATGCGGCTGCCACAGACGGCAAGTCGCCCAGGTCCAAACCTTTGGCCTCTCTAGCATGAATAGTGAAAGGCTTCACCGTCAGCCCATGCTTCTTCCCGTACTCCTTTTCCTAAGATAACGGAGCAATCCCGTAAACCTCTTTCCGACAACCCAACTGTAGTTGGTCACGCTAGCCTACTCGATCAGGATTGGGGAACTTGAACACAATGCAGCCATGTGACCTGACGAATGAGTCACCCTTGTCGCTATCCGCACGACGAAGCCACAACTCAGTCTTGATCTGGGACATGAGCGGCTTGGTGCGTTGACTGACAAAGCGCCAAATTGGGCCGCCTTCTAATTCTGGCCGATTGACTTCTGTTGCAAAAGCAAAGAATCGGTCCAAGAGAAAGCCGCTTTTGACGAGCTGGGCGCGTTCTAATTCGACAGGTGCGCAAGACTCGATAGGGTGAATCAAGATAGCTTTGACACGAATTGGGCCATTGTTTGGAGAGTTTTCAGGGAAGTCGTATTTGGAGTGCGTTTGATCTCCCATATTGCTCCTTGTGACACCTTGCCGCTGTAGATTGCGTAGCTCTTTGGGCATTGAGAAAACATTTCGGAGGTACGGCGCGATTAAGATGAAAGCGCCGAGCAAAATAGTAATCGCGGCAAAGGTTGGCGGCACTCCGCGAGCGTCGATCATTGTCGATTAGGTACGCAAACTGACGTGTTGGAAGACGAACAGAATGTTTTGTTGAGCAGTCAATGGTTTTGCATAAGGTAGGTAGGCATAGGCACGTGGTAGGTAGGCATCTAGACCCCACTCCCCGCAGCTCCATGTGCGAGTGGGCAGGAAGTCTCCACTTACAGTATGCTCAAGGCAGGAAGGGCAATTAACCAGGCATGGATAACTCAATTCCTCCGGGCATAAGGGACGAAATAGCTCGGTTATATTATGCGGGTTTAGTTAAGACCTTAGGCTCGTTATTTTTGACTCCCTAAACTTTCGTCTTGAGTTTTTCTGCCACCCCTAGCTAGGTAAGTTAAGCTATCTACGTATCAGTCAGGAATATTTGGTCAACATCCGGCATGTAACGCAACATAACAGACTTCCCATTTTTATCCCTGTAGCCTACAGGCGCTCAGGCCGGTTGGCTGATACCGCACAACGATTCTGCATATAGGATTGTATCCTCTTGAGCCTTCGAAAAGCCCTTCGTCTTCACATTATTCTACAACAAGGACCGTTTCGACATCTCTCAACATGATGGAAGACAAGGAAGGTCATGCTCCGGACAACAATCTCCTTATCGGCCATGAACGACAACTTGAAGGGTCCCGGCCTCTTGACGGACATGGCCAACGTCGTGGTCATCTCGACACTACTCCCGCGAGCAATGGTATGTTGTTTCCGTTTGAACAATCAACGCTGATGCTAACGAGAACCAAGAAGCGACCTGTCTGGATCCCATAAAGGAAATCCAGATCATAGTCAAAGAAGCTTTCGACTACCAACTGTCGCAAGACCAATTGGTTAATCTCCGAAAAATGTCCCCTGAACGTATCCAGAAGCTCATCTCTGGCAACAAGGACGATCCCGCCCAACTACTGAAAGCTTTGGAGTCTTTTTGTCACCTGGGGAACCAGATGTTTGGCATATACATCCCTTCTTTGATCCCAATAGTGAAGATGTCGTCAAGTCTCGGGAGAAGATGCGAGCTATTAAAGAAGAGGCCCTCAAGTCTCTGATGAAGTCACGACCTGTGTTTTCGGAACTGTCTGCAGAACTAATCGAGCGCTTATCATCTTGTGATCTTGGATTGATTACAGTCGTTGACCCTGAGTTCGCCTTTAATCAGATGAAAGCATTTCAGCGATGGGCTGAACAGGGATAGCCTTGATTCGAAGGGCGAGCTGTGGCTTGGAAGGCCTTCAGAGAACTGGTGTGTGTCATACTATCCAAGCTGTAAGAAGGTTCTGGTAATTCTCGTTCCTTGAGCTGTATCTTGGACTTCACATAAATTTATCTAGGAATAGGAGTTCATTTCTTACTTCTCATGATGTGTGTTCTTCTCTATACTAAAGTGAGATGTTGTGGCTGTCCATGTTAACATGTTTAGCTAGGTTAGCTAGTAACCCGCACACTAACGCTCCTGTTCTACCAAAACATAAGGGATAAAGAAAGAACTTAGGGTAGCTTTAGGCGACTTAGTCGAGGCCTTAGTCTAGTCTTTCTGTTAAGCCTTTGTGATATGCAGCTTATTTTGCAACCCGCCTGCTCAGGTACTATACGCCGTCTTTAAAGCAGTAATATTCACGTCTTAATCAGGGATATGACCTGACAGGCTACAGGCCAGCAAATAAGTGAACTCCATAGCCCATTTTTCAATGCACTAATGCTGTTTTAAGCGGCTATCGACTACCCACAAGTAAATGCACAAAGACGGATTTATAACAATTAATGCTGGCTGTTAACCTCGTAGCAGTGAAATTCGGTGTAAGAGACTTGCTTCCAAACACTTGTCTCCTGAGCCTATTGTTTGTTGTTTGTGGTGATATTTACTGCAAGGAACCTGGTGAGGCTAAACCCTCTATTGACTGAGTATCAACCGAACAAACGAGAAAAAAGGCCACGGGCAACCGCTTCGGCGGACTGCAGATTCAGCTGTCACTTACTGCCATGTTGTCTTTGAGTGATCTACTCAAAGAAGTCATCCAAACAAGTTGAAACTTGATTACTCACCCAGTCACACTTGCTGGTAATTAATGCATTATAAATAATATTCGGACTCCCCATTTCCTGTCTTTCTTTTTTACTAACTCAACCGATAATTCAGAATATCGACGCATGTAAGCTGAAGGCCCAAAGTGCGTACGGGATCCTAGTTGTCAAACCATCGACTTATACTCGTCAAAGACCAAAGGTGTGTAAGTTAAACTAGTTGTCTTCCTGTCTTCCTGTCTTTATCCTAAGAGTTTTATCTTATGATTAGATTCTTAGGACCTTATCTTAAGAGTTTCATCTTATAATCAAATTCTTAGGATCTTATCCTAAGAGTTTCATCTTATGATCTCGTGCTAACAGTTAATCTGCAGTATGGACCCGCGAACCACGGAGTCACACAACCTATTGAGCCGTCACTTGCAAAACCAACGCAATGTGAGCCATTTTCACCGACTTCTAAACAACTTCGTATCCCACGAATGGGAAAGACCCAGTCACTTACTACCGATACACGAGATTGAAGAAAGAAGGGATCACGCCATCACGTTAGACCGATGTATTAAAAACGAGCACCCCGATTACAAGATGACGCAAGCCCAACTGGCAGTGATCATGACCATGCCTTTAACAGAATTGAGGCGGCTGATATCGAAGTCTAGCGGCCCTAACCGTGAAATTCCAGACAGTCAGGCCGAGTCAGATGAGGAGGCTGGGCGTACTTCTGCGAAATTCAGTCTAAATGTGCTTGACAAAGGCCACAAACTCTCCAACGCCTTAATTAACAGGTCTTCGGAGAAAAATCCCAATAACGAAGTCAAGAAAGCGAGAAACGAGGCAAATCGTAACGAAGCCCACGATCGCGACGGAGGAATGTGTATTATCACCCACACATCCGACCCCGATGTCTGCCACATTTGGCCGCACGCGTCCACTGCCACGCAGTTCAGAGTGGTCATTCTCAAGGATCTCCTTGAATGCGTCGAATATTTGGTGGGTTCACGTTCACAAGACAGCTCACGAAACCGCAACGACTTTAAGCAACTTCTTGTGAGCCATGGCGACTATGACTTCCCCCCGAATATGGTGTGTCTAAACCCATTGACTCATAGGTGGTGGGGGAGACCCGAATGGGCCTTCGAGTACATGGGAACTGTGACTTCCGTTACTGAGACAACAGTCAAGTATGGCAATAAGCTGATGTGGCACTGGATGCCGGGTACTACCCGTGACCAAGAACGGTATCCAAAACACGTCGACCTCTATGGCGAGTCTAACACAATCAGTCGTCTGGCCGCCGGTTATGAGGCGGAGTACCAATCAGGCTCACAACCCCGTCGCCCCAGTACTGGCCATATCGAAACCCTTCTCCCGAATGGGGAACAACTTCAATCAGGTCACATATTCTATGTCTGGCATAAGAACAACGAGGACGCCAAGATACATGCAAATCTCACTAAACTACAGTGGGCCTGTGCGCGTATCCTAAACATGAAAGGGGGAGCCGAGCCACTCGAATTGGCATCTCATGATGATGACGACGATGACGATGGCTGGAAAGCACCGAGGGATACCAGGTTGGAGGAGTCTGCTCTTAGCCCGATCCCCCTCTCCGCTTTGGCGGCTCCTGGAAGTTCTGGATCTCCCCTCCATGCCGTCCAAACCGGCCCCAGCCCCGCTACTGTCCGAAGCTTCTCGGCAGCCGTCGGTCTTGACCACACTTATGCCCTACGACCCTTCCGTACCGGTCCTGGCCCCGGCCCCAGCCCCGCTACCGTCCGTAGCTTCTCGGGGACTAGTGGGCCTCAATATGGCAACCGTGCCTCTACTACTCTGAGCCCGACTCGCTCAACGACAGCGCCCCGTCATGAGTATTCCTCATATTTGAATTTGCCGCTACCCCGCCTCCGGCCCAATCCACTCTCGCCTCTTGATTTTGGGGAAACTAGCCCGGGTCTACAAGAACAGCCGCATCCTAATGTCCGCTCACCCGGTAGGAGAGGTCAGCAGGGCGGAAATCAGCCGCCACGACAACCCTCACCTGAAAAGTCAGGCGCCGACAAGGTGGCTGAAGAACGGACTGAGCTCTCTGGGGACTTGGCTCAGAGCAGGAGTGAAGAGGTTGGAAGATAGCGGCTTGTTACTGAGCGATCGTGTGTTTATCTGAACAGGTCTTGTTCGCAGGCGCCAGAGTCCTAAGAGGGTTTTTTGCTGCGCTGTAGTTTCCCCTCTAAGGTTGTTGTAGAAAATGGTTAGTTATGGCAGTTTTAGATGCTTTACTCTAAAGTTTAGAGATCGGCAATTGACTAAGTGATCCTTAACTTATCTTTCTTTTTCGTGATCATGTGAGGTACACCATGAGGAATCATTCTACCCGCTTACTCTGCAAATGGAGATCCAAGCAGTATAGGTCATAGATTGACACATCAGCCTACGCCATATATGAGAAAGAAAATGATTACCTAGGTACCCATAGGTGGCAGAAAAGCTTAAGACTAAAGCTTAGGGACTCAGAAATAAATAACCTGAGAGCTTATCTAAAACCGCATAGAGTAACTAAAGTATTTCGTCTCTTATGCCCAGAGGAATCCAGTTTTCTGTGAACCTAGAGCCTATTTAGTCTGAGTGACAGTAGAATTATTTAACCGTTTTCCTTATCTAGGCCAACAGAATCCATTTTCTTGGCTACTATGTCCGCGGCAGATGCCAATGTCGATCTCTCCAAGCAAACTTCATCCCGACTACAAACACCACAAAGGGCATGGGTCGGATTTTATTGTTCAATGGTGGACTTCGAGGTTACAGGCGGTTTTCATCATTTGTGCTTGGTCAACCAGCTCATTAGGAATCTCATCGTACACATATTTGTTTGATTTTGTATGTATTAGTAAACTATTTGTCTGTGATGATAGCTCGGTTGTCGTACGATCCTACGATTATAAGAAGGTTCTGATACCCCTCTTTCCCAGGACTGCCGCTCATACTTTCCAAAGGACTACCAAGAACCACAACTTCTACTCTGCTTCTTGACGAAATAAATCCCTCCCTATACTATATTGAGATGTCAGGACTGTCTATCTTCTCTATACTTAGTGCACAACGTCAACATGAACACGATCAGGTGTCGTCGGGGAGTACCTCTACTCCTTTCTTCTATCCTTATCCGTTTAGATTATTCGTATCCTCTTTTCATAGTGCATTCTTTGTCTTTGATAACCATAAGAACAGACGGCACAAGTGCTTGTTTCCAGCCTTGGTTCAAGTCCCAGTTATGATCTACTATTCTTTGTTTAATTGCTTCGCGCATTTACTGTGTCTATTTCAGTTCATTCATAGACAGGTAAAAGCTCTTGTGTTCCTGAATGAATCATTCTATTGTTCGCTTCAGTAACAATGGATTACTTGGCCAAGCAGTGCCAGGCACTGATAATCTACCACCACCAAAGCATTGTAGAGCATATTCTTCAGTCTCTCGGGACTTCTGAAAATTGTTTATAGATGAGCTCGGGTATTTTATCTTCATTTCTGTAACATTCGCGTCCAACTTCACAGCTATCGATCTTATATCAGACTATCCGCCCCTGGCGAACATGGCCAACAACAGCAACAGTAACACCAACACCAATAGCAGCCACCGTCATCATGGCGGCCGAATCCATCCTTGGCAGAATCATGCCCTTGGGAACGGGCGAACTCCTCTTCCCGAAGCGCCAGGGGAGAGGCCCTGGCTAGGTCTTTCTTCCGGTACTCAGCGCTCCGAGGTTTCTATTCACGACTGTGTGCCCCAAGACACTTTCCCGTCTTCTGTTCCGCCTAGAGGGCCTCATGACCAGACCTCAACCGCAATGGCAGTAAGTAAACGCCCGGACAGATCTCCTTCATAACAGGGTATACTAACTGGTGACAACAGCATGTGCCTCTCACCTACCGCTTCTGGCCAGAAGACGAGATGCGACGCCTAATTGCTCTGAGAAACGGCGGTGCTACCTGGCCTGACGTATATGTAAGCGCTACAGCCTAATGCTACTCGAACTTTGTACTAATCATCAGTTTTCCATTGTAGGCAGCTTTCCCTAACCGAACACCTGAGGCCATCAAACAAGCCTACCATAAGCGTAGACATGCGATTGAACGACAGATGGAGATCGAGGCCATCGAAGCGGCAGTATCAGCAACTGCAGATAATGACAAGGCCTAGAAGAGCGGCGTCCAATGCCACCAATACACAAATAACACACAAATAACGTATGGTATGAGTTCTCTAGAAAACGTAAGAACGGGAATGAATATTAAACTTTTCGATAGCCCCTGGGTTTGGACTCCTTGTGTCTTATCTCATCGCTTCTAAGTTCGATTTCATGTCCATGACTCAGTCCTAAACTTTAGAGTGTATAACGAAATGGTATGGGCTGATCAAAGTTTATCATTAATCAAGGTTTAGTGATTATTTCCAGCTTGACTCGTTGAAGTTTTATACGCTTTTGTTTGCCGCAGTCCCAGCCCCAATCCTTCAAGCGCCCCAAAAGCAATACTATGCAGTTCGTACTTGTCTTCAACAGCAAATCCTGACATCCGCCGACGGAGAGCAATTCGCTGTCTCATCTCATGCTTTGGAGTCTCTTGTGGCCTTTTACATGGAACTCGCTTTATTTTCTTTGCACTATGGAAGGTCAGCAAGATCATTTAATGTCGAGAATGTTGGACTTACGCGTTTGGGCGTATGTGAGCCTTTCTTAGAGAGAGGAGGTTCTGCCTGGGCCACCTGGGCCCAAGGTTGGTTGCCAGGGAACTCGGGAAGAGGTGTCCTTTCGTTATCCAAGGCCCTCTGCTGCCATGGTGTCAACTTCTTGTCTTTTCTCGTTGTCATTGTGGTGTTCGGGAACACAAAATGGGATGGCGTGGATAATGTTCAGCCACGTGACAGAATTCGACTCTCGGAGCTGCTTGGATGGGACCTGATTTGCCGAGGAAAGGTGAGAGAAGGCTCTTTCTTTTTTATAGGTAGGCGGGCTAACAAGGAAGTTAATTATTGCCAGCCGTTTCAAGCGAAGCATAAATCCATTTAGCATTTTCGAGTCATGCTTTATCAAACGGGGCATCATGAACCCAGACTATGGCCCCATGCAATACCATTCAAGTTTTGCAACACACCAGTTGGAACTCCTGCTTCTAGACCTGCATTTTTACGTACTTCAGGCTACATGCTCGCTCACTCTAGTGTGGAGTTGTTGATATGCATAAGGATGATTGATCAAGCACCTAGCACGAAATGGCAGTGAATCCCTCAAACAGACATACCACGAGTGCCGAGGAGCCGTTGAGGCTCACATGGATACTCATATATACGATCATGGCCAGAAGAATATGCACATTCGATATAGAATCATCACGAATATAGCCAACGGGGCTTCAGGACTAGCCGGTCCAGACTATATTATAAAATATAATGAAACCCACTGCATTTTAGTCAAGAACTCGCATTCACGCTACAAAACCCTACCTTATTCAAAATTGCAACAATACTTAAGCTGGTTCCACGTGGCTTCCCAATTCTAAACACAATGGACCGCCATGCTCGCTATCTAATATTCTAGTCCATTAATAGCGATACAATAATCATTTCCTCGACTATTCTTCTGTGCATATCCAACGTCGCCTCTTCAGATATGAGAAGTCCTTTTATCTTCTTCTTTTCCTTCTTTCTCTACTTCACCTTCTGAGCTCATCTGTACCAAAACGCTCTTATATACAAGTCTTCCCAAATCGCTTTCTTACTATATACAAGATGTCTGAGAACTCCTCCCTTCCCACCAGCAAACAAGGCCTCAAGCTTTGGCAACGTCGGGCCCTCGAGAAAGGACGTACTCCTCTCCCCGAAGGGGCTGGTGAGCAGTTTAAGCCAGGTGCCCAGGGTTCATCCTCTGCTTCTGCTGCGACTGGATGCAACCAAGACTCCAACGAGCCGTTCTTTGTGAGCGAAAGGAGATCCTTGAGTCGTGCTTACATATGCTAATTCTGCTCTGATTGCAGGGTTACCGTTTTTGGCACGATTCAGACATCGAACGCCTCATTCGTCTGAAGAGGGAGGGCCTGTCTTGGGTCGAGATCAAGGTATTCCATCTTCTCCTTCTGCTCATCACCATGTAAGATGGCTGACCTGGGCGTTCCGCAGACTCACTTCCCTGGGCGCTCGATGGAGTCTCTCCGTCAAACCTATCACAAGCGACGCGGTACTGTCGAAGCAAGCATAGGCCAAGCCTAGATAGAAGGACGAACCGATCCAGATAGTCTATATACCAAAGAACACGATTCGAAACAACGATTTCCAAGATACGATCAGATACTTCATCTTTGTGTTACCATATTCGTACCAAGTGACTACCTGGATCTTCCATTATACCCTATATACAATTTATACAGCTGTCGCTATCGAGACGTAAATGACCAGAATGACAAACAGAAAGTGCATCAAGCTTATAGACTTATACTAACGAGTCAGGCTCCTCCTCCGACGAAGAGCTTCCGCCTGAAAAGGCAGTTATTATGCTCCTTGCTTACTACCGCAGACCTTCGTGTCATGAACAAACAATTTCCTCCTCAACACAGGGCGAATCCTGTGAAGAATTGATTATTGGATACAGCAAGAGCGATCAGACGTCTACCTAAGTTATCTGCAAGAGACCCGAGTCCGCGTAAAAGCGCCCACGGACTTCAGGTGGTATCGGTTCGGCAAGAGCATATTAAGGCAACAGCTTAGAGAAAGGGCACGCTATTTCTACTACTCCTATATACAGGCCTGCACCCCTCTGATGGGCTCTCTCTCTCTCAAGTAACAAGCAAATTTACCTCGATCGATAGGCGGTGGGGTTTGACACGATTACGATTGCATGAATGAAAGAACGAATCAAAAAGAATTATTGAGATAGCGTCACGATCGCTGCGAGTCTTATATATTCCTATTGTTCGGTACGAGGTATGAACAATATCTGGCATTGAAAGCCGATGTCGGTTCCACAATAATATCGGCCACTGGTATCAACTCCGGAGTGCCCTATTGATACCAGACGCCTGCTATTGTCTGGTGTTATGACAATAGGGGTGCAGTTTCAATACCTGCTGTGCACTACTCAACATGATCTTGTTAGATATATATATCATCTACTGTTCCTCCTCCGAAGGCTCATGTTCTAAATATACCCAACTTGTCATCCTAGGCCATTTTTCCTGTGTTCACAGCAGTCTGTCTATCTATTTCTAAATGGCTTCCAACAACGAGAACCAGACCGGATCAGCTGCCCCGAAGCCTTGGCAGCAACGTGCCTTCGCTCGGGGACGAACTCCCCTTCCAGAGTCACCAGGTTCTCACCCTTCCGCCGCTCAGCAATCCGGGAGTAATCCCGTTGAGTCTTCCACCAGCTCGGCCTCTGCCAACGTAAGTTTGAACCATTACCCTTCTTTCTTTTGTGATTATATTAATAGCCCCCGCTGCCACAGGGTCCTCCCTCTCCTCCACCACAGGGATACCGTTTTTGGGATGCTGCTGAGATCCAGCGCCTGATCACCCTTCGACGCGAAGGAAAAACGTGGGCTGAGATAAAGGTTTGTTTGCTCGACTCATGGAACGTCGAATAAGTTCTAAGAAACTAACATCTCGCGAAGGAACTCTTCCCCGAACGGACCATGGAAAGTCTGAAGCAGACATACCATAAGCGACGAACTGTTGTGGAACAAGAGATGGATGCAGGTTGTCCTTCGGAATAATCGGTGCTTTAAAAGGTTTTTTAATAATTTGTGGTTAATATTTGCATACTTGATCCAGTAGCGGATCCCAACAACAACATCTGAATGCGCAATGCTAAGGAACAATTGAATAACATTTTTTCGAACCAAATAATCCTCCCAGCTTTCAAGGTGTTTGAATCGCTGGATATCAGTGAATCCCTTGAGAAGCATGTGCGATACCTGACACTTCAAGAACAAAGATACAAGCTTGTTTGAGATTGGAATAGAATTAAGATACGAGGGAAAATGAGTAGGGTTCGAATTTCGCTCCGTGAAGAGTCTGTTAGTTTACTGCTGGGTTAAATTTAGTTGAAGGCCGCAGTGTCAGTTATACTCGTTGGCTAGCCGGGAGGGGGTGCCAACTAAGCAAGCTTAGTTGGGCACAAAAGTGTGAGACAGAGGAAAAAGTGTGGGACAGCCAATTGAGTGAGAAATCGGCACTTTTAGTGTAATTCCTAATAACTTTATTAACTTANTACTCGTTGGCTAGCCGGGAGGGGGTGCCAACTAAGCAAGCTTAGTTGGGCACAAAAGTGTGAGACAGAGGAAAAAGTGTGGGACAGCCAATTGAGTGAGAAATCGGCACTTTTAGTGTAATTCCTAATAACTTTATTAACTTATAAAAAAGCCAATAAAATAGCTATAAAAATAAGGATTTTACTTTCTTATTAATTATTATAAAATCTATATATATTATTTTTTATAGATTTCTAGCTAGACTATATAATAGGTTTAAATTATATAAAATTTATAAAGGAAACTTAAGAAATAAGAAATTATTATTATAAGGGGAAAAAGGCTTTTATACTAATGTAAAATTAAGGAAAAATACTATAAAATTAAAGAAAATACGATTAATAAGCTTAAAAAAAGGGCTATAAAATAGACCCACTTTTATTTTATTTAAGCTAAAATCTATAGAGATATCCTATTTTAAAGGAAATCTTTAAGCTGTATGTAACTTTTGCTTACTAAATTGTACATGACTAAGCTGTCCCATACTTTTTGCGCTGTCCTACACTTTTGTGCCCAACTAAGCTTGCTTAGTTGGTCCCCCCTCCCGGCGAACCAACGAGTA